>JALMGA010000015.1:18525000-19072500 GCA_023333525.1 Aspidoscelis tigris stejnegeri
TGCCTGTCTGTCTCTCCAACCTGGAAGTAGTACTGCACTTACCTGAGCTGAATTCACACTTAGGCCTCTGGCATGGAATTAGGACAGCTCTGGTACCAGAGGCCTAAGTGCAAATTCAGCCCTGATTAGGCTGCCATGAACTAGGGCTGAAAAACTTCTGGTAAAGGTGAACCATTTTCACTTGCCATGAGGAAAGCTTCCCCAAAGTTCCATTAACAGCCAGAAGTACAAGTGGCCCTCCTGTTCAGCAGCCTGCACTGCTGCGTCCTCAGCCGGAAGTTCCACCTCCTCACTGCCACAACTGGCCATTCCATGGCATGCTCGGACACAGCTGCAGAGGGGTGTGACGGTTTCAGGGTACAGGCTGCAAACTGCTTTGCTTTCTGTCTTTGCAGGCTTCTAGCAAGCTGCAATAGCCAGCCTCTTTGCAAACAGCTTTTTGCAAGCCCTGGGTTTTGGGCTGCAAAAAGGGCAGGAAATACTGTGCGGGCCTGAGTTCAAGGATTGGCTACAGCTGATTTTTGGAGGGAAAAGCTGTCCGGGGATCTGAGTGCTGGAGGGGCTAGAGGAGGAGTTCCCACCAATCAGGGGTGAGGGACAGAAGTTTCTCTTAGGACTCTCCAGCATCATTTTATTGCAGCAGTTTTCCCTAAGAGGTGACAACCAATCAGGGCCACAGGGAAAAAGGTATAAAGGAACACAGAATACAGCAGAGGGTGTCTTCATGCTGGGACAAGAGCTGAAGGGAACAGAAGAGAGCTGAACCTGAGAGAGCTGGACCAGTAGCTGACCATTGGTCTTGTGGCTGAGTGATTTCAGAAGGGGACAATCGTGGAGGATTGTGGCTCTGAGGGAGACTTCACTAGCAACTGACCAGACTGGATGATCGGTCAAGCAAGGACGTGATCATCTAGAGCCACGTTCTGGTACACTGGCTCGGCTTGGGCTGATGCAGAGCTAGTCGGGGGGGGAGGAGGAACGTGGAGAGGTTTGTCTTTTAAAAAGGAACTATTTTCCTTTAGAGAAAGGGGTAGCTCCTAGCCTTAAGAGACTTGCAAATTTAAACCAACAACTACCTGAACCTTATTTTCTTTTCTAGTATTGCTTATGTATAATAAAAAACTTGTTTTAGTTTACTGTTGAAACGCTTGCTACCAGTCTTTTGTGTCCACACTGTAGAATTCACTCGGCCATTGCACGAACTCAGCATCCTAACAGGGCCAAGCTACTCCTAGAGAGGGCAGGCACTTACAGGATCGCTGGGGATCATGACAAGGGGTGTGTTCGAGCAGAGGGGCCTATTGCAGCCCATCACTTCAGTGCCCATGATCAAACACCCCTGCGACTCTATGACTGGATGCCACTCCTGGGGATCAGTGGTCTGGTCATGGCAGAGGTAAGCAACTGATCACAGCCGCTTTCACCACCGCACCTGCACGGACACTGCCGCCACCAATCACCAGCGATGGGGAATTGTAAGAAGAGCGAATGGTCACAGTGCTGGACACTCTAGGTAAGCTTTTAATTAATGTTAGTAAAGGTATGGAGCACGATTTCATGCTCAACACCTAATGAAGAATTAGTGAACCTGTGGAGAGCGGGCACCCTTGGAAGCTGTAGCAGCCTACACCGCATGTATCTGCCCTTTACCAGAGGTTCACTAATTGTTGACTACCGGCCAAAGTGTGAATAGGCCTCATAGCAGACAGCTTTATGTTGCATTGGGGTATTGCCACTATCCTGCCTAAAATAGCTGATAGATCAGTAAGATACTTTATTTTTCCAGCATGTTGCTACACAGCTAAGACTAGCAGGGTTCCTTCAGCACTGCACCAGAATCAACTACCGGTAGTTTATCTGATAAGCAAAAAAGGAAATGAAGAAAAAGAGTGACCATGAAATGTTTCCAAAAGCTGATTCCAGCATAATGCTTAAGGATTCCTTGTGGCCACATTCACACTTTCACTTTAAACCTTATTCAGTCCATCTCCAGGTCTGACTGCTCACGCCTTTTCATTTCTACCCCTTTTATTTGCGGACTTTCCATTCAGGAAAGTGGAAATGCGGCCTGGAATTCGCTGCCAGAAAAGGAGGTAACAAGGCTTTAAGGAAGGGCTAGACAAATTTATGGATGACAGATGTATCAATGGCTACTTGAATGGATGCCTAAGTATGTCTTTCAGGCTGGGGGGACCATTTGATGGGATTCAAGAGCAGGAGAAGGTTTGCCCTTGTCTCTGTTTGAGATGCCCTGAAGCATGGTGGGCCACTGTATGGCCTGATCCAGCAAGGCTGCTCTTATGCTCTTATGTTCTTATCTTTGAACATAGATTTCCTCTTTCTGTGAATGCCACTGTAATTATGAGGGATACATTACATTGTTACAGCATTAGAATGCGGCCAAAGGGGCAGAAGGCTGGACCTAAAGTATAGTTAAACTTCAAGTTTTCCCATGGCATTGCCCTGTACATTCTGCTGTATTTTGTCCATGGGGAGATATTCGGCATTTCTGCACTTACCTTCCTATCTGCTGGATGGGAAAGGTGCAGAACAAACTTATGTGTGCTAAGGGAACACGATAGCATAGCCCCTGTGCGCCCGGACAAGTGCTCGCCTCCTGGACAGGAAAAGTAAGTTTTGGGTTTGGTTTGGTAAAGGCTGATTTGCTTGTAGTGCAAAATTTTGTGTACCACAGCTAGTTTGCAATTAATTAACATGAGTTTGTAGGCCTCCTGCAAGTGGCGATGCACCTGCCCAGATGTTAATTAATTGCAAACTAAGAGGCCAATTGCAAACTGGCCTATTATTTCCTCTGCCTTCTAATATCTTGCATAACTGTTTAGCCTGGCTCTTTTTCTTCCTAGGTCAAATCTCCTTTCTTCTTATAAACATTAATTCCAGGGTATAAGAAAAAATAAGGAAGCTGTTCTGAACAACCTTCTTAGTAGTTGGAAATATGAGGGGGAAACCCTAGAAGGTAGCATTCTATTTGCCAACATGGAAAGAGGCATGTTGCTGGCAACACAAGGGCAGGCTGTAATAGAGTACAGAATTGTTAACCACAAAATGCAATAAACAGTCCTTAGGGAAAAGTTGTACACTAATGCCCATTACCTTAATAGCCTTGTGGTTAAATTCAAGGGTGTAGATTCCCTTGTTATCCTGCCCTTAAATGGGTGATCTTTAATGTACATTGCTCAGTGAATGGATGAATAAAGGGCGAGAACTGCTAAACATGCTGTTGCACCTCCAAGCACGATAAAGGTCAAAAACATGGAATATATTTTGCATAAATAATATGCAAAAAAAAAATGGAATCATCTATCTATCTATCTATCTATCTATCTATCTATCTATCTATCTATCTATCTAGATTTAGGTCCTTTCTGCACTAGCCTTATTCTAAATTGTATTCCAGAATTGAAGCCTGCCATCCACATGCTGGTGCAGACCACAGAAAGTCCGTTATAACTGGAGAATGCAGGTCTTGTTAACTGTGGTACTGGCTGAAACTGAAGACTGACACAATTCAGAATAATTTACCATCATGAATGCCATCTTTATCCAGCTGCAAGAGATGAAACTGATAGTTGCATGTTATTACATTTTGACATGTTGACACCTTAGATAAGAAGAACATAGGAGGAACTGCTGCATCCTGTCTCCACCATTTGTAACCTAGAATGTTCCCTGGAGTGGGAGGAGACTTGCCCTTGGAGAAATCCTCTTCGGGAGACTTACAAGGTGCTTTTGTTTACTATATTTGATACTGTTAGTTGAATGCGCTTAGGAAATCTTCAAAAGAAGCTCCAGGTGTGATCCAAGAAATTACAGAACATTCAGATGAACATAATTTCCAGGTAAAGTGATAGAAACTATCAGTACTGGGACTTGTGACTTTTAATTTATTCATTAATGATATACAAGGAGAGGTAAGTAATGAGATAACAAAGTTTGCTGATGCTATGATCCTGGTCCAGTGGCTCTGGATCAAGTAATGGCCTCTGGTCTGAATCACAGCAAGTCTTGGACTGGAACAGTGTCATCTGCATAGTGACAGCTGTTCCAACTGAGCACCTGATTTGTGGAGCTGGCCTCCAATGGCTCTGACAGCTAGGACCCAATGAAAACCACTGGAAAACCCATTTTAGCATCAGGCTTTAGTGTGCTGCCAACATGGGTCCCCTGGTGGCTTGGAAAATGGAGTCATGTACCTGGTGCATGCCTCAGCGATCTGGACTTACCTCCATGTCGTGGACCACCAGTGATCCAGACTGGGGGCCTCCTGTTCTGGATTATGCTCTGCCTGGTGCAGATGGAACACGCTGGTGGTGGGAGGGGCAACAGCAGCATGTGGACAAAAGGGGCCCTGAAGATGACCGTGGATGGAGCGGTCTATTCCAGGCACCCTGATAGTGTCGAAAGCCTCTAGGTTCCTACAAGTGCTATAGCGTAACAAAAGAAGAGCGTATCGGTGGGAATCTACTGCTGCTAGAAATTTTAATCTGTTCTTTTTCATTCCTGATAAAAAACAATATCTGTATGGTGGAAGTATTCCCGTAGAGGCATTAATGAGAAGCATTGTGTTAATGTAAAAATTCAGTAGCTCAAAACTGACTTATTTATTGTGACCCAGTTTGCATCCAGCTGAAGTACTGAAAGGATTTCAGGGTTTTTGCCCACAGCATATATTTGCACAGCATGTGAACACGCTGATTTATACATAAAGGTATCACTGAATCAATTAAACAGTGTTGACTAAGGCGGCTTCTGAGCACAGTTAAAAAACCCAGCTGAAAAGCAGGTTCGGTACTGGTGTCTGCATGCTAGTGCCTCAATCCGCATTAAAGCCAGAAAGTGAACTTCCAAAATGCATTCCCTGGCCTATAAATGGCTAGAGTTGGGATGGAGCACAGTACCACCTCCAAGTGGTTTTGAGATGCAGATGCTGCCTATGAAACTGAAGTACCAACGAAATACACAAAGGCAAGCAAAAGGGTAGGAAATTCAAGACTAAAGACTGGGGATTTGGGACCCTTGGGACCCTCTCTTAATTTGCTGCAAAATATCCCTCCTTTAAAGCAAAATTAGAAGATAAAAAGAAGTAGTGCGGT
Source organism: Aspidoscelis tigris stejnegeri (assembly GCA_023333525.1). NCBI lineage: Eukaryota > Metazoa > Chordata > Lepidosauria > Squamata > Teiidae > Aspidoscelis > Aspidoscelis tigris. The sequence continues at coordinate 18,530,115 of JALMGA010000015.1, forward strand.
GTCATTCTGGAATGAAGCAGTGGCATGCCAAAAGGAGTTTCCCTAGATTTCGATGAAAACTGAAGATTTAGGGGTTTTCTTTCCATCAAAGCAAAAAAATCCCCCAAAGATTGAGAAGCGTGAAGGGAGTTAAGTGCCAGAACTAGTCTGGTTGGGAGTAGGAGGGTCGGAGGCTTTCAAATCTGCCTGGGAGACAGTGAATGGAAAACTCTGGAGAGACGGGATAAAGGGACATACTATAACTGCCTTTATTTTGTAGATATTGGCTTTAAATTCTTGCTGAGAGGGAGGTTTCCTCCTTGAGGATTTTATGTTAAATATAAAAGCCTATGGAAGCTGTGAAATAGTTGCGCTATGAATTAATCATGGACGTTGATACTTCTAGATGAGTGAAGGCTAAGATTTGCGTAGTTATCAGGATTTTTTGTCCTTTGGGAATATGTGGCAGCTTTCACTCCCCTTTTCTTTGATGTCAAGGTCCAGAGTTCCAAATGAATTGTTATGATATTTATTGAGAGGCTCTTTTATCCATCACTGAGACTCTTAGTTTGATTTAATTACAGGTGACAAAGGCAGGAACTAAGTAGTTTTGACTTTTTTTAAAAAAGTATCCTAAAACAATGATTTAGCATTTTAGAATTTGTGCTAGACAAGTACAATTTAAATGTACAGCAGCTAATTCTATGTGATCCCTGCGCTTGAACGGAAACACCCAACTAAACAGAAATAATTGACAAGGGGCCCATTCGCACTTTGCCCGTAGTCAGCAATTAGGCAACCTCTGGACAGGTGCATCTGACTTTCAGGAGCTGTTTACAGACTAGAAACGCCCCCTGCCTGCCTGACCAGAGGTTGACTAATTGCAGATTAGCTGTGGCGCACAAAATCCTGACCTTTAGCGTCCAGCTGCACTTCTGCCGGCTGAGGAGGTTGCCTGAGGTCCCACGTAAGTGTACTGAGACCTCATTTCCACTGGGACTTTTTTGCGTGTTGAAAACATTTTCAAAATTCTTCATCCGTGTTGAAAAGTGGCTTCCCGCACTTTCAGAGGAATACATTTTTAAAAAACACGTTAAAAAAACACTCATTCAAACAACTCTCACTCCTGTTTTTGTTGGTAAGATGTTTTATTCTTGCTTTGGGAACAGTACAAGCACAGTATATTGTGCCCACGCCTCATCTGCCCGCCTGCCCGCCTTCCTACCATTTTGGCCGCCGTCTCCGCTTTACCAGCATGCCATTGCAGCCACTGCGGCCGTGGCTTCAGCTGCTATTGTGGCAGCCACAGCCTCCTCACCCACCAGCCGTTGTGGCAGCCGATAGCACCTCACCCGCTTGATCACCCACTTGGCCTTTCGGGCTGTGCTGCTGCTGCCACTGCTGCTGCCTTGCAGGCGGGTGGGCGGGCGAGAGACCCAGACAGCCCAGCCTGCCCTTCCTCCCTTTCGGCCGCTGCACCGCCGCAGAATTAACAAAAAAAATGGGAACAAACATAATGCACATTAGCATCCGTTTTAGTTAATTCTCCTTTAAATAACTCAAGTGGGATCATGGCCCCATAGACTTTTTTTAATCTCCAGAACTATTGCAGGGATTGGAAGGACAAAGGTGCAGACCTTCCCAAATGTGGGAATAAAAATTTAAATGGGATCAGATGGTCCCAAAAATGGACTGGATTTGCATTTAATCTTGTATGGGAACACACCCCTTGTGTTTTCTGTATGCTCTTACTGTTCATCCCTTCACTCCTTGTGAATGGAGATACTGCATTTGAGAGCTGGGTGACATAAGACATTTTTCTGCATGGAATAGAGCAGCTAACCCCACTCCATCTTGGCACCAAATCAAAGTGCAGAGCCAGACAAACCAAAATCCTCCAAGCCAGCAGAAGCACGGCTGTAGTGCACTTAGGCTAGGACACTCTGGGACACTTTCCCCATTCACACAGAGGCAGGAAAGGAACACATCTACACACGTTCCTACCTGCCTGCGTGTGAAATGAGAGAGTGGCCCGGACTGTCCTAGCCTGAACAGGCCAGCCCAGAGGTGGGACGCCCTTCCCAGGCCTGTCTGCTATTGGGTGACCAATGACCCAGGGGCAGGCAGTCCTGGCACAGCGCTTCCCCAGGTTTCTGCATGTTGTAGGGGACTGAATCAAGTCTCCTACAGCTGACAGGACCCCTCCCCCAGGCACCCACCCCCTGGCTTGTGGACGCACCTCATGACTGTCCTGCGCCCAAGTGACCTGGCTCAGCTGGTGTCAGTCTGTGCATGCACGCGCTGTGGCCTTTGATTGGCCAGCCCACCCACGTGGGCAAGCTGGCCAATCAGAGGCCACGACGCACGCACGTGGACTGCAGCGCAAACTGAGCTGCGTCATTTGGATGCAGGACAGCCAGCAGGTAGGTGAGTGCATGCATCCGTGGGCGATGGGGTGGGTGCCCAGGGTAGAGAGTGGTCATGTGGGGCAGCCACAGAGGCCATCGATCTCCCCCAATGGGCCGGGGGATGTGGGGTCCCTTGGTAGACCAGCCCTAGTCATTCAGCACTTGGGCTAGGGCCAGTCTACTGAGGGACCCCACATCCCCCGGCCCATAGGCAACCACTGTCCGACCTCTCCCCGCCCTGGAAAAGGGTGAGGGGAGGCTGAACCAGGTCTCTCCACGACTCCTGCAGTCGCGATGGGACTGCAGGAGCTGGGAGTGAGCCACCCTCCCCACACATGCACGCGATCACTCACTTTGCTGGGCCAGGGTGTGATCTGCCACGGTCGGCGCAGGCATGCAGACCACTGGGTCCCATCTACCTGAGTGGGTGCAGCTGCGCAGACCCATGACAGATCGCACCCCGGGCCCGCGTGGACCTGCCAGCTGTTGGGCTGATTTCGGCCAAGTCGTGGCAGGGGGACATGTCCTGCAGCTGTCAGGGAGGGAGGCGCGCAAACGCTTCCCTACCTGGACAGCCGGGGATGGCCAGAACGTGCTGGGCCATGTCTAGAGCACAATTAAGTGCTCTACATGCAGAACGCGTGGAGGCTGCTCTGGGATGGGCTGAGGCGGTTCAGAATGGAACCGCCAGCCCAGAGGAGTGAATGTTCCTTCCCAGCGTGGTCTCCACGTGTTCCAAAAGGCCTAATGCGAAAAGGCCTCAGGTCTGCAAAGGTGGCAGGGAAATGGCAAGGTTTGTTTTGATCCTTCCATAGTACATTTTGATTTATGAAACATAAAACAAAAAATAGTTGAAGGAGATAAAATGGGACTTCATGCTTATTCACCCTTAACTGCCTGGAATGATATATCTGGAATGGACACTGCTGTTGCCTCCAGCTTTACTACTGCACTTGCCATACAGATGGTCACTCCCAGACTTCACAGATTTGGCCTGGGAATGGCTGTAGCAAGTTCCATCTTGTGTTACCACCACATGTTCCACTGGCCACTGCCATGGCGATTGTGATGCGGCAAGCCTTCGTGCAGCCGCAGCCCCCTCACCCTAGCTAGGCACAGTAATCACACCAGAAGAGGGTGTGAACACTGCATCTGGGAGCTCACCACCACAGCTTTGGAGGGTCAGGACACACTTGGACATTCCTGGATAATCTGAAACAGAGGCAGGGCTGTGGTGTGTGGATGGAGCACCCATGAGCATCTCTGAGGATGAGTAAATGAGAACAGGCACTTATATTCTGAACCATCTGGATCAGTTCTGCACCACCCTCACTGAAATGCTGTTCAGGCTATTGCCCACAATTGTTTCTTTTTCTTGGCAGCAAAACTACGATCATTGCAGATAACTAAGAATCTGATGTTTTTTCTTGACCCCTCCTATATGATCCCTTAGGCCAACATATCCCTCGTAAGTTGGGTCATTCTGACTGACCCAGACTCAACTGTGCTGATCCAGTTGTCAAGGCCTGATCCCTCCCATAAGACTGGAGGGGGTTGGTTAGCTCCTTTCTGCACTCACCTGTATATAATCTGAATGTATTCTGTAACAATGACCTGTCGTCCACATGCTAATGCAGACTATGGCAGGCCCTGCTCCTCCACACCGGACACGGCATGGACTGGCGGAGGTGCCCAAAATGGTAATCTAGCCCAGTTTAGTGGTATATCTCAATGAAGAGGTCCACAATTCAACCCAGGGGTGGCTTACAAGATCACAGATGTGGACCCTCAAGGTCTGGTATACCTCAAGGAAGGATCATCGGGGGGAGATCACCCTGAACAACAGTCCTTCAGAGTCTCCGTGCTGCCTCAGTGTTCCCAAATGTAGAGCAGGACAGGCTGTCCAAATGCAGACTATAAGGCAAAATTGCTTATTCTAGGACAGAGTGGAGTAGAGAAGGTGAGCAGAAAGGGCCTTATAATCCAAAAAGAAAAAGTACACAACCTAGTAAGAAGAAAAAAATGACAAATTGTAGTTACGTGAAGGTTCATTTTCGACGGGGTCACGAAGTTGGTTTTACTAAGGGTATATCGCCTCCTCCTGCCTGCATCCCGTGACCGAGAGGAGGAGCTTAAACTTCCCCTATATAAGGGGCAGCCCCTCCTGCATCTCCCCAGTTCATCTCGAGCTACGAGTCTCCTGAACCGGTTAGAACCCTTCTCTGGAATGTAAAGCACAACGTTAATTCATCCAGGGTGGGAAACCAACTTCGTGACCCCGTCGAAAATGAACCTTCATGTAAGTACAATTTGTCATTTTCTGACAGGGTCATCTTCAGTTGGTTTTACTAAGGGACGTACCAACTCAGTGTCCCTTGGGTGGGGCAAGTAATCAGCCCATCCGTGTCCTTCATACCTGGTCATAAGGCATGTTGTAGGACCCTCCGGCTGAAGGCAGCGTCAGCCAACCAGAGCTGGTCAAGCTTGTAATGCTTGGTGAAGGTTGAAGGCGTGCTCCAGACTGCTGCTCTGCAAATCTCCTGGAGCGACGCATCCTTTGCAAAGGCTGCCGTAGTGGCAGCACTGTGAGTAGAATGGGCCCAGATCTTCCCAGGGATTCAGGTGTTCTCGGCCCGGTAGGCGAGTATTATGCAAGACTTGATCCAAGCTGACAATGCTCTTGGTGATGATTTGGTCCCCAGAGAGGTTGGGTGAAAGGACACGAATAAACTGGTGGTCTTACGAATGTCCTTAGTACGGTTCAAATATGTCTTCAGGGCCCTTCTAACGTCTAGAGTATGCATGTCCTTTTCCACTGGGTGGACCGGCCGTGGACGGACGGCAGGTGTATCTCCTGTGCCAATTGGAAAGCGGTATTGACCTTCGGAACATACGCTGGATCCAACCTTAAAATGACTGAATCGGGTGTGAAACGACAAAGTGGGTCTTCCACAGATAGGGCCGCCAAATCGGACACTCTTCTGCCGGACGTCATTGCCACCAAGAACAACACTTTAAAGGAGAGAAACTTCAAAGATATGTCCCTGATGGGCTCAAATGGAGCCTTTTTTAGAGCTGACAGGACTAAATGGAAATCCCAGGAGGGATATCTGTGGACAACTGCTGGAGTGGGTGCTTTGACCCCTCTTAAGAATTTCTTTATGTACTTGTTGGAAGGAATGTTTGGACCCGCAAAAATTCTAGTATTGCCTGCAGGGCGAAAACCTGTCTTTGAAGTGTATTGAAGCCCAGTCCCTTTTGTAATCCTGAACTGAGGAAGGCCAAAATGTCCTTAATAGAGGGCTTTACCGGGTCAATTCCTGCAGATGCTGCCCATTTGAAGAATACCTTCCATGTCGTATTATAAATTCTGTTTGTAGATGAGCGTCTAGCCTGTAACATTGTGTGTATGATCTGCGGATCAAAGCCTAGGACTTGGAGGTGCCTCCTTTGAGTCTCCATGCCGTCAATGCTAGCCAGGAAGGGTCGGGGTGGAGAACTGGTCCCTGGGACAGTAGGTCCTGTCTGAGCGAAAGCTTCACAGGTGGATCTATTGCCAACTGTGTAAGCTGAGGAAACCAAGCCCTGGCGGGCCAAAATGGAGCGATAAGTATCACTGATGCCTGTTCCCTCCGGACCCTCCTGAGAAAGCGAGGTAGGAGAGGGAATGGGGGAAAGGCATACAGGAGACCGTTCGGCCAGGGAGCCGATAGGGCATCCACGTCCACTGCCATGGGATCTCAATACTGAGCCATGTATGCGGGAAGTAAATGATTGTCGGCCGAGGTGAAGAGGTCGATCTCTGGGATTCCCCATTTGAGGACCAGTGAGTCGAATACCTCTGGATTTAGTTTCCACTCATGTTGCGAAATCTTTGCCCTTGAAAGCGAAAGCGAATCTGCTACGGTGTTCAAGGATCCCTGAATGTGAATAGCAGACAGAGACAAAATATTTAACTCTGCCCACTGAAATAAGGAATATGATAGGTCCATAAGAGCTTTGGACCTTGTACCGCCCTGTCTGTTAATATGTGCCTTTGCTGTAGTGTTGTCAGTAGCAATGAGAACATGAGAATGTCGAATTAAAGGCAGGAACCCCTTTAAGGCAAGGAATATGGCTTTAAGTTCAAGCCAGTTTATCTGATAGCGGGAATCACTGGGTCCCCATTTTCCCTGTAAAGTGCGACCTTGGCAGTGTGCACCCCATCCTGACAAACTCGCGTCAGTCGTAATTAAGATCTTAAAAGGATCTCCAATTGGTACTCCTTTGGTCAGATTAGAGACTGTTCCCCACCAATTGAAGGATTTGTGGACAGGTAAGGGTAGAGCAATCCTGGCAGAGCTAAGACTAGATATGTGAAAAGCCCATGGTATCCATAGCCATTGTAAAGGTCTGGAATGGATATGAGCCCATGGCATCAACTGCAGGCAAGAAACCATTCTTCCCAAGAGAGATGCTAGGTCCAAAACTGAAGGTCTCACGGATGTTTGGACCCGGGCAATGGCTAGCGAGATCGAGTTAACTCTGTCCTGTGAAGGGAATACTAAATCCCGTTTTGTATCCAGGATGGCTCCCAAGTGCGTGATAGACTGGGACGGGGTAAAGGAGCTCTTTTCTTCGTTAATGACGAAGCCGTGCTCCTGTAACACCGTAAGAGTGTCCTTCAGTGCCAAAGTGGCCTGAGAGGGGGACGCACCAATAATGAGCAGATCATCTAAATATGTGTAAATGGACACGCCCCTGACCCTTAACAATTGTATTAGTGGGGACAGGACCTTGGTAAACACTCTCGGTGCTGAACTTAGTCCAAACGGGAGAACTTTATATTGAAAGTGTGAACCCGCCACCTGAAACCTTAAATATTTTCTGTGGGCGGGGGCTATGGGTACATGATGATAAGCGTTTTTTAGATCTGCACTTATAAGCCAGTCTCCCTTGTGTACAGCCGATCTTATAGACGAGAGGGACTCCATTTTGAACTTTTTTTTTATTCAAAATTTTCAAATCCAGTATTGCCCTCCATGAGCCAACCTTTCTTGACACCAGGAAGAGATTAGAATAAACCCCTCGACCTTCTTGTGAGGCGGGGACAGGCTCAATGGCTGACATGTACAGCAATTCCGATATTTCAGACATCAGGGCATTTTTCTTAGCAATATCCCTGGGAACCTTGGTAACAACATTTTTAACTATTGGGGGGCATAGGAATTCCAAACAATAGCCCTTTGATATAACTGAAAGGACCCAAGGGTCCGAAACATCCCGGTACCATGCGACCTGGAATTCAAGGAGCCTTCAACCCAGCTGGGGGGGCTCCAGATTACAGTCAGGCGGTGTAATGCTGTTGCTTTGCACCACGAAAGGAGCGATTATAGGAACCACGGGCCCTTTGGGACTGAGAAGGAGCGGGATTGTACGCTCGTTGGTAAGAGGCACCCCATCCCGATTGGGGCCTGTCCCTCTGCCTGTAGGTAGAGCGTTGTTGGCTCGGCGGCTGTCTAGAGGCTGGCTTCCTATATGAAGATTTGCAGTCTCTACTCCTAGAGGTAGTTTGTGTCGAAGGAGTGGTGGGCAAGACCATTTTCTTACTTTTCGATTCAATAAGAAAATCCTTCAACACTTCCTGCCTAAAAAGCTGTCTTCCTTTAAAGGGCAATGACACCACTCTCATTTTAGATGCATAGTCAATATTCCAATGTTTTAGCCACAGAATTCGTCTGGCTCCAGTGGATGCTGCTAGGGCCTTTGCGGTAAGCTGAAGAACATCCAACGATGCATCTGCGCAAAAGGCCAGGGCGTGTCTAATTTCTTTAGCGAGGATCTTGGCATTCTTGGACAAGGATGGATCCGCCAATAACTCGTCTGACCATTTTAATGCCCCTCGGGCGAAGAGGGAAATGCTAGACGAAGCACGAGCTGCTAGCGCAGATGATTTGAAATTCCTCTTTAGCAGGGTCTCTTGCTTGCGTTCAGCCCCATCCCGAAGATTTGTCAATCCTTCTTGGGGAAACACGTGATTGGATTCTAAGGACAGGACACATTGGTCAACTGTGGGCACCTCCCACATATTGTCTCCCTTGTCAGGCTCAAACATCTTAACAAGTGACGCTGGGAGCTTTTTAGAACTGCATGGAGATTCCCAGTCTTTCTTAACCAATCTCTGAAAGGCTGCAGGGACAGGTAAGGACTGGTGTTCCAGGGGGGGGAGGGAGCAGCAGGTCTTGGGCTTCAGCTAGCTCTTTCTGCTTGTCCTCCTTCTCTCCCTTCTGCAGATTAAGATCAACCATAATGTTTTCAACTAATCTGGAGTATTCATTATGGTCAAACAGCTTGCTTCCGGAGGAAGTAGAAGTTTCTTTATCTTCATCCTCATCATCTGATGGGGGTGCTGAGAGATTGAGGTTGAGGAGCTCTCCTTCTTCAGTCTCCAATTGCATGAAGGCACGTGCGAGCTGAGTGTGGGCTCGCATTGTCAGAGGTTGCAGATCCTGCTAGAGGAAAGACGGATGATCCGAGACATCAGATTGTGGAGATTGGCCGCGGACTGATTCTTTATCCCCGCGTCCTGATCTTTGCTTATCCTGAGACTTGGAGGCATGAGTAGTCGAGGACGAATAGGCTTCCCTTCAGGACTGCTTGGCAGAACTAGGACCTGCCTCAGAATCTGCATGCGCTCGTTTGGTAGGTAGTCTTCTATTTCAATCTCCAGAAACTGAATAAGGAGCTGGTGTAATTCTGACTGCTGTCCAGCATATGGCGTGTCAGCCTGTCCAGTGGTTGTAGACGACTTGGATGAAAGAACGCCTTTGTTTTTTGCATCAGCTTTAGCAGACCTGTGTTTCTTGTCTGACTTTTGATCTTTCTTTGCAGGTGCATCATCCTTCTGTGTACGCTTGTGTGTGGTAACCACAGCCTTTGTCTTTGGAGCCAGCTGCTGTTCATCAGGAAGCTGAGCAAGTTCTGCAGGATCCCTTTGTGATTGCATGATAAATCTTATAGGATCTATTAGAATAAAGCCAAAAAGTGCAAAATTAGCACCCTTAAATAAAGGGGGTACAAACAAAGGAACCCCGCTTATAGTATCCCCAGGTGTAATGGGGGAGGCCCTCTGACCCACTCTGCAGTGGGGGGGCCCAAACTGTAGATATTGCATATGGGTATATATTCAACCCGCTAACATGGGAAGCAGAGTTGACTGCTCCCTAGACCCTCTAAGCTGTAATCAAAGACTTCCTCAGTGAGGGCTTCCCTGCAGAGAGGGGGGGTCAGGGGGGGGGACATTGGAATCCCCGGAACAGCCCTCAGACGCATTGTCGCTGGATGCCTGGCTGAGAGGCGCGGGCGACGAAGGGGAGGCAGAGCGAAGCGCGAGGGACTGGCCGGCATTAACCGAAAACGCTTCGGTTGCGGGCTGGCGCCAGGGATTGGTGCTGCCGTGAAACGCTGAGAAGCCAGAGGTTTGCGTTTTGCTGGAGGCTGGGCTTGGCCTTGCCTGTATAGGCGCCGGCATAAACCGAGGCAAACTCGGTTGCGGGCTAACGGCAGGCCTTGGCGCTGCCGGTGGAAACGCCGGCGTGAACCGAGTAAACTCGGCAGTGGGCTAGAGGCAGGCGATAGCTCTGCCTGTGGAGGCGGCGCAGTCTCCCTCCCCTGTGAGGGTCCGTGAACGGCGGCAGAAGACGGTGTGGTTCCCTCCTTTCTTTCTTTCTTTTTTTTAAAAAAAGTCGAAAGCCGGCTAGCGGCTGCAGCAGGGGAGGAAGCTTACCGCTAACGGCTGCCAGAGATATTGTCCTTGGACGCTGAGGCTCCGAGGAAGCGAAGGAGGCGGGCTGCAAGCAGCTAAGCCTCTTAGCTCCGCCGCTTGAAAGGTGGGAAGGCAAACCCGGCCGGGAAGCCTAAGTTTGGCGACTGCAAGCAGCGGCCAGAAACGAAAGTAAATTTCTTGTAGCTGATCAAACGGGAGCGAGGCAGATGAACTGGGGAGATGCAGGAGGGGCTGCCCCTTATATAGGGGAAGTTTAAGCTCCTCCTCTCGGTCACGGGATGCAGGCAGGAGGAGGCGATATACCCTTAGTAAAACCAACTGAAGATGACCCCGTCGGAAAAGATTAAAATTACAAACTATGGCCATGTCTCACTTAGCAAAGAGGGAGCCACTGCCCGCAGGTGCGTCTTCAGCTGCTGCATCTCCGTCAGGAGCAACCACAGCCATCCCACAATGAGAGGCCACCCAGTAAAGGGCTCAGTTGCTATGGGAGGCAGTTGGAGGTTATGATTTCCCTTCCTCAGCAAAAATGCCTGAATAACCATATCATTTGACACCTCTCTGTTCTGAAATGGAAATGTGAAGCACTTGTCTATGTAGCAATCAAGCCAAGGTGCCCCCCCCTCAGGCCCTTGTTATAGACAGAGCCAATGACTCCAAATGTAAACAAAACTTAAATGGAAATAGATCAGGCACTGGCAGCCAGGAGCAGAATGACCACTTGGGCTGGACTGTCCCTTAAGCAGAAGACGTTTAAAAACTGTAGCCAGAAGATTCCCCAGGAGAACTGAAAAGCTTTTTAAGCTGTGCTACAACTGGAAACTAAGAGCCACAATGAAAGGATCGCAGCATTAACTGAAACGTCTAAGATGTGGGATTGATAGAGCTTGGCCTCTCAAGCCTCAAATTGCTGGTAATACTTTTCAGACTATAGTGGGTGGAAAATGTGTTTTCATTTTAAAAGCTGCTGTATCCACCATTCATAATTCACTACCGAGCCCAGTTCAAGGTACTGACTCTGACTTACAAGACCCTAAATGACTTGGGCCCCAAATATCTAAAGGAACACCTTCTCCCATACCGACCTGCCCGTGCGTTAAGGTCTGGAGGGGAGGGCCACCTGGTTGTCCCACCACCTTCAGTAGTGAGGCTGGTGGGCACCCAGGAGAAATCCTTTTTGGTGATGGCCCCCAGACTGTGGAATAGCCTCCCCCTCAAGGTGCGTCATGTCCCTTCCTTACATATAATTAGGAAGGCGATGAAGACGCACTGCTTTATCCTGATTATATTTCCCATCCCAACACAGATACCATCATTTTAACCATGCTGTATACTGTTTTAGATTTGTTGATTTTTAACAAGTGCTTTTAATGTATATTCTGATTTTAATCTGTTGTGTTAATGGTTGTTACCCATCCAGAGACCTTCGAGTATGGGGTGGAATAGAAATGTAAATAATAAATAAATAAATGATGATGATGATGATGATGATGATGATGATGATGATGATGATGATGATGATGAACATTAATTATTCTTTGCGAGTTTGCTGCTTAGACTTAAAAGTGGAAATTACCAATTTGGCCAGTCAGTAGAAATCTGGGGAAATTCCAGGGGGACCTAATATCCTGAAGAAATAATTAAAATTAATTTCAGTCAGTAAGTGCCAGTTCTGGAAATATTTTTCACACATATTTATCACCCAAGGACTGAGTTGAAGTTTGTCATATTTTTTTTAAAGTATCTTTTTAAAAAAAGAAGGCCCAGGAAGTGACCCACCTAACTAAAGGCATATTAACCTTTTCTGTGTAATAGACTGATTATATACCAGCCAGCAGGTCACACAAGACGGTCTGGGTGGCTACAAGCATTAATCTACTCTTCACGGAGGTTTGTTCTTCAACATCCAGTCAACAAGTATTTTAAGAAAACTGAGGATTCACTGCATGCCTATTTTTACAGGTAACGAGTTCAGAGCGGCGTTTGATAGGAAACAATAGACCATAGTGGAATTTGGCAGCTGAATCTACCAATGACATAATAGGGGTGTGTATGGATGCAATTTTCAGGATTCAGTTCAATTCAAATTGAATACCCAAAAATTCAATTTGATTCAAATAGTTAAAATTTGGATCAAACCAAATTCAATTCGAATTAAGCAAATTTGAATCTATTTATTTGAATTTTTGATACGAATTTGCAGTTATGAATGCGATAACATTCCGTACACATGCCCGCACACATCTTTCCCACATCCTTACGCATCTGTACACATCCATAGATGTCCATATGCATCCCGTAGTTATCCCGTATGCAACCCATTTTCATCCTGTATGGACACGTACAAATGCGTAAGGATGTGGGAAAGATGTGAATCTGCAAGTATGCATCATGTACAAACCCAAATGTCAAAGTTCAGCCAGATTCGGTCAAATTTCGAATGCTTTTGAATATTCATGTACACCTCTATGGCATAATATTGTTCTTCGTAAGTAAATAATATGAGAAAACCCATTTGACACAATGATCCTCAGGGATCATACTGAGAAGGGACCACATCTGGCTGCAAGATTATTTAATATTGATGTCATGCGATTATGACACAAATTCCTACCCTCCATATTTTGCTCACAAAGATTTTACTGATGTGCTGCATGCCAGCAATTCAGTGCCTCTTGATCTCCCCCCCAAAACATTTAGTCTCTTTCTGCACTGGGCCTTATTTTGGACCTGCCACCCACATACTGGCGCATGCTGGGCTGACCATTGCTGCCCTGGCCACTGGGTGGCTGGTCCCTGTTCTGGGATATGATCCAAAGTAAGGTCCAGTGTAGAAAGGGCCTTAGATTCCTGTCCAGTCAGTCTCCTGAGTGACCCTAACAGCTGCAGTCGCCCCAAGCACTGCCTTCGCGATGCTTACAAAGCTTCTCTTTCACAATGGCTGGTTCATTAAGATCGGCTTTCAAGAATTACACAAATCTTGTAAAATCTTGTCACTTTCAGCTTGTGGGCGATGGGACCCTGACTACCAGGGGTGACAGTGTTACATTTACTGGCAGGCACAAATGTTTGTCTCTTCAGCTGCAAAGTCAGGAGGAATTCAGGCTTGTCCCACAGACTGAGAATTAGCTTTGAGTGCTATTTTCATCCCCATCTGTCTTTGCTCTCAGTATCCCTTGGATTCATTACGCTGTTAACCCATTGCTCAAAGCAAACTCTCAAGCTGCAGCACGTGAGTTGGTCCCATGAAAAATCTCTAGTGCCGCACATCTGGGAAGGAGGAATGCTAGGAGAATAAACTCTACAATCCATGCAGCAAGAGCGCCACCCAGTGACGCTTTACCTTAAAGACAGCGCTCCTTACACACTGAAAGAGCTTATTGGAAACAACAGTGTGGCTTGTTTCTCTTTTGATTTGTTTTGTATTAATATTCTAGGGTTTTAGGTCAAAGCTTGTTGCACCTGAGAGGTAACCCTGGGAGTTTCCATTTACAAAATGCTGATTCGGTCACTGGATTTTCAACACTGAAGTCAGCACGCCACACGGACTTTGAATAATAAATGGAACCTGTTTAACTGAGCAATTAAGGAATGCAGCATTATTGGGAGTTCCTTTTTTCTCACAAATATGGAGGTAGTTTTGGCTACTTGGATAAATGAAAAGAGAAAACTGGGTACTTGGGCAAATGTCTGGACTGATGCACTTAAATGCTGGTTGGGAATCCAATGGTGAATGAAAAGGAACTTATATGGAGGGGAGAAAAAACCTTCTAAGCAGAAGCTGGAAATTTTCTCTTCTCTGGACTACAGGTTTTCATGATCCTTACCTTAAAAAAAGAAGAGAATCTTTTTCAAATTCTGCAACCAAGTTATCCAGCTTTCCAAGAACTCAAGGGCATGAAATTTACAGCTGCTGTCCATTTAATATGGGAGATCGTATTGATCCTATGAGAGAAATCCAGAGCCCAGCTCTACAGGTTTCTGGATGGTGATGCTTACTTTAGAGCGACTAAGGTAATATACCTGGCTCCCTGAATTCTTCCTCATCTCTTACAGTACTTCTAGAAGTAAATTAGGCCCCAGTCACATCTATATTAGACAGGACATGCTAAGCCTGTACCAGTTCTGTTCACACCTGGGTCATTATAGGTCATCCTCAGACCGTCCTCGCTTTGGGCTGCAGCACTCGCACCTTTCTCCGCGATCGGCCTGAGCCTCCTCCTGGGGACTTTTGGCTCCACCCCCTTTTGCTGCATCGATCTCTCTCCTTTCTTACTGGATGTCACTCAAGGGAGGCGAGGGTGTGTGTTTGTGGTTCTTTTTTTAAGCCTGCTCCCCCATCTCCACGCCCCCTTCCTTTTTTTATGTGCTTTTCTTCTCCACACAATTAATTTTTAAAATAATAATAATATTTTTGGGGGAAAACGCTAGATAGAGGAAATGCACATAAACTGAGGAGAGAAGGGAGGTGCCCCACGATCAGCCTCCTTTAGCCCACCCCCATCCCACTCCCACTGAGGAAGCAAAGGCGGCCGGGGATGTCAGGATGGGCTGAGTCCCCTGGAAAAGAGGACTCAGGTTAGAACGATCCAACAGAGATAAGCCGGTTTGGAAAACACATTGAATAAAAATAACATGAGTAACGTGACCTGAGAATGACCTGAAGTTGTCCTAAACTAAAGGTATGACCAGGCCTTACTGCACAGTTAGGTAAAGCAAGATATTATCTACTTTACCATCTGATGCCACTGAACAGTAATTTATTTAACTGCCATTTCTGCCCCCTAAAATGCTGCCTTCTGTTAAATTGTTGTTTTCTTTCCAGGAACAGAAACATTTTCCTGCTGAGCCAACTTGAGCAGTTCTTCAGCTATTTAGAATTATAATTTATTGTTTCTAAACATTGAGATTCATTAGTACAATGTGGTGAACTGCAAAACATACTGAGGAGCTAAAAATCACACAGAAAAGAGCAACCAGAATTATCAAGGAACAGTTAGGAAAGTTTTAGCCTTCTGTTAGGCTGCATTTCATGGCGGCAGCTTCCAATGTCATATCACTTTTGGAGCGTGATGCTGGTCCAATCACCTCTATCTATCTATCTATCTATCTATCTATCTATCTATCTATCTATCTATCTATCTATCCATCTATCTATCTATCTATCTATCTATCTATCTATCTATCTATCTATCCCACCCAATTCTAGAAGATCTCAGGGCATGTTACAGTAGCATCACAATATAACAGATAAAAACAAATATCACTAAAACAATAACAGTGCCTGAATCATAGAATCATAGAATTGGAAGGGACCTCTATGTCAGGCTGGCAAAGAATGACCACGAGACTCTTTCTTAAAAAAAATGAATAGTGATTTATTTCAGCTCAGCGTTAGGACATTTCTTGTTGGGAGCAACTTGGAACAGAAAGCCCAGCATATTTACATGTTTCATAGCTGGGCGGAGTTTGGCCCCTAACCATTGAATAACTATTTTTCAAAACCAATTTAAACTTGGAGCCAAAACCTTCCAACAGAAATGTATCACTTGACCTCAACAGGGAGCAGGGAGTCAACTGTCAGTTCCTTGCTGAGGCAAAACAATAGGCAGCCATTATATACATGTATACAGAATCCCATAGGTGACAGAGATCTTGCATACAGATATTATGGCAGGCAGCTAGCCCTGCCTGACACTCTAGGGTCATCGAGTCCAACCTCCTGCTCAGTGCCTGTATGAGGAGGGGATGTGCCCTCAGCCAAAGATCAGAGTAAAGGGGAGTGTCTTCACCTGTTTTCTGAGCATAACCAATGAGGGTGCCTGGAATATCTCAGGGGCATAACCTGGGGGCTACAACCAAGAATGCCCTTCCAAGTGAGCAGAGACTATAGTGGCCAGCTTGCCACCCTGATCATAACATTTTGAAAGCACCTTTCTCCTTGTTTGCCCCACCCTCTTAGATAGGAGCAGGGTAGTTTAAATATCAATATGCCCTTGGGATAGTTCACTCGCATGCGTGCACACACACATGGGTTCAGGACTGCCCTGGTCATCTCAGGACTTGGCTTACCAGAAAGTTGTCTGCCCCTAAGTGTCCCCCTCCTCCTCTATTAAGAAAACTGGGGAGGAAGGAAATTACTTACTGGGCTAGTAACCAGCTGGGTCTCAGGGACAGTTCACACATGCTTTGCATGATGAGTTATCTCTTCGCTCAGCTAACCCATACCCATACTCCTGCCACAGCCAATCTTGGGAGCAAATCCTGGGCATTAATCTTGACACCAGGGAATACCCCAGTGGCCCATTTCCTGCACTTGATGTTCCAGAAGCAACCAAGGCAACTGCTCCTGGCTGACAGGGAGGTGAGGCCCCATGACTAGTGGCGGAATAGGAGTGGCAGGGCTGGAGAAGGAGCTCTCTGAGAGCTTTTCCCTCTACGTTGACATTCAAGGACTACACCAATGCTTATGTCAAGCATGGCAGGGACACGGGTATGGTGCCCATCTGAAGTCAGCCTCTTCCTGCACACTGAATGTCCTTATGATACATATATGAGGCCATAAAGGTGTCATGCAAATAGGGCTTCCCTATTAGAAAAATCCAAACAGTGACCTACTATGAGGTGAACCTCTAAAAGTTTTAGAAGCAATCTGAGCTTTGTAATCAGTTTTCCTTAATGTCGCTAATCATCACACAAAATTGCTTGGTAGGCTGAAATTCTAAATGTAAGAGTAGTCATAAAGTTTGAAAGCTTTATTTTGGAAAGAATATATTGCCATTTTTCATAGAATAGACAGGTAGCTAAGTAGGTACCACCAGCAACGTTGTATGATATTTCGCCACCCTCAGCTGTTAACATTAACACGCTGTCATGACATTTCCCGTTTACATGCTGTACCATGCTGGAGACAGAGATCAAAAGAGGCAGCGAACGTCAAAATAACTGCATTGATAATATCATTTTTATCTTCCTTGGGAATCTGGCAGAGGGCCAGTTCCATGCAAATCTGAGGGAATTGGGGGAAGATTCAACCTTGCATCCACGGTTAGGTGGATTCATAATTGTCTTAGTGATCACACACAAAGGCTGGCAATAAGTGGCTTCACATACAATTGGAGGAATGTTTCAAGTTGTCATGTCTCAGGCAGGCTAGGTCAGTCGGGGCTCAAGAGAAGGCAATGCCAAGGCAGTCCAAGGTCAGGGGATTCCAGAAGTTTGGCAGAGACGAGTAACAAAGTCCAGGGGGCAGTTTCACGGGCAAAACACAGATGGCAGTTGCAGAAGTGTCGTCTGCAACGCCAGACCAGAGAGTGCTGCTGAGTGAAGTAGGCGACTCGCCGCCACACCCTTTTTGGCTCGGCTGCGTCAGACACCAAGATCTCCTCAGCTGCTGCTTCTGCCACCAGAGCAGATGGGGTATGGGCGCCTGAGGCTGACCATCTGAGCTCTTGTCCCCAGAGTTTCCAGAGTGCGCCCCCAGATCTGGCCCCTGGCCTTCGACGTCTGGGCTGCTGTGCTCAAGTTGCTGCTGGGGCTACTGGGCAACTGGCACAGCTTTTTCATCCTCAGAGGAGGGGGCTGGGCTGGCAGGACGGGGCATGACACAAGTGGAGTGCCACAGGGGTCTGCCCTGGGTCCAGGGCTATTCAACATCTTTATAAATGATCTGAATGAGGGAGTCGAAGGGATGCTGATAAAGCTAGGAGGGGGTGCTAACACTAGGGGGGAGGAGGAGCAGATTCAAAAAGATATAGATAAGCATGAACTGTGGGCTGAAACTAACAGTGAGTTCTCCTGTCTTCAAGCAGAGGCTGGACCTGCATCTGTCTGAGATGTTTAGGAAATCCTGCATTGGGCAGGGGGTTGGACTCAATGGCCCAAGAGGTCCCTTCCAACTCTATGATTCTATGAATATCTGTGAATGCAATAGGTCCTTGGTCCCAGCATGAACGCCTCCCTGACAGAACTGCTTCTGCTCTTGAGCAGCGTCAGGCAGTCAGAGTGGAGAAAATGGAGGGAATATTGGGCTTTTCAGGTCAGGTGCGTATTCATTCATTCATTCATTCATTCATTCATTCATTCATTCATTGTTGCCCCTGCCAGGGTTCAAGACTTTCCTGCCAGAAAACTGAGTGCAGAACCCTGTCTTCTGTTTCAGGCAGCAAAAGTTTGTGAGCAAAACTAGTCTAAAAAGGTTTAGGCTCTGGAGCACTCAACCCTCCAAATTTTCATGTCTCTTCATAAATTGCCACAGTATTATTGGGCAAGGTGAACACAAAGTTTTCAGATGCTTTTTTGTAAAAGTATATTTGGACCATTCTGTTTCTAAGAACAGAATATAGCTTTTTTTTCTAGGGATGTGCATGAATATTTGTAACATTCAAAATTTGTACAAATTCAGCCAAATTTGGACACTTGAATTCAAATCTAATGTCGGCATATTTGAAGATGGACAATTGAATTGAAATCAAAGGCTTTGACACATTCCTAGGAAGCTTCCTATGGGATTCATATGCGACTCCTGTGGGACTGAACATTCGCATGAAATACAAATCCTACCAAATTTGAAGGGGATCTATTCAAACGCATACTAATTTTCTTGCGTTCGATTCAATATGAATCAAATACCCCCAAAATTTGTGCGCATCCCTAGAATGCTCTATTCTCACATTTTAAATTGTTGTTGTTGTCGTCGTTGTTCACTCTTCTGTTACTAGACTTATGCTAATCACACCCTAAATCCAGTTCTGTCTGTGTATCCATATAATTACAGCAACATGAGTTCAACATGAGTATAAAACAAAACTTAGAATTAAGGTTATATTCACATACAGTGGGGGGAAAGCATTTCTGAGGTGGTTTAGAGGTGGCCGGTAGTTCTGCCCCTTCTCTTCTCATGAACATTCTAAGCTAGAAAAGGTGGGTTAGAAATGGGATATTGAACATCACTATGGAATTTTGGGCTACTATGTTTTGCTAAGTACGAACACAGCCTCAGGGTACATTTAAGACTGCACTCTTAGACCCCTCTGAGGCAATTCTGATGCAGCAGGGATAAACATAAAAGATTTCTAAAAGGTTTACCTCATTCCCAAGCCTCTCATACTCCGTCTGTTCCACAAATCTGATAGCATCACTCTCAGGAGATGCAGCAGTTTGGGTCAAATGGGGTGAGAGGCTGGAGGAGGAGGAGGACAAGGAGAAGAGTTGGCTTTTCTACCCCGCTTTTCTCACCCATTCAAGGGGACTCAAATTGGCTGACAAACCTTCTGTTCTTCCCACAACAGACACCCTGTGAGGTAGGTGGGGCTGTGAGAGCTCAGAAGAGAGCTGTGACTAGCCTAAGGTCACCCAGCCGGCTTCATGGGGAAGGGTGGAATCAAACCCAGTATTCCCAGATAAGAGTCTGGCTCCCTAACCACTAGACCAAACTAGGTCCTAAGCCAGTGATGGCTAACCTTTTGAGCTCGGTGTGTCAAAATTCGCAAGAAAACCTAGCTTAACTCAGGTGCTGTGTCACATCTAAAAATATCCATAATTTTGTGATATTTGTAGCTCTAGTAAAAAAGTTATATTTTCGATACATGTATTTTCTTAAAAGCAAAAACAAATAATTGCTTTACATTAGTGACTTTTGTTGCTAAATCTTCAATTGAAAGTTGGTATTTCGTACACTCCAAGAACAAGCAAGCACTACACGGCCAGGTGCCAGGGTGACCATGTGTGTCACCCAAAAGGGCTTGGCGTGTCACCTGTGACACGCGTGTCATAGGTTGGCCATCACTGCCCTAAGCCAATCCCAGCCTGCTAAAGGTGCCATCCAATGAGGGCCCTGGAAAAACAGATCAGAACCAACCAATGGGAGAGAACAGGCAAAAACACTGATGGAGGAAGGAAAGGAGCCTTTAGATGCTTATTTTAAATACTTTGTAATACAGGCTTCCCCCCCCCCCCCTGTGTCCACAGCTGGAGTGATCTTGTGTACATAGGCACCCCAAAAACACACATTCTGAGCAATACTCTGGCATATATTCCAGCATTAAAGGTCTTTAGATTTGTGCCTATAAAATGGACTGTTTTTACTTATCACTTTGAATGTCCCTTGTGACCCTTCTGAAGTATGGTCCCTGTTTCCACTAACAGCCTGAACAGCACCAGTGATTTCAGGAGCTAAACTACAGATAGTATGTCATGAAGCCAAAAGGAAAAGCTGGAAAAACTTGAGAATACAGCAAAAAAGGACAACTAGCGGTGCTGAAAAATGAAAATAGAAGGCAACATCAATTAGCAGAAGAAGAATCAAGTGGTGGAAGAAATATACTGGGCATCCAAAATGTAAAGGGTAATCCTTGTGGTAAATGCTGTACTTTTACATGTTGGATAGAAACTTCTCTTCAAAAGGAACTTCTCAATCATTGGCCAAGTTAGGAGACGGCGCCCTGACACGTGGCTTTGGGGAAATAGCTCATCAGGACGTCTTCTCATGTTGGGATCTTATGTAGAAGGTTTCAATGCCAGAGCAGTTTTGGTGCTTTAAGTAGCAAAGAGTTTAATAATTGTATTAAAGAGAATAAAGAATGAAGGGGCATGAGCCAGTTTGGTCTAGTGGTTAGGGAGCTGGACTCTTATCTGAGAACACCAGGTTCGATTCCACCCTCCCCCATGAAGCCAGCTGGGTGACCTTGGGCTAGTCACAGATCTCTTCTGAGCTCTCACAGCCCCACCTACGTCACAGGGTGTTCTGTTGTGAGAAGAACAGAAGGTTTGTCAGCTGCTTTGAGTCCCTTTAAATGGGTGAGAAAAGCGGGGTAGAAAAGCCAACTCTTTACGCCGAGTGCTTCAAATAGGCCGCAACATAAGCAAAAGCAGATTCCCAGTGGGGCAGCAGCTTCATACAGGAAGTATATTAATTTAAAAAGCACACTTTTTGGCCATCTAGGATTTAGAGGAGGAAAAGAGCCTATCCTAAGGCCCTATGCTATAGTGCAACCGGTTCTCACTCATGCAGATGCTCAGGAGACAAATGGCATGCAGGTTTTCTTCAGAGCAAGATCGGAGAGCAGGGGTCACGCAGCGAAGGTAGCTGGGAAAAACAGGAGCAGGGGGCCTGCCATAGTCTGCACTAGCATGTGGATAGCAGGTCCCTATTCTGGCGTATATTCCAGAATAAGGCCAAGTGCAAAAAGGCCCCAGGCCCGAGAATCGGTCCTAGCCTCGAAGCCAGGGCTCAGCCTCTGCAGGCTGGTGCATTCCCTGCCTTCACAATTGCTGGCAGGACCTTTTCAGCGCCACTTCCTTGGACAGCACCAGAAAGCCCCTGGGCTGCGTTCTGACTATTGGGTTGTGCTGTCCACTGGGCACGTGCGCGAGTGGTTATTATGCATTCGAATTTTAGGCGAAACGAAAATCCAAACCACTGATTCAATTTGAATGTTTAGAATCCAAACGCAACAAAATCCTATTCATATAGAATCCATTCACATGCATTCGTTTGAATGTTAGATTCCAGTCTGAAGATACAAACGTTGACAACATTCGCATGTGTTATATGCATCTGTACACATTTTGTGTGCATCCCGTTTTATCCCGTACTATCTGCGCAAATGCGTAATACATCCGTATGTCTATACTTTCGAATCATTTGAATCATTTGAACGAATGTTTTGGAGCATTTGAAATTCGTTTGAATGTTTGCATTCAAATGTGTAGACATTCTGTTCAATTTGAATGTCCACATTCAATCAAATTCGATTGAGCTTCAAATGTTTAGAACATTTCTGCGCATCCCTACTGTCCGTAACTTCATCATGGCAGCAATGCGCATTACGCCAGTCCTGACGAAGAGAACAGTGAGCGATCACGCAAGGAATACGGGCCAACAAGCACAAATGATCTTGGGCCTTTTCACAGCTGGCCTGCTAGTTACCGTGGGGGGAGCTCTGAGATGGAGCGCCTGCGTGTGAAGGAGCTACTTTCTAACCAGAAACAGCTCCTTCTGCCCCCCACGGCAGCTACGCATGGTGCAGGTTGACCCTGCTCCACGCATAAACTTTGCTTTGCTTTTACAAGCTCCAGAGCCTGAGCTAGCAAGGGTCTAGGCAGGAGCATCTGCACCTCTTGGGTGCTGAAGGGTCACATGATGCGCTGGGACATCACAGTTGCAAGGGTTCGGTCCTGACGCCAACGCCAGCAAAGAACATGACTTCCCATACACCGTGAGTTCTTAGTGCACACAAGGGCACGTTCGGGCTTTGCTTCCCACAGAAAGAAGCAAAGTGCGAACCTTACCAAGTGCCATATGCGTTGGCATCTTTACCTTTGGGATGGGAGAGAGAAAGCATGTTTACGAGATTGGCTGCCCGATCTCATTAAACTCCCTCATGGCACCTTTTCTTCAGGTGAGCAACAGGTGCATCTCGCTCTCCCTCTGTCCCTGTGCCCCTCCCTCCATTCACGATCCATCTATTAAGGTTACTGCCACTTATTCGGGAGCATTAAGACAGAGAACAATTCTCTTAATGAGTCTATGCTTCCTTGATAGGATTTAATCGGTGCCCAGCAGGTGGTTTTCATCCGCCAGAGAGGTAGAAAGTTCAAGGCAGGAGGGAAGCAGCAGAGAATCATTACAAATTTAACCAGCTGTGTTAAAGCCTGAAAGCTTAGAATTAAAAGCTTTTAAAAACCTTCAGTCAGACTCATTGAGTCATCAAAATTTAAAGGCAGGAGGACTCAAAGGTGGATGTTAACCAGGTCTTTAGCTGGGATAACAGGAGGCAGAAAGATGATGTGGGGAGCAGATAGACAAGAAATCTTGACATCGTTATATAATTGATGACACCTCTTAGTGGCTAAAAATCCAGAGCTTCATTTGAAGAGTGCCCTGGCATGGCAGTAGGCCGTTAATGGAACATGAGTGAAAAGTGGTTTTTGGTATAATTGAGAGAACTTTGCTGTGCAATGGCATGCCTGGCATTTGCATGCGTCTCTGAACACTTAAGGCGGCCAGGGCTGGCCTCAGACATTTGCCGCCTGAGGTGAGGTGAGAGCAGCCAACGGCACGCACTTCCCTCAGATCAAAGAGCACCTGGCTAAAACATACTCTTCACCCAGGCTTCCTCTGAATGTAGTCCTGCCAGGGAGGTAGGTGGGATGTTTTATCATATGCAGGGATCCCCTTTGGGAGTTCCAGATGAAGGCCAGGGTGTAAGTGTTGGGCCACGCTCACGCACCCTCAGGCCCCACTGGCGAGGGTTCCTGGCCACTGGGGATCTGAGAGGACTGCTATCCAGCGGTGCACCGAAACCCACCACACCCTGGGCTCCAAGGCTAGGAACTGGTGTTGGCAGCTTTCAGAGGCTTCAGGGTTGGCAACGTAAGCTTTGCTGCCACAGGGAACCTTGGACTGGATCAGCAACAGCAGTGATCTGGCCTATGCCTCCACAAGATCCAGATCCGTGGGTACTGTTATTCCAGATCCACAGATCTGGATCTCACCCAGGTGAGTGCAGAAAAGGAGTTAGAGTAAATGCTGCAAGGACCTGTCATAGTCTGCACTAGCATGTGGATGGCAGCCCCGTCTTCCAGGATATAATCCAGAATAAGGCCCAGAAAGGACCATAATTACAGAGACAGGGATGAGTGGAGAGGCAGCATCTAACTCCCATGCTCTTTGGCTGTTGGCCGTAGCGCAGAGGAACATTATAAGCAGAAGACCTTCATTGTCTGCAGGTTGTACCGGCTATTCCTCCTTAAAGAGTGCTGTGGTTGTACAAGCATTTTACTCATGTTTCTGTGCTTGTAGATCTGGCATCTCATAGCTCATCATTCACTAAGCTGTTATAAATAGGTTTCCATTTGCTTTAGAGGCTGCACAACCCTATGAAACAGCCACAGCCACGGTATTTGGCATCCAACAGGGCCACACAGGAGGTGAATCCAAAGAAACAGGAATGCAATGGCATAGAAAATTTTGCATGAAAATATGACAAAGCAGACAAGAAAGCAGGCAAACCAGCGTACCTGTTTTCTTCCACTTCCCTGAGGCACCAGGAAGCTGTTCACATTTACAGTATGATTATTTTGACGAGTGAAGTGTGCCATAAATGTGGGACAGAACGATGCTGCTTGGCTGAAGCAAGACGCTCTTCAGTTGGTGGCTCAGGGGAGAGAGAAATGTTTTTGCGCCACTAATTGCCTCATAAATTGGTTTTATTCTCATGGCTGAACCTAACCTCCCTCATTTAGAGTTCATAAAAAAGACTCAGTGCTAGTTGTTTGGGTCTCAGTGGCTATGAAAAAAGGAGCAGGCAGGAAACAGAACCAGGAGGGACCTCATAGTCAAACATAGGTGAGCAGGCAACATGGAGGTTGTGCCAGCATTTACTCTGGCCCAAGTCCCAAAACTGGAATTGCATAAAGGTGTCGATGGTTCAGATGTGATCAGAGGGCATATTTGAAGGCCATAATGCACTAAGAGGCATGTATGGGCAGGCCGTTCTCTATCATAGGGGTGAGCCAACTGTGGAACTCCCTCCCTTTCCATGAAGATCTAGTTCCAGGCTACAGTGCAGTCCTTCAAGAGACAAGCAATAATTTGCTTAGGCCATATATCAGGTGGATGATGACATCCTGCTGGTGGCCTTGGTTAGTTGGTTACTCAGTTGGTTAACTGATGGATGGATGGACGGACAGACGGACGGACGGACGGACAGACGGACGGATGGACGAATCTCCTTTTTCTTTGGTGCAAGTTTAGACACTCTAAAAAACCCCTGCTAGTTATAATACCATAAGATGAATAGAGATGGGGATGGCCAGCATTTCTAAAAAATGTAGAAGCCCCCAGAATCTGGACAGCCACAGGTTCCCCATTTCATTCCACCTGAAATAACAAGACTGAAGTCCATACATGCCCGTTTCTAGCTGCCATTTCAGCAATCTAATTTTGGGAAGGGTGAATTCCTCCCATTTTTTGTGGGGGTAATGCTCTCCTTAGGTTAGAAGCATAGAAATGCCCTGAGTTCCCCTGGCTTTGAACTGTATCCCCCACGTGTAGGAATGCAGCCTTGAATGGTTTACAGAATCCGTGCGAAGGCCCTCGGGGGACAGCCAAGGAAGCACTGGGTATGGAACACACACACCCCGTGGAGCCACTTCCATCTCAGAGCACCTCCCAACTTGCATGGCTGTCCCTGATCTTCAGAAGCTGTGGAGCAGTAAAACCTGCTTCACAGCTTCACTAGGAGTGCCTGCGGTGTTCCTAGTACAATCCATCTTGTGCCTTTGCACTACTTCCATGTGAAGGTTGCGGCTGTGGTTGTCTGGCTGTGTGCTGCGTCACCAGTGCCATGATCAGCCTGGAAATCATGGCTATTGCCCAGTGAAGCCACCGGTCCCAGACCTTGGTAGGTTTGGGGGAAGCTCAGGACAGGTCCGTATTCACAATGCGAATGCCTGCAACCATCCTTATATTCAGCTTCCAACCAGACGCTCTCCCACGGAGGTTATATGCGAAAAGGCCCCTACCCAGATGAGCTAAACTTCTCTAAACGTTCTCTAAATCCTTCATCAAGCTTAGATGTGGAAACAAAATCGCAACCACTTTAACGAAGAGAAAAGCATCAGATGTCTGCCCTATGGACTTTAAGGCGTGCAATCATACCCACCAATTGAATCCAAATTAATGCAGTGCTGGTGGCTGACTGAGCTTAATTAAATAAAAATGTGAAGCAAGTTTAAGTAAGGGCAATTAGATTGAAATGCAGAGTGGCTTGGTATGAATGCTGATTAACCTAATAATAGACAGTAATGCAACTTTATGGGACCTAAATGGTTTGTTTAAAGGGTAGAATGGTTTATGGTGTATAATATATAAAGTCCTTAACAATAAACATTTAATTAGCAACCCCCTCTTCTGTTTTCTTGCAATGTAAAGCGCAAAGCGGTTAATAAAAAAGTCACTGGATTAGAGTTATTTATGTCTCAGTGGAAAACAATCCTCCAACAACACTGGTGGTAATGAACAGAAAGTATCTGTTTCACTGGAATTTTAGAGGACTTGAGGTGGGGAAACCTGGCACTTTATCACCTTCTCCCTGGGCAATATAAATTACATAGAGATACTCCCTTTTTTCCCTCACAGCCACATTCTAATACAGATTCTGGCAGGCCTCACTCATAGCCTGCCATGGCTTGCTCTCTCACGGGGACAGCAAGCCCCTGTTCCGGGGTATATTCCAGAATAAAGCCAAGTGCAATGAGGCTTCGTGCAAAGCCACTGAAGTATTTTGGAGCTAAAACAAGCTTGCAAAGAGAAGCGCTCCGTTACGTTCACACTTATCTAAGCAGACAATTCCAGGCCTGTGAAGAACGGGAACGGTTGGGGCCATTTGCAGCTGGGACACTGGAATCCCTCTGCAGCGCAAGAAGTGTGAATGGCTCACCTGAATCACAACTTTGCAGGAGCATTTGGGCACCGTGAAGGATAGTGCAGCCGCAGTCGTGCCCCTGGAAGAGTCCAAAGGAGTCCTTCCCCGTCTGTTTTCCAGGCTCGGGAATCTTCCAGACTGCTGCTGGGTGTAAATATGGCATTCTGGTAATCCGTACGGAATGCTCCTGAAGGTAAGTGTGAAAAGACACCTGATTTCTCCAGCTAAAGGACTTTCCTCTTTGAGCATCCCGACTGAAGATACATGCCGTGCAATTCATTAATCCTGGTCAACCCAATCGGTTGCCTTTTTTCCACAAGACACTTCTGCTCTGAATTTAATGCATTCACATTCCTTTCTGCTCAAGGTTCTGGAAAGCACATTCTCCTAAGAAGTTGAAATATTTTCCTTTTGTTTTCTTCATTTCCAGAAATTCAGGGAGGGGGGTTGGGGACTTCACATCTGGGAACGTCTGCCCCCTCCCCTTGCCATGCAGTTACAAGGAAAGGAAAACCAGCCTCTGTTTGGCTAGCAACGGGTGCCAGCCTGCCTGCTGTGGAAACACTGGAGCACCCATTTGCAAATCCAGAGCTACTCAATTCTAGTGGAAACAGGCTCCCTATAATCCGGATTTTATGGCTGAAGACCCCATTGTAGATCCCTTTGATGGGGTCTACAGGAAATCCGGATTATAGGTCCTGAATGACTCATATGATCCGGATTTCCCTAGCTGTGGTGGAAACATATGTGTCTCTAATGAAGTCTGTAGTGGAAATGGGGTCATCCAGCTGTCAGCCAAATGGGTCCTTAATGGGTGCTAAAATGGGTACTTACTGCCAGTGGAAAAACACCCATTATGGTTGCTTTAAAAAAAAAACAGTAAAATATGCACATCAATGTGCTTAAGTCATATTGCTACTGAACATATTAATTTTGACATGAACTGAAACCTATGCATTTAAAGCTTTAAAGATACCTATTCTATGCAGCATACAGCATGCAAAGTCCAAGTTCTGTCTCTTGCTGATATTGATGTAAGACATAGCATTCTGTGGGTCAACCTAGCAAAGATTTCTCTCACGGAGTGAAAATATGTTAAAGCTATTCTGTCAGGCAACTCTCTTTCAAAGATTGCGGTGCAGGCGATCCAACTAGGCTTCCTCCTTCGAAAAGCAGGGAGCTTTTCTCTCTCTGTTTTCAACACACTTTGAGTGCAAAGGCTAGATGAAACTGGATTTATATCCTTTTCCTCAATATTAAACAAATATACAATTTTAAAAAGTGATTTCCAACATTAGCAGACATAACTATAAAGAAAACCCCATCAGCTGAGGGGTGCACTGATTTTGAAAGAGAATTAACTTTGACCATATCTCTTTACCCTGCCTAATGTATTTTCAAACTAGCTGTTTTCATGGCTGTCCAAGGGGAAAACCTTTCTTAGCAAAAAAAAAAAAAAAAGTCCAGCAAGAAGGGCCTGATCTTAACTGCCAGCAGCAAGCTAATGAATCATGGTTCCTTGCTAACTTGCTGCTTCTGCCCAATTTATTTACAGTCTTGCAAACTGAACAGACAGCAGGAGACCCAGAAGAGAATGATTGCCAATCACACTTGAGGTTGGTTCAGGCTGCTAATGAAGAAGGAAGGGACGCTAGAAGCTGTGACGCATTGGCTTCAGGCACAAGTGATCCAGAGCTGCTGCCAGGCCTACACTGGCAGCATCATTAATTGATGGTCCTACTGTGTGCCCTGCTGTGGCTGCTGCCAAGGACACCGTTCAAGGAAGGCATCAGCTTCACTCCAATGAAGGTGAAAGGGTTGTTTACGATTAGACGCATACTAGCTGTTATTTTGGGAATCTTCCTGCCTGTAAGTGTGTTAAAAGTTGGATGTGCACAATGCGCCCTTGGTAGTGCAGCTGCCAGCTGCCTGCTCAGAGGCCACTAGGGTTCCCTTAAGAGCAGCATGGGATACTTTCCCTCCCAAAATCAAGTTCAGAAAACTGTTTATCAAATCAGCATTTATTACAGTCATAGAAGGGGGGGATTAAGAAGAGTTCAAAGTTAAAGTTAAGAACTAATATTAGGACATATTTTGCAGGTCAGAGATAAAAATTTGGCTACTGCAAGAGTGATGCTGGGGAAATGAGTCTTGTAGTAAGATGGTGTTTCTGCACTTATCCTTAAACTGGTACACAAAGAGACCAGCAGCCTCTCTTCTGCAGAGTGGCCTAATTTAAGGAAGAGTGTCCACTGCTAGCACGCACCATCTGCATTGGACAGAGGACAGGCTGGACTAGAAAGGACCACCCAAGCTGGCTTTTTTAAAAAAGGTCTATGAGTAGACTAGAGGCTGCTAAAGCAGAACAGGGAAGCATGTGAAAAGCCACTGACCTCCGTGTTTTGGTTTAGCGGGAGGCCTATTTTAGCAGCACAAATTGCACTGCCAAATGGGTCCCCCCCCAGACCTTCATAGCCCAGTAGTGCTTTTTAATTTATTCATCAGTGATCTAGAACAGTGGTTCTCAACCTGGGGGTCGGGACCCCTTTGGGGATCGGATTACCCTTTCAGAGGCGTCGCGACGAGTCTCCCGTTGCCCTTCCCTCCCACTTCCCAGCTGCTCTGCCCCTGTGGTTGAGGGTCTCCACAACATGAGGAACTCCATTAAGGGGTCACGGCATTAGGAAGATTGAGAACCGCCGATCTAGAAGAAAATAAATAGTAAATAAAAATGATACTAAATTGTTTTGGGTAGTAAAAACCAAAAGAGATTGCCAAGAGCTCCAGAGGGATCTCTTAGCACTGAGTGAGTAGTCAACCAAGTGGCAAATGTGCTTTAATCTTAACAAATGCAAAGTAATGCACATTGGGGCCAAAAATCCAAATTATGTCCATACACTGATGGGGTCTGAGCTTTCTGCAACACACCAGGAAGGGGATCTTGGGGTTCTGGTGAACAGTTCAATGAAAGTGTCAACCGAGTGCGCAGCAGCAACAAAAAAAGCTAATTCAGTGCTGGGAATAATGAGGAAGGGAATAGAAAACAAGTCAGCAAGTGTCATTATGCATCTTTATAAATCTATGGTGAGGCCACATTTGGAATATTGTGTACAGTTCTGGTCACCATATCTCAAGAACAATATTGTGGAACTGAAAAAGGTGAAACCAGAATGATTAAGGGGCTAGGGGCTACTCTATGAAGCTGATGGGTAGGAGAGTCGGGTCAGACAAGGGGAAGTATTTCTTCACCCAGAGGGTCATCGGTCTATGGAATTTGCTGCTGGAAGAGGTGGTGACAGCAACCAGCCTGGATAGCTTTAAAGAAGGGTTGGACAAGTTTAAGGACAACAGATGTATCAATGGCTACTAGAATGGAAGCCTAAGTACATATTTCAGACTGGGGGGACAAGCAGGATGCTTCTAAGGCCATTTGCTGGGATTTGAGAGCAGAAGAAGGTTTGCCCTTGTCTCTGCTTGAGATGCCCAGGGGCAATTGGTGGGCCACTGTGTGCAACAGAATAGTGGACTAGATCGGCTGCGGCCTGATCCTCTTAGGTTCTTAGGTTCTTTTGTTTGCAGTTTTAAATATATAAATATTGAACCTGAAATTTAATGCTTTAAAACAATCCTCCCAGGCTATACCAGATGCATAAAATATGCAGAGAAGAAGGAGTATTTGCACCAGGAATTATTTTCCAGAACATTTTAGAATCTTTCTTAAACAAAGCTATGACCAAGTTATTCAATGTCTCTATGTTCTTTTGGAGTTCTTTAGATTGAATTAATGTTTTATGTTCTTTTTAAAAACTAAAATATTCAGGAGCAAGAGCTGGCTGATTGTGCTCTTGGTAGGATAAACTGCCCTGAGCTTATTTCTAGCAGAAAAGGCATTCCGAGTCAAACCAGTCGGCTGGGTTCTTAAACCATTTAACATCCTTGGGTCATCTGTTTTTGCTTTGACACCCAGGAAATTCTTGAAAATGGAAGAGATTCCATTATGTACCTGAATTGTGGACTCTCTAAGGTGCTGGTCACACAAGTCTAAGACAGGACAGTCTATGAATTCATTTGAACAAAGGTCATACCAGTGCTGGTCACACCTAGATCATTATAGGTCATCCTCAGCCCATCCTCACTCTGGGCTGCATTGCTCACACCTTTCTCTGAGATCCACCTGAGCCTCCTCCACAGAACTCTTGGCTCTCCACCCCTTTTGCTGGGTCAAATCTCCTTTCTTATTGGATGCTGTTGTGTCACTCAAGGGAGGCGAGGGTGTGTGTCTGTGGTTCTTTTTACAGCCTGGTCCCCCACCTTTTTTATGTCCCCCCCGATGGGTGTGGCCTTGTCGTGGTGGTGGGGCTTGAGTGCTCTAATGAAGCCGAGAGCTGGGCTGGCGGTAGTGCAAACTACTGGAAGGTTCAACCATCCCAGAGAGTTCGAAGGAGAGGAGCCAGACTAAGTGCACCCAACCCATTTATCACAATGGAGACACAAACAAAAAAGAAGTCTATACTGGCTCGGTCGTCGCCCAGGATAAAAAGGACCGCGGCGATTGCTGAGGAACCTGGGCAATCGTCGACAAATGGGCTACAGGAACAAAATTCACAAACAAGGAAGCGGCAGAAATTCTCAAGGCCAGAGAATCGTACAGTCATGAAGTGTTACTACAAATCAGAACCTGGAAAACGAGGCTATCAAAAACGGATGCACCAGCTATGGAAACAAGAATAACCAGACTCGAAGATAACAGAACTGCGGCTAGCTGATCAGAGAAGATTCATAAGCAGGACTAAAGTGTTCAGTGAAGTTGAACTCGAGGAAATACGAAACGCTAATGAAACTGAAGCACCGCAGCCTATTGTGGCAGCAATAGAAGCTCCAACAAGACCAGGAGTCACTGATCAACTAGAACCTGATGAAAATCTGGAAATTCTTCAAGAAGAGGAAGAACAGCAGCATGAAGTCATGGATGAAACACCTGGCACATTGTCTCAAAGACAGCAGGAACTGAAGGACAGAATAATGGCTCATACAGCATCAAGTGCAGAGCGAAAGCGACTACCAACCCTAAAAACTATAGGCAGAAAATGACTTGTCCCACTGATGACATCAACTCTGCCCTTGTAACTGTTCAGGTAGCATCAATTGAAGAACTGAACCAGCTAACCTATAGTACAGCTGTGATAGTGACAGAAGAACTAGGGTTACTGCAGCCAAAACCAATTAGAAAATCAACTGAAAAACCAAAGTGGAAAGTCTGACTGGAACTAAAAATAAAAAGCCTGAGATCAGATGCCAGCAACCTAAAAAACATGAAGGAGAAGAAACTGAACAACGAGAAGACTAAAGAACATCTGATCAAAAAGTACTGGCTGAATACAAGGAAAATTGATGAAGCTTTGGAAATCGTGAAACAGCAGAAAACAGCTACAGCCAGGAAAATCGAAAGATATGAAGCAAGAATCATCCAGTACAGGCAGAACCAAATGTTCCAGTCTAATCAGAGGCAGTTCTACCAGAGCCTGCATGAGCAAGTAGACAAGAAAATGGAAAAGCCAGAGAAAGAAGCAACAACCAACTTCTGGAAAGATCTCTGGGAGGCTGAAAAAGAATACAACAAAAGTGCTGGGTGGATAAAGGATTTCGAGAAGAAATTCTCCAAGAACAAAATGCAGCAGCTGGAAATAACACCTGAAATGGTCACGAAAAGAGTGAAGAAAGTGAAGAACTGGACATCCCCTGGCACTGATCAGTTGCATGGCTTCTGGCTCAAATACCTGACCAGCCTGCATGCAAAAATGGCCGAACTGTTCAATGAAATGCTGTAAACAGGAAACATCAGTGAATGGCTAATAACTGGCAAAACATACTTAATACAGAAAGATTCAGCCAAAGGAGCCATCCCAGGAAACTACAGGCCGATAACTTGTCTACCTACTATGCTCAAGCTGCTGACAGGCATAATAGCAGACAGAATTCAAGACTACCTCGAAGACAACAACATCATGCCAGTAGAGCAAAAAGGAAACAAACGGAGAAGCAGGGGCACAAAAGACCAGCTACTGATTGACAAAATGATTCTGGAGGACTTTTGCAAGTGAAGCAAACAGTGGAAGAAGAGAAGCATGCATTAGCAGATTACGTGGCAGAAAGCAAAGAATCAGCTTTGATTGAAGTCAACAAC
Source organism: Aspidoscelis tigris stejnegeri (assembly GCA_023333525.1). NCBI lineage: Eukaryota > Metazoa > Chordata > Lepidosauria > Squamata > Teiidae > Aspidoscelis > Aspidoscelis tigris. Next base: position 18,562,881 of record JALMGA010000015.1, read on the forward strand.
CAGAAGCTTCTCAAGGTGCAGCAAACCAAGAACCAGTACCGGAAAACTGCAATTCAATGCCGAACGGACAGCTGGCACAATAAAGCACTGCATGGACAGTTCTTGGAGAAGATCGAAGGCAAAGTGGACATGGAAAAGACCTGGTCTTGGCTTACGAATGGAACATTGAAAAAGGAAACAGAAGGACTGATTCTTGCTGCACAAGAACAAGCACTAAGAACAAATGCCATCAAAGCCAGAATTGAAAAATCAGGAGAAGATCCAAAGTGCCGACTCTGCAAAGAAGTGGATGAAACAATCGACCACATACTCAGCTGTTGCAAGAAGATCACACAAACTGATTACAAGCAGAGACGCAATGCTGTAGCACAAATGATCCACTGGAACTTGGCCAAAAGTATCATCTGCTAGTGGCAAAGAACTGGTGGGATCACAAGCCAGAAAAAGTTGTTGAAAATGAACAGGCAAAACTACTTTGGGACTTCAGGCTTCAGACTGACCGAAAATTGGAGCATAACACTCCTGATATTACAATTGTTGAGAAAGAGAAGGTGTGGATCATCGATGTTGCTATACCAGGTTACAGCAGAATTGAGGAGAAACAGTTGGAGAACCTCACCAGATATGAAGACCTGAGAACTGAACTTCAGCGACTCTGGCGAAAACCAGTGAAAGTGGTCCCAGTCATCCTCGGCACACTGGGCGCGGTGCCAAAAGATCTCAGTGGGCACCTAAAAACATTGGCATTGACAAGATATCCATCTGCCAACTACAAAAAGCCACTTTACTGGGGTCTGCTCGCATAATTCGCCGATACATCACACAGTCCTAGGTGCTTGGGAAGCGCCCAACTAGTGATATAATACGAAATCCAGTTAGTCATCTCGTTTGCTGTGTGTAATTGCTGGTTTTACATCATCATCATCATAATTAATAACAATAAATTTGCTTAAAAATGCTAGAGGAATTATACACATACAATGGGGCAAAATGTGCAAGTTCTCCCACTTAAAAAGATGAGAGGCCTGTAATTTTCATCACAGGTACAATTCACTTGCTGCCTTCCCAAGAAGTTGTGATTGCAGTACGCGTGGCAGGAACAGCGAGCACAGGCGAAACCTTGCCCACTAATGATGTAATGGCCAAACTCCTCCCCCACTAACCCGGGAGTGGCCACATGCCTCAAGATAATACATGCTTGCCTTCCTAATTTGGAGCGAGAACAGCTGGAAAGTTTTTGCCACGGATTTGTGCCATTCATCCTGCATGTAGCTCGGATTATAGGCTTTCCATGGGGACCCTCCGAGACGAACTCAAGTTTGCCTCAGAGTATTTTGATTATGGGGACGCACCCTTTGTGTTTCAAAACCAGCTCAAACGTGGAGTTCTTTGAAGAATATAGATTCCACGCAATTCTTCATTGCCTCAGAATTATGTGAAGAGTTTATCTGACTAGCAGATGTGGGCAGAACTGTTCACTGAAGAACTGTTCTCATTAAGATTACAGTCTGCAGGGTGTTCTGACGCAGAACACACTTGTTTGCAGTAGGAAAGATGGGGGCATTTTATTTATTTTTTACCCACAATCACAGAAATTGAGAGGCAGCTGTTGGTCTTGGCAGCTATCTAGAGAATAACTCTTCTTTAGAGGCCTGAAGAAGCAGGGTAAATATAAAAGTTTGAAAATTCTAGATTAAAAAAAGAAAAGAAGAGCTATCTAGTGAACTCACTCCTTAGATATCCTTGACTAATGCCATCTTAACCAAGGATAACTATTTTTGACTGCCATAATGTGGGCTAATTGAATCTATTGCTGTGTTCAGACATAACAACAGGGGCACCTCAGATGCACTGCTGAGTTTCCCAAATTTTCTCATACAGCAAATTGAACACTTTAACAGCATCTTTTTTTAGGATTTTAAATAATTCAGCTGGAATTCTATCACTTCTACTGGCCTATCTAGGTCAGTGACCACACCATCATTGTTATCAGTGATGCTAAAGTCCTTTTGGTAAAGTTCTTGTCTGTGTACTTTTTATTGACGAGGTCTCTTTCCTATTCTATTGTTTTCTTCTATTTTTTTTTTTTTTTGCCTTTCACTTTCCTTCTTTCCTCAGCTATTTGTAAACCCTCATTGGAAAGCCATTTTGCTTTCTTGCTCTTATAGAATCATCGAGTTGGAAGCAAAATGGCTGTCTGATCGAGTCCAACCCTCTGCTCAATGCAGGATTTACTAAACCATCCCAGACAGATGTAGGTCCAGCCTCTGCTTGAAGACCTCCAGTGAAAGATAACTCATTACATCCTGTGGCAATCTATTCCACTGACTGATCGCCCTCACAGTCAGGAGGCTTTTTCTAATATCTAATCTGTATTAACTCCCCTGAAGTTTTATACCATTGGTTTGAGTCCTCCCATCTTATGCCAGATTAGATTAACCATTTTGGTAGCTCACTTTGGACTTGCTCTAGTTTGTCAATGTCTTTTTTGAACTGGGGTGCCCAGAACTGGACACAGTACTCTAGATGGGGTCTGACCAAAGTAAAGAGGAATAATTACTTCTCATGATCTAAGGCCTATTCACACTTAGGACAGCCCTGGGATAGAGCATTCGCCCTGTGGGCCAAGCAATTCCATCTGGAACTGTCTCGTCCCGTCCCAGGGCTGCCCCACTTCGGTCCGAGGTGTGGAACCCAAAATCATGCTCCACACCTGGCCCAAGCCATCCCCAACAGAGCTGTCCAGCAGGAGGAGCATTTACACTCTCCCTGCTGGACACCTCTGGAGACCCAGCCCGGTCCACCACCATTGGGCTGCTATCAGCCTACCAGCTGGCAGCCCCTTCAGGAATGGAGTGAGACCAGGCCAATGGTGTCCCGGTGTTCCACTGGCTGCTGCCGCCCTGATCAGGCTGGCAGCAGCTGGCAGGGCCCTCCCTGGTGCCCACCCACAACCAGGGGTGCGCTCCACCCTCCAGCTGCCTGCAACCCACTTACCTTTTCGGATCTCCAGTCCGATGTGACTGGTTGCATGGCCTGCTGGAGCAATCTGCCACTCACTGCGCAGACATGTGTGATGGCAGACCACCCCCACAGTGACCTGATGTCTCAGCATTGCTTAAGTCAAGATACACTATGTCTACAGCATTTCCCTGAACAAACCCTCCAGTGATTTTGTCATAAAAGGATATTAGATTAGTCTGCCATGACCTGTTTGTTACAAATCTGTGTTGGCTCTGGTTAATTACTGCATTCCCATCTAAGTGTTTGCAATTAAACTTTAATAGTTTGAGGATCTTGCCTGGTATTGAAGTCAGACTCACTGGCCTGTAGTTTCCTGGGTCAACTTTGTTCTCTTTCTTGAAGATGGGGACATTTCCCTTCTCCAATCTTCTGGAACTTTCCCTGTTCTCCAGGAATTTTCAAAGATTACAGAGAGTGGTTCCGCAATTATATCTGCTAATTCCTTCAGTACCCTAGGATGTAATTCATCTGGGCCTGGAGACTTAAATTCACTTATGTTAGCTAATTGTCTCCTCACCTTTGTCCACACAGAGCCTTGATTCTCTTGTTCTTTCAACAATAGAATGAGGACCAGCTAGTTTTTCATTTCCTTTCTGAGAGAAAACAGATGCAAAATAGGAGTTCAGAAGTTCTGCCTTCTCTATATCACTTTCGACCAGCTCACCATTTTCATCCTGTAGGGGGTCCTATAGTTTCTTTGACTTTTGTTTTGCTCCTGACATACCCCCAAGCCCCTTTTTTATTGCTTTTGGCCTCTCTTGCAATCCTCAATTCATTTCTGGCTTTAGACTTTCTAATATTTATCCTGCAGTTTTGGCAGATTGCATTATATACTTTGGATATGCCTCCCTCTTTCCATTTCTTAAACTATATTCTTTTTCTTGGGATGTTTCCTTGGGATGTTGCTGCCTTCTGTACAATGTTATGAACCTCTGTCAATAGTCCTTCGGGCATTGTGTCTACCAGATCTAACTCCTTAAATCTATTTATTACCTCCACTGCATATTTGTAAGGGATATTGTGGTGACTCAGCCCAGCCCCTCCCTCCTCGTCCTCCGCAGAGCAACGCAGGAAGTGAGTTAGCTGCTGAGCACCCAGGTCGCCTACCAGCTCTGGTGGGGCTGTGTGCCAACCAGTTCCCCCCCACACACACACTGGTGTCCTGCTTTATACATCTGGGTGTCAGACTCCCTTAAAGCAGCAAACTGTAAAACAAGCACCTATAGTTTGTTACAGAAGGAAAATAAAGATAGAATAGTTCGACTTAAATGTTCTTAATAAACTGTCCCGCTCCCTTCACTGAGCTCCACTGTAAGCCAACGGTCCCTGGCAAGCTATACAGTAAGCACAAACAGTTTTTAGTACTTCCCCCTCAGGCTCTTCTCTACCCTGAAGTAAGAAAAGTTCCCAAAATAATAAACATGGCCCTGCAGCAGTCCCAATCTGCCTCCCCAGGCTCTGCTCTACTCTGTCTCCGAGAGGAGAGACCTGCACACACACACACATGCCTTAACCTGCACTCCCTGATCTCCCTCTTCACAAGAGGAAAGACCTTCTTCCTCTCTTCTCCCCTCTACCCTAGAGTAAACTCACCAGCCATGGAATAAAAGGACAGGTTCTGTCCTGGATTTGTGACTGGCTTAAGGGCAGAAAGCAGAGAGTAGTAGTAAATGGCAATTTCTCAGGGTGGAAAGAAGTAAAAAGTGGGGTCCCTCAAGGCTCAGTACTGGGACCAATGCTTTTTAATTTATTCATCAATGATCTAGAAAAAGGGGTACATAGTAAAATAGCAAAGTTTGCTGATGATACTAAATTATTTAGGGTAGTAAAATCTGAAAGAGATTGCCAAGAGCTCCAGAGGGATCTCTTAGCATTGGGTGAGTGGGCAACCAAGTGGCAAATGTGCTTTAATCTTAACAAGTGTAAAGTAATGCACATTGGGGCCAAGAATCCAAATTACGTCTATAAACTGATGGGGTCTGAGCTTTCTGCAACACGCCAGGAAAGGGATCTCGGGGTTTTGGTGGACAGTTCAATGAAGGTGTCAACCCAGTGTGCGGCAGCAGCAAAAAAAGCAAATTCAATGCTGGGAATAATTAGGAAGGGAATAGAAAATAAGTCAGCAAGTGTCATTTTGCCCCTTTATAAATCTATAGTGAGGCCACATTTGGAATACTGTGTACAATTCTGGTCACCACACCTCAAAAAGGATATTGTGGAACTAGAGAAGGTGCAGAGAAGGGCAACCAGAATGATTAAGGGTCTGGAACACCTCCCTTACGAAACCAGGCTGCAACGTCTAGGCCTCTTCAGTCTGGAGAGACGGCGTTTGAGAGGGGACCTGATTGAAGTATATAAAATTATGCACGGCATAGAAAAGGTGGATAGAGAAAATTTCTTTTCTCTATCGCACAACACTAGAACCAGGGGGCACTCTATGAAGCTGATGGGTAGGAGCGTAAGGTCTGACAGGGGGAAGTATTTCTTCACACAGAGGGTCATCGGCCTATGGAATGTGCTGCCAGAAGAGGTGGTGACAGCTACCAGTCTGGATGGCTTTAAGGTAGGGTTAGACAAATTTATGGATGACAGATGTATCAATGGCTACTAGAACGAATGCCTAGGTGCATCTTTCAGGCTGAGGGGGGGGGAGGAAATGGGGCGCTTCTAGGGCCATCTGCTGGGACTCGAGAGCAGGAGAAGGTTTGTCCTTGTCTCTGCTTGAGATGCCCATGAGCATTTGGTGGGCCACTGTGTGTGACAGGATGCTGGACTAGATGGGCTGTGGCCTGATCCAGCAAGGCTTCTCTTATGTTCTTATGTTCTAGGAGAGGCCTAGCACATGCTGGTTCGGAGCAACGTTTCCTGATCCCCCTTCTGCCCTAGATGAGAGATGAAAAACAAGACAAGCTGCTGCTTTTTATAGTCCACAATTCGCCGATTCTCATTGGTCCAATTTTGGCAGGCTGGCGTGGCTTTCTCTGATGCTCCGCTTCTGCTGTCACTCCTGGAGCTCAGAAAGCCCACTAAATGGCTGCCCTGTAACTGTCTGCCTGGTGTGAATGCCACAGATATTATTTGGGTCATACCTGTATTGTCTAATGGTTTGCCTTACTTTCTTTAATCCAGCAATAAGAAGCTCATCACTGAACCCAATGACTTTTTTTACTGACTGTATAGAACTTCTCCATCTTTGACTGCAAAGTATATAGTCAATTTGATTTGTGTTGACCATCTGGTGATGACCATGTGTAAAGTCTAGCTTACTGAAGGGCAAATTGCAGAAATTGCTCACCTTCCTCTGTGAATGTGCACTCCTGCAGTCCATCCAACTGTTGATGTAACAACAGGTGCCACCTATCAACCTGCCGCCCATTCAACTGTCAAAGACAACTGTTTGGTCTGCAAAATATTGATGGGTGATGTTTACCTTAATAGGGGTGAGGGATTTGTGTTCCTCTAGAAATCGCTGACTGTTCAACTGTGATCAAGCACATCAGCATGACCAGCTGTCAGAGTTAAAGATAAAATGGATTCCAATCCCCCAAATAACTTGAGGGTTCCAGCTTTATAGTCTGGATCTACAGGATGCAAGGTTCAGCTGATTCCTTTTTCAAACAGCTATTGAAAGAGCAAGAACATGTCATACTGGGATATATTATTGCCAATTGCCAACTAAATCTAAGTGTGAAACAGGACAATTGTATCCATGCTTATTCAGTAGCAGTTTTAAAGAACCTCTGGAGCTTAATTTGGCCAAACTAAAACTTTTAGACCTTTTCTGTGTTTAACTTAGTTTGATCCAGATCCATGAATCCAGAATAATTGGACTTACTGATCAAAATTGTTTGGAGGCATAGACCTTAATATTTAGGACAGTTTTAAATATGCTGAATCTTTTAAGTGTTTTTATGTATATTTTTGTTTTTAAAATACACTGGTTTGTAATTTGTTGTTTTAAAGGTTGTTGCTTGCCCTGAGACCTTTGTTGCTCACCCTGAGAGAGCGAGCATAAAATAATTATTTAAAACAAAAATAGCTGGTAAGTGCCACAAGTCCAAATTCTGAAGATGGAACCTAAGAGACAATCTTAGCTATCTTAGCTTTGTTTATGCATTTTTATCCTGCCCTCTACTCAAACATATCTGGGCAGGTTACAATATCAAAAAACCAAATGCAAAATATACTAAAACCATAACAATGTTGGAAAATGAACTGCAACAAGTAGAATCCCATAAAGTTCTGTTCAGGGAAGGACCAGACCAAGGCATATTGGCAGCTGACAACTGACAGTATTTGAGGGAGCCACTGAACCAGGCGGTATTTCAAATTGGCAACTTGGAGAGAAAGCAAAGAGGGGAAGGAAGGAGCCAGCTGGGATTGGGAGGGCCTTTCACTTTGAGGTGAGTCTCATGAGCAGTATTTCAGCCTTCAAACTATGGTGAAAGGGGGATTTAACTTTGGACTCAATCCACTGGACTTCAGGACTAAGCCTAACAGGAAGCCCTTGGATTTCATTGAGACTTGGTTCTCAGGAGGCACATCTAAGGTTACATGGTCCAAAAAAGGCTGATCTGGGGTGAAATTTGCATGCAACTGTTATGCCCACCTTTGTGCCCAGGCTGACTGGATCTCTGTGATCACCCTCCCTCTTCCATGATCTAAGCAAGAGCTCTCCTCATTTCAAGCTCCATCCCAGCCAGTCCCATTAAGCCTTCCAGGAGTAGAAGACCAAAGCAAATGGAGAGGCTGAGTTGCAGCAATGGGAAACTGGGGTTTGATATGTCAGCTGGTCCCTGTGATTTGTTAACATTTAATTATTAAGATATGTGGGAACCTTCCCCTTAGTTACTTCTATCAGACTTAATCCTCTTGACTCCTTCCCTGGAAAGAAAGACTCAGCTGCAGGCACAGGTCTTCTGTCTTCCTTAGTGAGAACACAGACAAGGAGTTTGTTTAGTTTTCCTGCAATCTTCATGTCCATTGTCCTCCTCCAACTACTTTCTGGTTGGATTCCTGAAGTTCTTGTTATTTCTTGTGACATCCTTCTTAGTATTCCTGATTGGTGCTTTGCATTTGTGGTCAGAATTCATCTCCCTCCCCATTCTTCTCATGAGGACAAGCCTTCCGTTTTCTAAATGAGCTTTCCTTGCTTTTAATCACTTCCCATGATGCACTTGAAAGCCTCACTGTCTTCCTCTGAAACTTGACATGAATCCCTTCCTTCAAGATCAAGGTGGGGATGATAGTGACTTATTTTGGACACTCAGGGGCGGGCAGACCTGGAAGGGCCCTTCCCCGGGTTCCTGCACATTGTAGGGGACCAGATTGGGTCCCCTACGGCTGGCAGGACTCCCCCCCCGGCACCCTCCCCTCCCCCTCGTGACCCAGGGACACGAGTGCGCATGCAGCACCTACCTGCTGGCGGTCCTGGGTCCGAATGACCCGGCTCAGTCGGGGCTGCAGTGCACGCGCATGCAGCACAGCCTCTGATTGGGCAGCTTGCCCACATGAGCTGGAGGATGTGGGGGCCCTTGGTAGGCACGGTCTACCAAGAGACCCCACATCCCCTGGCCGATAGACAGCTGCAGATTGACCTCTCCCCACCCTGGAAAAGGGTGAGGGGAAGCCGATCTGGATGTCTCCCCGACTGCCGCAGCCCCAGTGGAACTGCAGCAGCTGGGAGTGAGTCACCTCCCGCCCACACGTGCGATCACTCACCTTGCCGGCTCCGGGGTGCAATCTCACAGGCATGTGCGCTCCAGGTAAACAGGACCCAGGCGGTCAGCCTGGGTCCCGTCTACCAGAGTGCACGAGCCTGCGCAGACCGCAGCAGTTTGCAACCCTGGGTGCGGCAAGGTGAGTGATTTGTGCAGGCCTGCTACCTCTTGGGTCGATTTTTGTCCAATTGTTGGGGGGGGGTCCCGCAGCTGTCAGGGAGGGAGGCGTGTGCAAATGCTTCCCTCCCTGGACAGCCGTAACGTGCTGGGGCGCGCGAAGAGCACTTTTTAGTCCTCTGCTTTTGGAATGCACCTACAAGACACTGGGACACTTGGGGCAGCCTAGAATGGATCCGTCCGCCCCACCAGAGCGAATGCAGCGTCCCAGCATGTCGTAGATGCGTTCCAAAACCCCTCATGCGAAAAGGCCTCAGGTCACGATTCAATTTTTCAGCGATTTTATAAGAGTCATCAATCTGTAACTTTACAAAGGATTTTTTAAATAGGAATAAGGCAAGGGAAATGCACACGTGAGAAGGAAGGAGAGAGAGGTTTTTGTTTGTATAAGAATAAAACACAGAGTCAGGATGACATCAAATTATACTTCTGGTATTTATGCATGTGTAACTAAAAGTGGGAGTCACAGTTCTCGTTACACCAGGATCTTTATTTCATTTTACAAAACAAAAGCACCCCAAACATCAGGTGTACTTTGTGTTATAGGATCAAATTAGGTGAAAGAACATAAATTAAAATCTAAATACAAAGCAAGATCAGAGCCATCAAATCAGAGTACTATAGGGAAGCAGAGTAGCTTCAGGTGAGAATCCTATACCCCCAGGGACTGAGCATGTGGCTGGGTCTGTGGGTGAGATCAAAAGACAGTTGCTGATTTCTCATATATTCCTCATATGTGTAGAGTAACTTGTTCCTCCAGAAAGTAGGGATGATATGGAGGATCTGGGTCAGATATGTCCAACGGACAACGCTATTTAAGGTCATCCTTTAAGGATAAAGACTATGCACATTTAGCTACAGCCGTGTTCAAAACATACAGTGCCTACTGGTGGGAGAGAAAAAAATAACTTCCTATCCCGAGCACAGTAACATTCACCCTATCTTTTTAGATCATACCTGGACTACAGTCTGACCATACTGCAACACCAAGGATTAGTTAATCTATCAGTACCCCATGTATTCATGTCTCAGATTTAAAAGTGGTCTCCTATGGGGAATCTTTAGTTCTCTCCCCGACACGGAATCCTGTACTTTAAAATGTTAACGTACATTGTTAGGCATCACCAAACCATGACTGGCACCCGATTCCCTGCATGGACACCTCCCTGTGCTCCTCCATGCACTTTTCTCAGCAGAGTCACAGATGTGATTTACCATTGCCCACTTCTGGGGAGAGGCTGGGGGCGGAACCCGCAACCCTTGGCTTTCCAAGCAACTTGCTCTACCACTGAGCTACAGCCACCCCTGTTAACACACACACACACACACACACCAGAAACAGAAATGCTTCCATGTTTAATCATCCATATGCAGTAAACACAGCCTGCCCATCCATGCACAACTAAGTCTTCAAAGCCATACTCACAGTGTTAATCGAGAATGTTCCTCTGCAGTTTGCAACTACAGCTATATTAGAAAACCGGGGTTTAGCTAGCAAAGACGTACCTATGATTTCAGTTTCCTTTTGACCACATTTCTTTCCCGGTCACTAAACAACGTAGCTTTCCAAATGAAAATCCTAATTTCCAAATCTAGTAGCTTCACAATGTCATGGATAAATTGTTTTCAGAACACAGAAAGAGCATGTGGCATAGGATGGCCCAGTCTGACACTGAGCTATTCACAACCACTAAGCGCAATTCCATACTGGTGGGTAAACTGGACCAGCACTAGTAGCCTCTCTTCTGCATGGAGGCACCATCCAAGGGAGACTCCTAGGGCATCTGCAGGTCTGGTACACCAGCCAGTGCAGAACGGCCCGAGTACAGGGGAGCTGCTAACCAGGGCCTCGTCTAAATGCAGAAAATGGATGAATTTTGCACTGTCCCCTGAAAACTTGCAATCTCTTTTCTATACATTTTCATTTCTGCTAAGGCAGAGAATCCTTATAAGAAGTGAGATAATAGGGACCTCCACATTGTAGCAGTTACACGATCCCTTTTGAGTGTTCAACGTTAAAATGCATTGGATGCTATCAGCCCCCAAAATCAAGTTGCTTAACAAAGTCCCATAACAATGCAGAATGCTAACAAAGTCCTATATTGATATAGAATGCAGAGAACTCTGCCGGGGATTTGGCACTAGTACTGAAGGAATTCCCAAAAGACAAGAACTGTTTGACCACTTGCATTTGTACTGTCTGCTCAAGATTCAGTATGTAGCATCGTAACAACTTGTTTGTTTGACCCCCACCTCTATTATTCCTGTTTGCAGGAACATATATAGCTCGCTTCCATACATTGAGCCAGAACACTGATCCTTCTAGCTCAGTATTCTCTATCCCCAAAACTGACCGGCCTTCCGAGTTCTAGGCAGGACGGTCTCCCAGTTCTCTCTGGAAAGGCCTCAGGTTCAACATTCTGCTCACCAATGCAAAGGCTTTACCACTGAGCTATGAATTATTCCATTCTTTCTCAACTTCCAGTTCTTAAAGCCATCTTCCAGAACCCCTGGCAATATACCACTGGTCTAACCTTTTACAGATCACTAACTTCCACCTTCTTAAGTCAGAGGCTTTGAACATTTTCCACTTCCCCTTGAAACAGGCATTTCAGTCTCCAAGCAAGCATCATGAAGACAGGTAAGCAAATGTGAAGCAGGCCTTACAAGTTCCCATCCATTTTCTTCCCTTTCTTTTCAATCAGGACAAGCTAACACCTAGATAACAACTCACATAAAGAAATGTAAATTAACCGATAGCTACGTTAAACTTGGAACCAAGGCCTCTTTGTCTGTGTCCCCCTAAATCTATATGTATCGTCTTCCCTGCCAGTTAGAGATGACTTTCTTGATTAAGGGAACATTTTTCCTACATGATTCTGCAAGGAGAAACACCTGTGCCCCTTGCATTTCTTTTGTTAGAAAAAACAGCAGGGAAAAGTACAGACGTGACTTCTGCCGGAAACAGCTGTTGATCAGACCCAGAAAACAAAGTACCTCTGAGGCACTCCTAAGGTAGCTTAGAAAAGACTCTGAGGTGGGGTGGTTCACATATCATTCTGCCCCTTCCCCTCTAATAAACATTACGTGCTAGAAAAGGTGGATCAGAGACAGCTTGAGAACCCAACGGCCACACACAGTCTCTCCGAGGTGCCTCTGAAGTGGCCCTTTTGTTAGCCTGAACACAGCCCATGACAAAGGGTTCTGGCCAATTTTCTAGCACAATGCATTTGGGTTTCCAAAGCAAAGACCGGTAAACAAAAGAAGTCGGTATTTATTGTTGTTAATAGAGCATAGGGTGTGTCTTGCCTGAACAAAAAGCATTTAAAAAAATACCTTGAGAAATTTTATGGTTATTTTAGTTAATTAATTGCTAACAAGAAACAAGCATAACTTATAACTACATTTCCAAGTAAAACAGAAACATAGGGCTGCTGCCTTCGTGTCGTTTTTCTACTGGAAACTAGAGGTGTGCAAAACACTGTTCCAAGTTAGGTGGAACAACCAAGATAAATTTAGAACAGTCACACTTTCTCTAAAGAGGGGGTAGTACATGTGCGCTGTCAGGCCTTTACTGGTCCCTTGGAGCTAGATGCAGCCCCTGTTTAAAAAGTCATACCAGGGCAGACAGGGAGAAGCAGGTATTTTTAGCCCAGAGAGTAATGGAGTTGTAGTGATATCATAGCAATCTTCAAATACTTCAGCCAACAAGTCATGGCCCTCTATTCTCTATAACCTCAAACAATAAGTAGCAATGTAGCTTCCAGATGATCTTACAGAAAAACTCCTTAAAGGAAGGGCAGTTCCAACAATGGAAAAAAGAATACTGCCACGGGTGGTGTCCTCTTCCTTGGTGGATGCGTCCAGAGACTGGACAGCCATCTCCTGAGGATGCTTTGATATGAACTCCTGCTCAAAACAGGGGGTCAAATCTCAAGGCCCTCCCAGTCCCATGATAATATTAAGCATGAAACATTCTTAAAGGCCAAGTAGGACACTCAACTTTTGCCCAAGATTAAAGAAACATGTTAAGAAAAAGGGGAACTACTGGAAATTGGTTAAAGTAATTATATCCAGTTGTTATATATACAACATAATCATGGGGTTTTTTTAGCTAATTGTCCTGCTACTTTTAACACACACACCCCTCCCCAGTTCACTTCTTTGGTTTCTAATAAGGCACAAGAAACTTCAATGAATACTAAGTAAGAATATCACGGCTGTTTCCATACTCACCATGCTTAAAGCAGCCTAACTGTCCCAGTCCACACAGTTCTGGGATAAGATGTGTCTTATTCTGTACACAACAATCCCTACCTCAGACTCCATTTCAACTACAGCATAAATTTGGATGCCTATTTCCTTATTGGGATTGGTCTAGTTTTTCTCAAATCTATAAATAAATGGGCAGATAGACTATTTGTTCGTTTGCCATGAGTAAGTATTAAATTCTTCCTCCTCTGTAACTACAAGAATTCACGGCTACTCAAAACTTTTTAGAGGTCGGTCATCTCATGGAATATCCAAGACCGAGGGCGACGGGATCGTTTGTTTTGTTATTGTCCTTCCTTGTTACTTAAGCAGTGAGACAGACCTCGTTCCCTGTTGTAGCAACTGAAGAAAATTTAATAAGACCTGATTCTACAAGGCTACATCAACTGTTCTTTTAAAGGCAAAGAACGATACCATTTTGTACAGCATCAAATACAGCAATAATGAAGACAAGTGCAGCACAGGTTGGGGATTTTTCTACAATAAATGAGAAGTTGACCTGAAACACTGTTAAAACACTAGCCTGCAAAAAAAAAAGAAGACAAAAATAAAAACAGAGAGCATATATTAGATGTAGGCACAAATACCTATGCACTAGCAGCTACATAAGCATCTTATGAGAACGATACACATTTTCTCAGAGATAAATCCCACCAAGTTCAATGGGACATATTCCTAGATAAGTGGGCATGTAAGACCACTGTCCAAGTGACACACCATTTTTTTAAAAAAAATCCACAGTGTACATTTTTTTGCATAAAAATAGACTTTAAATTATCATTTCCTTATCAGTACCACTACACTTTCAGTTGATATTTTTTATAGATGCCCTCCAGAGTTGTCCTTGGAAGGCTGACAGACTGATTTACACATGCACAAAAATAGAACTTTTAGGACAAGCAATGAATGGTGCAAGAAAAGATATGCAACAGCAACCATGAGCATCAACATCACTTAGGGTGATTCCACACAGGCCAGCATACCTACCTGGACCATCCCTTGGACTGCACTCGTGTAAGGAAGAGAGGCCCGCTGCTCCAGTATACCGGCCAATGCAGAATCACCCTTGGGAACTTGCAGTGGCCTAGGTTACAATTTTAGAAAACTGAAAAAATTAAATCACTCAAGTTTGACTGAAGGAAGAGAAGGTCACCAATCCACAATGTTTTAAGGTCCACTGAGTCAATTTCTTTCATCAAAACATTGTTATAAAGAAGTGAGCAATTGCAGAAGTGGTTATAACTATGTAAGCAATTGTAACTAACTTGAAATATCTTTCTCTCTCATGCAAAAGACACACTTTTCCAGAGCCCCTTGGCTCTACATATGTTCTCCTGATCACACAGTGACTCAGAGCAAGTGATTTACATCCACAGTGCCAAACTGGACCATTGACTGCGGAGTAGAGAAAAGCCACACTTTGGGACCAACAGGCGAAGGCTGCTACCTTCTCTGTCATCCACTCTGGACTTTGCAGGGTATTTTAAACCAAGCTGTTCTGTTTTGTTTTTAGAAGCACAACACTGGTTATCATGCTTTGCTAGAAAGCATCTTATTTTCAAAATATTATTCAGTACAATAATTCTGTGTTTCCCAGTAGAGAAGGAAGTAACTTATCCTAGAGGTTTCTCTTTGAGGCAAACGGGGTGGGGTGGGGAGTTGAAAAATCTATATAAAACTTGGAAACAAATGAACTTCACCGGGATTATAAAACTCAGTGGCTGCACTTGTCATTCAAGTAATGTTTTAAAATACCACAGAATTCTGTGGCTACCAATACTAGAAGCATTATTAAAATTTAAACGTATCCACCTATCTGCTTTTTCACAACAGTATACAAGACAAAGGAGGATCAATAGAAACAATTCAAATTCAAATATATACATGAGAACAGAGAACATTTTCTGTCTTGGGGTGATTCTGCACTGGCCAGCATCTCCTCTCAGACTGCATCAGCGTGTATACCTGCTGGTCTAGTAAACGAGCTTCCCTGGAGAGCTTTGCAACAAGTGAAGAATAGAGCGGTGGTCTTTCATCCCTGATCTGCTCTCCTGCAGCAGATAACTAGGACCTCCTTGAAACGTGGGAAATGGTGTACGACAGAGAGGCTCCTAGGATGCTTGCCGGTCCAGTTACCAGCTAGTGCAGAATTGCCCTTGGCTCGCCAACCCAGAGAATCCTGTTCTTATGCTCTGCAACACATTTCGTCGCGTTATCGCCGTTAGTCTCGCCAGTGACTCTCGATAACAGGGAAAGATCCGTAATGATGAGCAAGCTGCTTGTTAAGGAAGCTGATTCCCCATTACTGATCCTTATCAAGAAGCTCCTGGTAACATTACAAATGACCCTACTACTTCTTGTTATGTTACCTGAGTAATAAATTTTGAAATGCGGGTACGAGTTCAAATTTTTAATTTTATTTGCAATGGTTGGAAATCAAGGTACTTTAACCAACGGTTATGTTGAAACCTGTAATTAAGATTTTCAGTACTTCCACACCACTCCAAACCTAAGATCCTCTGCACTGCAAACTGAGCGTAAGTGGAATGCAAGAACTGGTGATGATAGAAATGATGATTCCACAGACAGGGCCAGGAGGCAGAAGAGCATCAACTTAAGAGCACAAGGAGATACCAAAAGCTAATTAAGTTCTGTGTGTGCTAGAGTACTCACATTACTATAGTACTTTATTAGACTACACTATCCTTATACAGTACTAAGTTTAAGGATTTCTTTGTTTTGCTGTTTGTCATTGTGGTAGAATTTCAGAGAAAAGGAATTAACCTTCTCAGGAGGCTACAGGGGTGCAAAAGCAGCACGGGGACAGGTCACCCAGCGTTAGATTGACTATTTACAGCAAGGGAAAAGCTGGACAAGCAGGTGGCTCTGCACGAACTTACTTCTGTGGGCTCTGGAAGAAATCCCTACCAGAGAGGAAACCACAGAGATGCCATTTGGCAGTCCAAATACTTGGAATTCATTTCCTGTAACGGGACATCAGACGGCACCCATCACGGCTACTTAGATTTGCCAACCAGTGTGGCTCATCATGCTGTAGACCTCTAAGCTAAGCACAATGTTCATGAGGTGTAAAATAGGACATAACAGATGAAAGGGGGGAGGATCCTGCAGAATTTTCTAGTATACAGGAGTACCAAGAAAAAAGGAACATATTCCCCCCAACTAGAAACAAAAATCATAAACATAATTTTCCTCATAACACTGCTTTGAAAATATCTCACCAGCCTGCCCTTTGAAATGTAATAGGATTTGGAGCTAGCTCCTGCTCATTCTAAACTCAGTTTTAACAAATCAGAAATGTTTTTTAACGAAAAAAGTAAAGCCACCTTTATTGTTCTATGGTGTTTTGTAAAGGGCAAAGAAGCCGGTAGCAACGTACCATTTCAAATGACAACCTTGAGTGAGCTTGGGATCACACTTATGCTTTCTGCTATGCATTCACAGGTCATTGCGTCTGCATGTATAAAACCACAGTTCTTATTACAGTTTCCAAACGCACACACACATTTTAATATGTATATATAATATTAATTTGTGAACACTGTACACTAAATATTTCTTTTCAACAGCATGACAGGCATTGGGCTTACGGCAGCAGGTCAGAATAATTTGCAAGAGTGACGCCACAAAAGCAACTCAGCCACAAGACAGACTGGTTGCTCCTTCCCACAAGTTACACTTTGACGTATAATTTGAGGAGACCAGGAGAGTTAGTATCTTGCTGTTTTTGAGAGACTGCTCATCCTCTAATTCCAGCTCACACAAAATTACTCGGATGCCTTTTTGATATACTCATGCCAGCCCAGTATCATATCAAAAGAAGAAATTATTGTTCTTAACCTGCCTTTTCTTTATTACCTATATAACTGATAATAACACTTTGAATTCAATGTACTTCTAAAAGCTTGCTTTCTGTAAAGAATCCAACCATTAGGCTTTTGTTCCTTTAAATTTCTATGCTCTTTAGGCCTCCTCCAGCGGGGGAAGAGAGAAAAACAACTCTGGCTTTCTTGCCGCAGAGAAGAGGGCAGCGCTTCCAGCCCTCACTGCACCCGCTCTGTGAAATTCTCAGGGAAAACGCCTCGGCACTGGTCAACTTCCTTGTGCTGCAGCCAGTCAGACTCCTTCACACCCATTAGCCATCCTTCGTCCTGTCAGGGGGGAAAGAAGGGAATTAGAGAGGAGAAACAAATGGCAACCTCTTATGGCCATCAGGTAATTAAACTTGACATTAATTAAAGAGGAAGTTGATCATTAACTTACCATCAACAAATGGTTACCTCTTTAGTGAAACTGTGAAGGTTCATTCTTGCCAAACAGTAAAAGAGAACAGCAAATTAACCTCCAATTCTTCCTTATCCAACACTGGATACCTTATACCAGTGATGGCGAACCTTTTGAGCTCGGTGTGTCAAAATTTGCAAGAAAACTAGCTTAACTTGGGTGCTGTGTCACATCTAGAAATATCCATAATTTTGTGATATCTGTAGCTCTAAAAAAGTTATATTTTCGATACATGTATTTTCTTAAAAGCAAAAACAAATAATTGCTTTACATTAGTGACTTTTGTTGCTAAATCTTCCATTGAAAGTTGGTATTTCGTACACTCCAAGAACAAGCAAGCACTACACGCCCAGGTGCCAGGGTGGCCAGGTGTGTCACCCAAAAGGGCTTGGCGTGTCACCTGTTACACGCGTGTCATAGGTTGGCCATCACCGGCTTATACAATAATGAAATACATTGCAAAAAAGTCACACTCTTCCTACCTGCTCCTCGGGATTATCAAATGGAATCACCAGAACAACATCGCCAGCCTTCAGCTGCAGCTCATCTGTGTCAGTAGCTGCATAGTCATGCATGGCCTGGACCTATAGAAGAATAAGAGAGCAGAGGAACTGGTCTCCAAAGGTCTAAGCTTCATAGAGCTTCTGTGGGCTCTGCTGCACGTGTGCAACCGTTGCCAAAATAATGCTTTGAATGTTTTCTGCAGGCTTTGAATCGGCCGTGCCTATCTTACGTGGGGAAGGGGGACAGGTTTGCCAGGCAGCCCTCGGGCAAGGCGTCCTGGCTGCTCCTCACAGCCACCTCTGGTTGGGGAATGAGGCAGGCCCAACCCCCGCCATATCAGGCTGCACAGTGAGCCCTCACCAAGCTCTATATGACAAGAACCATCATTTCAAAAGGTCTTTACTTTCCGTTCTCACTATTTACGTATCTCGGGTTTAAAATGTTACTTCTTGCAACAAACCTACCTATCAAATCATCAACACAACATGTCGTTCTTACCTTAAACAGGAACCCCGGTGGCATATCAGCCCTTTCAGAGGGGGCTCCACTCTCAACTCCATTGACTGTGGCTGGGAAAGTCTCCACAACTACAGCAGGCAGGGAGCTCTAGGGAAGGAAGGCGGCCACAAAAAAGGGTGAAGAAGAAGAAGAAGAAGAATCATTTAAAATAATGGGGCCATTCCCCACAAAGCTGCCTAACCTCCCAAGGGAGACCCGAGCTGTTTCACTTCCCAGACGGTAACCAGACTTATACATATATTTAAGTGTCAAAGTATTTTTCCATCCTATTATGGGAAAGATGACTTATGACCTCCAGCAACATCCAAACTGAGCACAATGACCCATGAGAAAATGAGGATGAAAAGGGGAATCACAGAAGGTGGCAGGCATTAGTGGAAAATCAAAGAGGGATAAAGATTTACGGAACAAATAGCAGGTTCCATCTCAGAAATATGAAGAGGTATAGAACAATAGGCAGAAGGTTCCCTAAAGTCTTCTGTTTCCTTAATCTAAAATTGATTCTTTCGTTCATTTTGGAAAGCTCTAACCTCTAACATTCCCCAAATCATTGCAGCAACTAACAGCTCAAGAGAAATTTCTAGGGCAACCAACTGGTTGCCTCTGTCCAGCTACAAGACAGTAAGACGTGAGAAGGAAATGGAACCTGGGCCTGGGAGACTGGGGAACAACGGGGCGCTTCATAGCGCTCCAAACGTTGGGCCTTCAGAACTTGCCTGGAGGAATCTGTCACTGCAACAAAGGTTGCTGAGCCATGTAAAAGCAAACCATCTGGCTATGGAGAGTGGATGGAAATGGGCTTGAATAAATATCAAGCTCCTGGATATTCGCCCACTGTGGCTGCTACCCAGTCAAGCAGGCCATGAGAGCGAGATAAGGGCGTTCCAGTCTCCCGCTGCTGAGTGCTCCTGGCCCCCCTCCCACACCCTTGCCTACGATCTTACTGAAGCAGATCCTGAATCAGCCTCGGGTTTAGCTGCAGCTGCTGCTGCTCCAGTTGCTGTTTCTTTGCCAGCTGCCTCAGCACCAGCAGGAGCGGCTTCTGTGGACTGCAACACAAAAGCCAATTAAACCGCTGGAAGTCCCAACGCCGACATCGCATGCTTTTGAGAGTCCCGCCATAACCTGCTGCATTTTGGGTGATGGTGTAAATTACGAGTCCTGAATGCAGTTTGAGCCTTTAGCACAGCTGCAGCTTCTACACCACCGGGAAAGTGTAGCAGCGTCAAGCATTCCACATTCCGGCACTGACACCGTCCCACCCTGGTAAAATGTACCTAATGTACAATATAACCTGAGCTCAACGAGTCAGCACAATATTCTTAAGTTACCTTATGCAAATTAAGTTCATCTTTTTGAGAGGCATTTACAAACATGAGTCTCAGGGACCCAAGGGGCACCCTGCTGGATCAAGCCACAGCCCACCTAGTCCAGCATCCTGTCTTACTCAATGGCCCACCAGTTGCTTCTGGGTCTTTTCAAGCAGAGGTCAAGGGTAAAACCTTCTCCTGCTCTCGCTTCCCTGCAAATGGCCTTTAGGGGCCCATCGCTCCAACACTGTGGGAGAACGGCTTTAATCAGACCGGACAAGCCATGGATCTTGTTGTTCTTCTCATGTCTTTGTGTGAATCTCTTATGTATTATTCATTATGATATGGTCTTTGGACTCACCAATAACATTTTATCCATTTATCTATTCAACCCAGGCATCCATTCTGGTAACCACTCATACACCTGACTTCTACGGATTTGTCTAATTCTTTCTTAAAACCACCCAGGCAAGGGATCAGCACCGCCACCTCAGGTAATAAATTCCACATATCAATGACCCATTGCTTCTACGGCATTTTCTTCAGTATCTGCATTACGTATATGCGTGAGCTTGTAGTGTCAGTGTTCTAGCCAATGAAGACGTTATGTCTGTACTACAAAGCTGCTAGCAGGAGACACTTTAATATCTTACATTGACACTACTATTGGTATGCTCTTCAGTCTTTTTACTACAGGTCCAGTTTCTTGCACTGCATCCAGACAAGGCCTAAAATGTGGGATTATTGATGGGCTTATTGATGGTCAGATTGCCACACATATCCTTCGCAATCCCAACACAGCCACCAGAAAAAGGAGTGAAAATCTACATTATCACTATTCTGGAAAAATCAGCTCCCGACCCAGGTTTTCCTGGAACCAGCAATAAGGGCGTACCTACAGTATCTGGTGCAAATATAATCTGAGTAGGGCCAAAACTGAGTCAAGAATAGCCTGGCAGTTCTAATCAATTCCCTAATCACTATGGCCAAAATAGTGCAACACTGGAAGAATGCACCAGCCATGTCAGTGGCTGACCGGAACACGGGGTTTAATAATAAATGAGCCAATAGCTACACAACAATTTAAATCATAGGCAATGGAGCCTCAAGCAGAATTTGTGAAAAAATGGTCACCTCTGATAATTCTATCACAAACAGATTGCTCTTTTCAACATAGCTCTTCTCACTCAATTACACCTGTGAAAGCCAAATTACTGATATTAATGCTGTTTCCATGCCTGGAGCTCTAAACTGTTGTTCAGCAGGAATGTGAAGAATTGTGAAAGTTATTTTATATTCATTTGCAACACTGTTTGATTGCTGTTGTTTGGTTGACCATACTGATTATGTTGAACTTGTTATATTAATTCTGTATTGTTGCATTAAAAGAAACAAAACAAAATTAAAAAAGAACGACCTTGAAGTACGCACTGCCGCATTACGAATGCTAGCGTCCAGGCAGGTAAAGGCCATACGTACTCACCCTGGGGTTTTCCCCTGCTATTTGGCGGAAATGGAGAGAGGAAACCGCAGGATCTAAACAACGTCTCACATTTTCCTCTTGCCGTCTAAAGGCAGCTTTAGCAGATAAGCCAATGACCTGTCCTGAATATCTCATTTTCCTCATGACTTCAGCCTTTTTCTTTTCTTTCCCTATTCGTACTTTTATGTTTAAAAGTATGTCTATTATAGTTCTCAAAAATTACTAATTCCCAAATATTACTAAAAAATATAGTGTTTTGAGTAAAATAATTAAATGAAACTGGCAAACAAAACTTGTTTGCAGAACTAAGAACTAAGTCCAGTTACACCAAGTAAAAAACAAAGCGTCCATAGCACCGCACCAGTCTTTTGTGCATGGAACAACTTACTGATACATAAGTACTGTTCTATTTTTTGCACCAGTTTTCAAAAGTTGCCAGATAACACTCACAGTAGTGTTAAATCTAACTGACAAGAATTAGAAACAGTGAAAACTATGGACTGTATCAGAGATAGAACTTCACAGAACACCTGAAATACTGCAGTTATCAAAGGCTGCCACCACCTGGTTGCTAAAAGAACAGTTGCCAGGGGTTCAGTTGCATATTTATCCAGAGATTCAATGACTTTGAGTCTTCAGCTGTGTTCAGGAGTCCTTCAGAGGCGCCTAGGAGAGACAGTGTGAAGCCCCGATGTTCCTGAGCCTTCTCTAATCCACAGGATGTTCGTGGGGGGGGGGGGGGGGAGGACAGACAGACGGGTGTGTGAACGACCCCACCCTGAAGCCTTCTCTGAGCTGCCTCTGAGATGGGGGTTTTTGCTGCATCTGGCCACAGCCGCACTGCTGACAGTCAATTCAGACAGAACTGAAAATGGAGCCACAGGAACTTAGGAGTCAGGGGCCATCCTAGCTTATTAGAAGCACTGGACAGAGCAAGTGTTCCTCTAAGAATGGCGCTGCCTTTGACCCCAAAAATCAAGGCAAACGCTTCCAGTTTGCTGGCAGAAAATGGGAGGCTGTTGTTGTAAGACAGTTTTAATTCACTTGGGGGAGAGACGGACTTTGGCAAGCAGAACCAAGATGCAAAAATCCGAACCTTGTTAGCCGCTCAGGAATCCCAGAACACTTGCCAAAAAGGAGGAGGGAGATTGGCATCTCCCGTCAACCCTGTTCAATCCTCTCCCTTTAGAGCAGGGACAGATGAGTCTTTTCTACCCTGAAGGATGTACCAATTATCTCATGAGCAGCCCAGGAGGGAGGGGAATAGGCATGGGTGCCTTTTACAGGGCAAACAATGTAAGTTCTTTCTTTGTACAGTCGGCAGAATCTTGCCCACAGGAAAAGTAAAGCCTTGGGCTGACGGACTGGTTCTGTTGCACAAACCAGCCAGGCACCATCACAGATGGATATATTTTCGGTACAGAGAAAGGCTACGGAGGCCTTCCTTCCACAGACTGAAGAATGCAACAAGTACAGAACAAAGTACAACGCTACACACGAAGATCCACTGCAATTCACAGGCGTTATTTTCAAGTTCAAAGTTGCCTAAGTTTAGGCTTTCTTTCTGAACATTTCCTAGAGAGCATCAGTGCTCAGGAGGGAGCACGTTCTAGATATTCTACAGAACTATGAAGTCATCACTGTATGCTTCATTACATCCACTCTTCTTAGTATCGAGCGCAATTGGTTCTTTGATCAGACCAGCATGACTTTGTTCTTCATAACATTTACATCATCTGCCAGTGGAGCCAAAGACATACTCTACTTAGGCTAATTGCTATCGTTCTAGAAGCAGGAATTCCATCAAGTGCTATAAGTAAGCTCTGAAATACCTGGCAGCGGATGTTATACCTTATATACGCTTCTTCGCCTGTGTCACTACAGAGGACAGGACACCCAGGAGACAACTGCACTGTGCGTGGCCTTAAGGGATCGCAAGCATGGGTTTCCCTTCTGAGAGATTTTGGATTTGCAACTCTAAAATGCCTTGGAATTTGTGGCTGGTATCCAGTTCTGAGATGCAGAAATGGGTATATATAGCGGTTTCCAGTCTAACTGATACGGGGGGAGACTTACAAACCATGTGTCAGTCTTCTATAAGTTAAACCTTAAGTGTGACCTCAGCCCCTTAGTCCATTTTCCCATAAACTTCTCTCCAGATTTATTCAAATAAGAATGAAAATATTTGAAGGTTTGTATCTATACCGAGACAGTAAATCCAAAATACAACAGATTCTGTGCTTTTCAAAGTATGTTATCACAGTGTAGCAATACAGGTTCAGACTGTGACACGACTAAGTAGCCAATATTACTATTATGAGAAGTATTTTTTCTAAAACTAGAAGCCCTGAAAGAGCAGGAAAGAGACAAGTCCTATTGTCCACCCATTCGCCTGTCTGTCTGTCTGTCTGTGCCTCGTATCTGTAGAACCGCCGTGGTCCTGGTGAGGTGGTTCTTTGCATCACTGAGCCCCAATGAGTCGTCAACCACTTCCTGATACAATCTGACCTAACTTGGAGCATGAGGAGCCAATGACTGTGGCAGCAGGTCTGCCACAAGCAAAACCAGCCACCTGGGGGAGTCATGTCAAGAGCAGCAGAGGAGAAGGGGGGCCACTTGGCCCTGATTCATATTTCTTGACCCTATTAGGAATACTGATAACACCTTTTCTCTTTTTTATTATTTGTTCTAAGTTGCAAACAGACAAGAGCACACTTTGCAGAAAGGTGATATACAAAGAAACAGACATTGATGTTAAATGGGAAGATAATGAATAAAGATACATGTGCAGACATGGAACATGGATGCTGTCAGAGTTAATAGGATCTTTCCTGCTAGGCACTGGTGCTGGCTTTGAGGTGTAACGACTGAAGATGAATAATGAATAGCACATTCCAAAGAGCGCCTCTAGCCAGCCCTGTGCTCACCCAGCCCGGCCGGAAAGGGATTATTGCCCAGCATGATGGTTCTTTCAAACACTTACTTGGCTTCTTCCACTCTCAGTGGGCTGGTCAGGCCAGTCCACAGCAAACGCACTATTGCTGGGATTATCAGCAGGAAACTGATCCATAGACTGCGTGCTGCTAGCGGAAGCCTTTTCAGGCTGACGGATAGAATTTGAGGGAGGAGAAAGAACAGAGATGGGAGGAGAAGACAGTGAATGTGGTACAGGAAGACATAAATGAAAAGAGTGAGACAGAGAGTGAAACAATCTCAGGGAACACAGATCTACTGGGCAGGCAAGAATCAATTCTATTATACCTCTGGGTGGACAAAAGCAGAAAGGCAGCCCTGAAGCGCCAGCTGGGCACCCAACACTTGTTTTGTGGATGGTTCAGCTTCGATGCCCCGTTAATGACTGGAACCTGACCAATTTCAGGCGGCTTAGAAGGACCTTCTCTGGAAGGGGGGCAATGCCAGGTTACATACTACTGTCTTGTTAAAGCTTTGGCAAGCCAATTATGTGATATTTCTAACTGCCTGAAATAGATCCATTGTGACTGAGGAACAGGGAACAAATAAACGAAGTTCATACTTTAAAAGGCAGAAATAATTAAGCTAAGCTTGAACAATTAAACAGGGAAAACACAGAATTCATTAAGACAAACATAACATGCAAAGATTGGTAGAAGATAACAGAGATCCAGCAAAGACACACTTCTCAACATTTTCCCAGCTGAGTACTTAGAGGCGTACCATAAAAAGAGAGAAAACTCATTACTACAACATTATTCAACAGACCTTCTACTTCTGCTTTGTGTGATGCACACCAGTAAAATGGCCATGGCTGAACAAGTAATCTTTGCACCCAACAGCTGTTGGGAACCTGATGTAGCCCGGCCAATGATCTTTTTTCTAGTTTGGCAGTGGCAACGAAGGGAGGGGGGAATTGCACAGTGCAAGAGGAGGCACAGAAATTAAAATCTCTCCATCCAACATGGCACACTGATGGAGACAAAAATGACATCTTCTCCGGCCATGTGATCAATGTGAGGAGTAGCCACACCCATTTCCGATATGTGAACCTGCAAGGTTAGTTAAATGTGAACAAAGGTCTTGGCATAACAAAAATTAGTGTTCCTTACTATAGGAAAGGATTTGTTTGGTGGCTGTTGAGGAGCATGCTAGCTCAATCAGAAACAGAAAAGAACATGCTCTCTTTGGGAAGTCAGAAAGCTGTAGTAAAGTTGTACAGGCAAAGTAAAGCAGCAAGGTTCAAACTTCAGGAAGTCACATGAATAATATGTAGAAACACAGCATACAGAGGCTTCCTTCCACGCAGGAGAAAAGGCAGAGAAGGCTATAACTGAAGCAACTTAAGATCACTGCGAAGAAGATGGTAAAAGAAGTCTAAGATAAGCATGACCATCTTTGCATGACGTGTGATAACATCATAATTAACATTAACATTAACAAAGTCCAGTTGATAAAAGAAATCTTACCTCCCATAAATCCCACGGCAAAGACTAAGCATAACAAAGAGCAACAGGAAAAGAAATATGTAAGTTCATTATTGCAGCCAGCACAGAAAATGCTAACATTAGTTTTCACATTCTACTAACAACTTTTTTGAGTTTTGCAGAAAAACAGTCAGGTTAGTATCTGCTGACAAGACAATATTAGACAATTCTTCCTGATTTCCCTAGTCATCTCTTGTTTGTTTGTTTATTTTATTATTTACATTTCTATCCCGCCCCATGCCCGAAAGTCTCTGGGCGGGTAACAACCTTTAAAACAACAGATTAAAAACAGAATATACACTAAAAACACTTTAAAAATTCAATAAATTTAAAACAATACACTCCATATTTAAAATGCTAGTATCTGTACTGGGGAGAAATCTAATCACCTCAGCCAAAGGCCAGGACAAAGAGGTGCGTCTTCAGCACCTTCCTAAATACATACAAGGAAGGGGCGTGACGCACCTCAAGGGGGAGACTATTCCATTGGCCCTGCCCCGGGTGCCCACTCGCCTCACTACTGAAGGCGGTGGGACAACCAGGAGGGCCTCACCGCTAGATTTTAAGGCACAGGTAGGTCGGTATGGGAGAAGACATCCTTCAGATATCTAAAGTGGATTGGAGGTAGAGAAGTAAATGGAAAGGGCCAGGGAGAGTAACCAAAAACTGCTGAAATTTGGGAAGATGATATTCTTAATGCTGTAGCACTTGGCACGTATGGTGATTTATTACCTATTGTTTTTTAATTCTCACTTTAACATAGGAGGCCTCAGTACCTGTGGCTTCAGCACTGTTGACGTTCAGTTACTCACAAACGGTTCAATTTGTTTGGTAATATATTGGCCATTTACAAACTGTTTTAGTGCTGGGTGAACAAGAAGGTTGGGAGGGACTGGTTTCTGAAATAGGCAAAATAGGGAGGAATGAAATAGGCTAAATATTCCACAATTTGTGAACAGCTTCCAAGAGTTGGAATTCACCTCTCGCCTTTCTTCTGTATTTCAACATTTATGAAATCAACATTTTTCATGTTTTTCAGGTACTTAACCTTCGCAAATATTAAGGGCTTAACAATATTTTTTAAAAAATGTCTCTAATAGCTAATCAATATTTTATGGAGTGGCTGTAGATCAGTAGTAAACTGCCTGGAAAGCAGAGGGTGCTGGGTTCAGTCCCCATCCTCTCCCCAGAAGTAAGCAATGGCAAATCACTTTTGTATCCCTGCCAAAATACTACATGGAGCTGCCCGTGCAGTCAATGCAGTCAAGACACAACTCAATGATACAACAAGAACAGCCACAACAAATTAATGTTTTACATAAGCCTGATTATCAGTGTTCATCTCACTGTTCCACGGTCTCTACTACACTTGGGAGGGAGGGAGGGGTGGGTGAAAATCTTGGTAAAGCTGAATAGGCTCAGTGAATAAAGTGGCCCTCAAGAACTATGGAAGTTCACCTAGTTGCTGCAGTTCTGGAATGACTGGAGCCCTGACCTTCACTGTTTAAGGAAGATCTTCACCACACAGTTCTAGCAAAAGCCATCATGAAACAATCACCAGGGCCAAAGAGAGGAGAGACAGTCACCCAGTTTCACAGAGCATACAGAATTACTGCATCTGCATATAAGGTTGAGGCAGGAAAAAAGTATTTCTAGTTTTTTTATGACTGACAGCACTTGTCCTTTGGGACTGAGAGAGCCTCCAGATGGCAGGAGAACTTTCACGCCTGCTGGATGAAGGAGGCAATGGAGGCTCTTACTTCCATCTGCAGCTTCTTTAGGTGATTATTCTTGAAAATACTCAGAAGCCGGGCATTTGCAAAAGGAGCCACCCCATAAGGGGTCGGCAGAGAAAGGTCAGTGATAGCTATTACTGGAAACTTTACATTGTTTCTGGATTTCCTGTAACTGCAGTATTACGGGATGTCACCTCCAGAATTTGAGACTATGCTGGGAATGCCACAATTACATGTAACATTCCTAATATAATAGAACTGTAGGTTTTAGCCCTCACCTGCAGACACCCTGGGAGCAGTGAAACAAAAAGCCCATGATTTGCATGTGAAATTTCCATGTACTCCTAGGAAGTCCTAAGCAAGTCAATAATATCTGTAAGAGTCCTACTTTTCACTTGACAGTATATTATATACACCCTTGCCTGAAAAGGTTGTTTGCTTCACGTCTAAGAAACACCTTAAAGTTCAGTTACGATAACACCCCTCTTTTCCAGAGCACAATTATGTCTATTGTCTAACAATTTTGGATTCAAGGAAGAGCAATGGTAAACCAACCTGGGCTGCAGCCGTGGGTGACTTCCCCACAGAGCTGTTATCTGGTTTAATGGGATCAAAATCCAGATCCAGCAGGCTGGCTCCCTCCTGGAAGGGACCAGGAGTATCAAACTTGCAGCATTAAGGAAGAAAAGCAGTATTGCAGGTTAGTCAGATAGAGGCAGATAGTATATGAAAGTTGTTACCCTGGAGCTGAAGGTGCAGAAGAGAACAAAGAAGAAACATGTAAGTCCAGTGGCTGAACAGTTTGGAAGGGAAGCTGCTAAGAAAGCAGTGACAACATTCAACACTGCCTTTTGCCGAAATGCCGTCAGAAAAGCAATGTCAACGCTTGATGTAGTCTGAGTATCATATCCACATCACTGCAGCATCCCAGGTAGTATATGAAAGAATCCCTTCCAGTTTTCCACTATCTGTGATCTTTCCCAACAAGAGCCCTAAACTGCTATTCCAAATTTATTTTCTAAGTTTCATAGTAAAGCCCTAAGGTCTGCATATTAGCACAAGCACAATATTATAAAACTCCTCCAGGCTCCTCTAAAAGTATAGGAAAGAATACTTTGTTATACTTTCTCCAGAAAATAATTCTAGAAATAATCTTCAGACCAGTTTAAATTGAAACACTGGACTTACCGTGAAGGTTCATTCTAGAAGGACCTCAGAAGAAGTTACCATGAGATTCTGGACAGTTGGCAGCAGAACAAGTTGCCATGAACAGGTTAATTGCATCCCTTCTGCCAAATGACCAACAGATGTCTATCAGGCTTGCTCCCTGTAGTAACGAATTGGGACTCACACGCAGGATGGTTGCCAGGTGAAAGTAGTAAGCCCTTAGCCTTTTTTATTAACACATGCCAAGGCTTTTATACAGTTTCTCTGAACAATGGAAAAGTACATTCAGGAAACCCATATTTGGTTACAACAAGAGGACTGGACAGAACCAGTAAAAGCAAGGATATGGTGTAGGACCAATAGAAGCCTGTCTCTGCGCATGTGGATATCTCGTGTCAGCATCCTTGGATGCTGCATATTGTTTACATGTACTGTGGAAGTGAGAAAGATGTTATACCTTTTCTGAGACCTTGTTTCAGAGAGATATTAGGAAAGTTACAGTGACCCAGGATGTATCCTTTGTCCTAGTTACTTTAGTATAGCAATTTCAGCTTAGCAACTGCTTTAGCTGAGATGGGCAAATTGCACCCCCACAGCTCCCCCTATCTGACCCCCAGTATCGCAAGAAGTCCACTTCAATCCTGCTTCCTGGAAAAGTCAACACAAACACTATTACTCATAACACTCTAGGTGGGTGCAACTTATGCTGAGGTCCTTCTAGAATGAACCTTCACAGTAAGTCCAATGTATCATTCTCAGAAGGCCTCAGAAAAGCTGCCACGAATGGGACGTACCAAAGCTCACGTCCTATAGGGAGGGAACAGCCACCATTATCCCACAACAGAAAGACTTAGTAGGCTTCATCACGTGCTGCAGTACTCTTCTTCTGAAAGCAGCTTCCTCTGACCAATACTTGTCCATCTTGTAGTGTTTTGTAAACGTGGATGGAGTACTCCAAACTGCTGCACTCCAGATCTCCTGAATGGAAGCTTCTCTCTGGAAAGCTGCTGAATGGAATGGGCCAAAATGGGGCCTGGTAGCCTTGTATGCCAACAAAATATAGGCCCTCAGCCAAGAAGCAATCATCCTGGATGAAGCCTTACATCCCCAATTTTTGGGGTTGAAGATTTCCTAATCTCCCTTGTCCTTTCCAAGTAGACCAACATTGCTCTATGAACATCCAGTGTATGCCATGACTTCTCCAAAGGATGGACATAAAGAAAGTAGGTGAGTCTCTTTTTCTCTATGAAAAAGTGTATCCACCTTAAGCCTAAGACTCAGATCCAGTCTCAGCACCACTGAACCCAGCGTAAAGACACACAAAGATTCTTCAATAGACAAGGCCACCAGCTCTGATATCCTCCTTGCTGAAGTCATGGCTACCAAAAATGCCAATTTATAAGATAGAACCCTTAGCAGAATATCATTCAGGGACTCAAAAGGAGGTCTCTTTAACACTGATAACACTAGATATAGACTCCAGTCTGGGTACCTATGAACCACTGGTGGAGATACAGACTTAACACCTGCTAAAAACCTTTTAACGTATTTATAATAATTTGGAACTGGAAAAAACTCCAGTGTGGCAGACAACACACACACCTGCTTACATAAGTGTTCAGTTCCAAACCTTTCTTATGACCTGCTTGGAGAAACCATACCACATCCTGGGACAAAGCATTCTTCCTCAAAACCCAGCTAGCCAAATTGATTTGGACTGATTCCCACCATTTCAAGGATTGTAGAGTATTCTCAGGAAGAGAAACTTTCATATCCTGTCCCTTGGAAATGTGGTCTGTAAATGGCAATCGGGACCACTGCAGGGGTCTCACAAGCCATCTAACCCAGGTACATAACCCTATGACTGAAATCATTTTCCCCAGGGGGGAAGCTAACTTGAGAATGCCAATTCTTGGGGGGGAGGGTGTTACTGATCCTCCGATGCCAGGGAAACCAATTCCTTAACCCTTTCTGGAGTGGGGGCCACTGTGTCCTTAACCTGTATCAGTCACAGTGCCTAAATGGATCAGTGACTGAGATTCTTCATTAATGAGAAAACCATGAGAAGACAGTATACCCAGAGTCATCCTGACTTCTGCTTCTGCAAAGGAATTAGCTTTGAGGAGTATGTCATCCAGGTAATAAAAGGCCAACACACCTGCCAACTTCACCTGGTCTATTAGAATTCCTAATAATTTAGTGAATAGTCTCGGAGTCAGGGAAATTCCGAATGAGAGTCAGCGGTATTGGAAATATTATTTCCCCAGCTGAAACCTCAAAAAGCACCTTAACTCAGGTTTTATTGCTATGTGATGGTATGCAGATTCCAGGTCCAGGCTGGGCAAAAAGGGTCCAGCCAAGGTCTGTGATCTGATTTTTCCCAGGCATTCCACGTTGGAAGTGTAGTTTCTGACAAATTTCAAATCCAGAATTGATTTATCATAGATTTATCCTTTTTTATTTATTTATTATTTATTTATTATTTACATTTCTATCCCGCCCCATACCCAAAGGTCTCTGGGTGGGTAACAACAGATTAAAATAGAATATACATTAAAAGATGTTTAAAAAATCAGCAAATATAAAACAATATACAATATGTTTAAAATGATAGTGACTGTACTGGGTGGGTGGGTGGGGGAGTCTAAGCAGCAGCTCAGCCAAAGGCCAGGGCAAAGAGGTGCATCTTCACCGCCTTCCTAAATATATATAAGGAAGGGGCATGATGCACCTCGAGGGGGAGGCTATTCCGTAGTCTGGGGGCCATCACAGAAAAGGCTCTCTCTCAGGTGCCCACCAACCTCACTGTTGAAGGTGGTGGGACAACCAGGAGGGCCTCACCACTTGATCTTTTTGGCACAAAAAAGAAAATTGAGTAAACCCCCAATCCCCTTCATAACATTGGAACAGGTTCAATGACCTTCATTTCTAGTAACCGGTTGACAGCATCCAGAACCAGTTTTCTCTTCCCTAGGAACATCTCTGAAGGGGATAAAGTAACCAAATGTAACAATATCCAAAATTAACTTATTTGAACAAGTAGCCTCCTAGACTTGGGCAAACTCCAAAGGGCACCCCCCAACCTCTCGGGGTTCTTTGCTAGGTAGAGACTCTAAAAGATTTGTTATTACGAAAAAAGCCCTTAGCCGGAGGCCTGAAATCAGAAGTAGGTCTAGACCAGGCACTCCTATTCCTATCCTGTTGTTTGTAGAACCCCTTCTTTTGTTGTTACACCCTAGGTAAAGCTTTTGTATGCAGGCAAAGGCTTTCTATCTTTCTGTCTCAAATTACCCTGAGGATTGTTTGATGAGAGCATAATCTTTTTTTTTTTTGTCTTTTGACTCTATCAAAACATCCTTCAGGGCTTCCGCCCCAAATAGTAAGGAGCCTTTAAAAGACTGCACTAACAGTTGCACTTTAGAGCCGTAGTCCACATTCCAGTGACGGAAACAGAGCGTGCATTGAGCCATAACTGATGCTGCTATGGAACATGATGACAATTGCAAGGCATCCAAACTGGTGTCAGCCGACAGTGCCAGGGCTCTCATCATACCTCTTAGGACTAATTTCGAAGACTTAGATAGTGCTGCACTTTCAGAAGTTCATCTGACCAACATAAACAGGCTCTGGCAAAAATTGAAAGGTTAGCCGCAATCCTGGCAACAAAAGCAACTAATTCAAATACCCTTTATAGAGACACTTCCATTTTCTGTTCCTTATTGTCCTGCAAAAGATTTGCCCCTTTTTCCTTTGGCAAAATCTTGTTGGACACTAGTTTTTTTTCCCCCCCAAATAAATTTTTATTTCTGTTCAACTGTTACAATATAAGTTTTTCTCTCATAAAACATATACAAATAACATACATAACTACAAACAAATGTGAACTATTTACATAACGGCAGCAGTATTTTGTTATACATCGTTTCGTTTCAATCACTTACATTTGTCTTTAGTTTTGAGGCAAGGTATAATACAAAAACCATTATATTACTTTAATCAAGCAGCAATTTCACAATACGGAGTGGAATCATTTTGTTTCCATTCATGTCATTAAGTTTTGTTATAAATGGGGCACTAGTTGGACACTAGTTCTAGAGACCTGGCACTGCTCCAAACATCTTTTCAGTGACCACAGGTATACACTTGTTACTTACTGAAGATGTCCATTATTCCAACAAAACATGTTCGGAACCTTTTGGGATGGGGAGAACCTTGTCCACAGATGTAGGGGCCAATATATAAAGTTGGGTTTCTTCTTCAGTCTCCTGAGAAGCTTGCTCTGCTGCCTTCATTTTAAATATGGCCATTAAAGTCTCTGGCAATGGGAGCCTCTCCTCACCAGCAGTATAGTGCCACTGAAGAAGCCCCAGTTTCAGAAGCATCTAAATCATAATCAGACCCATCCAAGGCATCTGAGAAGTAAGATGCCTGTTCCTCCAAACTGCCTGTTTTATAATGCTTATCTTGAGCTGGGGTTGATGTTCTTTCCCCCAAATCCAGGCTCTCCTGACTCTGTCACCTGCTACGCTCCCTAGATGAAGAACGATCACAGGAGTGGTGTTGTTTCCTACTGAGTTTTCTAGGCCCTCCTAACCTGGACAAGGACCTAGACAATGATCTGGAAGGTGAACGTTTTTTCTTTTGCTTTTTAACTGCATTAACAGCTGTAGTTAGGGTTAGGGAATGGACAGAATAGATGACAGGGAAACTCCAGAGCCTCCTAGGCCTTCACCCTCCATCGGGCCTTTACCCGCCAATTTTGGTGCCATCCTAGAGTCAGAAGGAGATTGTTCTTCTGCCCTTGCTACCATTTCATGCCTGGGACAGGACTCATCCACTGGGTTTAGATGGCCAATGCCCCATATCACCACTTCTGCATGTTCCCCCACAGCCTCCCTTAGCTCAACACTCAATCCTGATTTAAAGGAAGCCGCCTCCATGTTCCATTTCTCTGGAGGGGAACTGTCGTGGGGGGGGGGGAACTACCAGCCTTTTATTTGACCACACCTGGATCTCTGCCTTCTGCACTCTGAGGCTGAGGCTCTCCTCACAGAGCACACGTCTCCAAGAATGGCCTCGCCTCCACCGTATCAACTTATGGCTGTGCACAAGCTCTGCCCATAGGGAGGAGACAGCCAGCAACTGCCAACTCTGCAGGCTGAGTCATGGGGAATTCCCTCTCAGGCACGAAGGCCAGCCTTCCCATACTGAATGGAGGCAGCAAACAAGATGTTTGAGTGCCTTAATTTGTAGTCTCGAGGGGCACAAAAAGATCCAAAGTGCCAGATCTTGAAGTAAGGACTTTAACCCAAAGATTTTCACCTCAGGTAAGACCTTCCCTTTCTTCCTCCTCAGATTTTACAACAGTAAAATGATCAAATAATAATTTCTCAACAAGCAACAACCCCTTTAAAGAAAGGGGCAGATGACTGCTTAGTGATTCAGTCGAGTGATACTGGGGGTCAGAGAGGGGAAGCAAGCCTGATATAAGAGCAAGAGACATCTGTCTGTCGTTTGGCAAAAGGGATGCAATCAACCCATTTGTGGCAACTTTTCTGAGGCCTTCTGAAAATATATCTTTACCACCACACTCAAAACACAGTGCATTCTTTCCTGTAAAATCTTGGCTGCCACAATTTCATTCACTGCTGGTTTGCCCATATTCAAATCCTTTCAAGAATAAAAAACTAGACAAGCAATATTCAAGAGATTTCCTTTTCAACCAGTAATCTATAATCTTATTAACTAGTTTATGTTATTTTTGCTGCAAAACTGCTAGAGTTAACCTTTGAAGAATACCCTTCAGGGAAATATGCCAGCCACACCTTTTTTATGCAACCTCATGCTGTTGAAAGGAAGTCGAGCCAAAGATTCTGCAAAGGCTTCACTTTTCAAATAGTCTCCTACACTCTAAAATTTGACAGATCCTTCGGACAGCTCAAAGGCAGTATAAGATCAAAACATTTGGATAAAAAAAAATGAGCATTAATACATAAACAGAAAAAAACTCACTACTACTTCCAAGCCAAAATACAGACTACATCCTAGAATATAGACTGAAATCTTTGAAACTTTTGTACTCGATTATTCAATCTACCTCCAAGTTTCACATTTTATGTACAGCATAGTTTCCCATCAGCAGTACTTCATATTCTAGTTACTACTTTATCTTGTTCACTAATTTTTACAGATATGAAAAAAAGCCACCAAGATTCACGGCCTACAACTTCTTCAGTTTGAAGGAATAAGATCTTAAACTGCCCAACCATCCATACGTGTCACATTTTTGCTTTAATCCTTCCTCAATCCATCTTCAGGCTCCACTGCTTATACCTTTTTAGTCCTATCTATTTTACTTGTGGACTTTTCTCCCTTCAATCATACTTTTCCGAATCCTGATTTGCACAGGTCTCAAGCCATTATGGTGTTAATCCGTTTTCATTTTTTGGGTGTGATCAGGGAAGAGGACTAAAGAGGCTGACTTGTACGATAGTGGATAGATACTGCATGGATTTGCCTTCCCTTTCACCCAATGTGTTATTAAAAGCTGTTGAATCACAGAACTTTTATCCTACCAGAGTGTGGGGTGTGTTGTGATGGTGGAGAGGGGTGAAGATCATACAAGTCTCATAAAGAGTCTCAGGATGGGAGCAGAAGGGTGTGAGCATAGTGACTCAAACTGAAGACAAACTGAGGAAGGATTTTCAGGGATTGAATACGATCAGAGTTAGTGAATTTTGAGTCCAGGTTCTTAATAAGATGGACTATTCCAGCGAGGTGTGACCACAGCCCTAAAGAATTCTACTGAGCTTTGTATTACTGTACCTGATTTGACCAGTATATTGCACAAGCAACTGTACCAGGAGTCTCCTTTCCGCACACCAGTGTAGTTTAAGGGAGCCCCCAGAAAATTAAGACCAAAAAGCTACATCTTACCTGTAACCAAAAGTCACTTGGGACAGTTCTCCAAGAATTCCCCTTCTTGCCATTTTGCCTCCCCTTCAAACAATTAGCCAAATAGCAAACAAAATCTTCTAGAGCAAACACAGAGTCAATAGTATAAATCAGACAGCCAGAAA
Source organism: Aspidoscelis tigris stejnegeri (assembly GCA_023333525.1). Lineage (NCBI taxonomy): Eukaryota > Metazoa > Chordata > Lepidosauria > Squamata > Teiidae > Aspidoscelis > Aspidoscelis tigris. Next base: position 18,598,637 of record JALMGA010000015.1, read on the forward strand.
TTGCCTCTGGGGTTTCTGCTCCGGGCATGAAAATGCCTCTGATGTGAAAGCCCTAGACCAGTGGTTCCCAAAGTTGTCTGGGCTACGACCCATCTAATAAAAGTTTACCAACTCGGGACCCACCTCTAGGAAATTTAACCGTTACCAATATGAATAAAGGACTTTTCAAATAACAAAGTTTTAATACAATTTTTTTATTACTTAATTAAATAATTACATCAAAAAAGTAATTTCAAATACGGTTAAATTTCCTAGAGGTGGGTCCCGACCCACAGTTTGGGAAACCCTGCCCTAGACTCCTTTAGAATGAGGCTGATCCGTTCAAGTGCCCTATGTTGTGAACACATTCCAAGCTGAGCACCCCTTTTTAACAATTTTACACAAAAACATAAAGTGCAAAAATGTAGTGTGAGAATTGCTGTGGCATGCTACAAGCAAATGATAGTGTGGACAAGGGTGGGAGGATGCTAAGTAGCCCACGGCTTTCTCACATGTCATATACAGCTGGAATCTCTTAAGAAGAAGAGTTGGCTTTCTACCCCCACTTTTCTCACCCATTTAAGGGGACTCAAAGTGGCTGACAAAGCTTTCTATTCTTCCTATTCTTATCCCCACACCAGACACCCTGTGAGGTAGGTGGGGCTGACAGAGCTCAAAAGAGAGAAGAGAGCCCAAGGTAACTCAGCTGGCTTCACAGAGGAGAGCAGAATCAAACCCAGTTTTCCCAGATAAAGAGTCCGGCTCCTTCACTACTAAACTAAATCTTGCTTCTGGCATCTTTCTTCCTAATTCTCCACAGTACTGGTTTTTATCTCTATGCATTTATGTAAAGTTTCCCAGTCTACTTTATGAAAAGAATGTTATATATAGTTTAATTTGAGACCTTTATGATTGTGTTGTTGTTTTTAAGGTTAAACATAAAATCCTGCTTTGAAGTTCAGGGAAATGATGCCCTAGGAGTTAGTGACACTTCTATAGTAGTAGTAGTAGTAGTAGTAGTAGTAGCAGCAGCAGTAGCAGCAGCAGCAGCAGCAGGTCTTATCTCCTATGCTCTTTAATATCTATATGAAGCCGCTGGGAGAGGTCATCAGGAGTTTTGGAGTCAAGTGCCATCAATATGCTGATGACACCCAACTCTATCTCTCCATTCCTTCTGAGTCAGAAGAGACAGTTGAGGTCCTCAATCGCTGCCTGGAAGCAGTAATGGGCTGGATGTGGACCAATAAATTGAAATTGAATCCAGACAAGACTGTACATCACTGGAACCCAAGACCAGGAACTTTAAGGGGCACTCAATTCTTAGTGGGATTTTTTTGCCCCAGAAACATCAGGTGCATGACTTGGGAGTGGTCCTGATTCATTGCTGTCATTTGAGTCCTATGTGGCAGCGACTGCCAAGGAGTGTGCCATTTAGTGCGCCAGTTGAAGTCTTACCTGGATTGGGATAACTTGGCCACAGTGTCCACGCTCTAGTGACCTCCAGATTAGACTACTGTTGGAACTGGTGCAGAATGCACCAGCTCAACTGCTGACAGGAGTCTCTGGCCAGATTCATATGACACCACTCTTAAAGAATCTGCACTGGTTACCTATTCACCACCGAGCACAACTCAAGGTGTTGACACTAACGTATAAAGCCCTAAACGGCTTGGGCCCTGGGTTTCTGAAGGAGTACTCTCTCCCATATAGGCCTGGCCATGCACTGAGATATGAAGAAGAGGGCCTTTTTGTAGTTCCTTCCCTTACAGAAGTATGAGGCACAGGGACATGCCAGAGGGCCTTGTCTGTGGTGGCCCCTAGACTCTTGAGGCTCACCAGGCACCCACACTGTGCTGTCCAGTTAGGGAGGGAGGGTGGGTTATATTTTTAATTATAGGTCCACCCTAGGACCCATTTGGTGAAGGGCAGGCTATAAATACCTTCAATAATAATATTATTATTGTATGAAGATGATGATGATAACAAAAATAGTAGTAATAATATAGGAAGCCTCTCCTTGCTCTTCCTGATCTGCCTTAGCTTTGGGACATTAAAAGGCGGCTTCCAATTACTGTTTTGGCTTTTCCCAGAACCCTGTGCTCCTACCTTGGAGAAGACTTACTGTTCTTTCTCCGTACACTTACACTAATAGGACACTGGCAAGTACTATATGTTATATGAAAACCTGTGCAAATCCACAGTTTCCTCTTCAATCTAAGGATTAGGCAGGCAGGATATATAGTCTGTCCCAAGCTGGGACAGGTTGCTTCTGGTGTGAGACAAGGCCATCCGCATAGGAACAGCCTGTCCTGCATCAGTCCCTACGCCAGCTTCAGAGCCAGCCCTGCTGTCTCCAAATGCTCAGAAGACAAAGAAGGTCCCTGGCCTCTGGAGCTCTTGGTGAACCCATTCGCCACCAATGAAAGGGTCCCCCATGGTATACTGTGCCATGGAGGCAGGCCACACACACACCTGCACAATCTGGCATATTATCCTTAGAACACTGAGGCCTAAGTGCAAATAGGCCTCTGGTCTACACTCTGTCCTGCACAGAGTATGCTAGGAGAGAGTGGAGCTTCCCATAATCTACACTAGTGTGAGGAAGAAAGGCCTCTAGATCCTTTCCTATCACAGCACAATATCCCATGTGGAAAGGCCCTATCTCTCCCTGTCATTCTCTAACGCAGTACATCTAAGGGTTGATTTAGTTCAAAGGACACAAAACAGGAAAGTGCCATTTTTCCAATTTCCAGATTGCAAAACTGCTCATCAGTACACAAAAACAAAAAAGGAGAAACCCTGGGCTGCATTCACGTGTTTCAAAGAGAACAATTCAAAAGTGCCGAATCCACCTTTTCTAGCCCGGGATGTTTCTGAGAAGAGGAAAAGGCAAATTGACACGTGAACAATGTGATTTGCAAGCCATTCGTAAGCCCTCTCACACGGAATCCCCAAAAGACTTATTTGCCTCTCTGAATCCCCTCTGCAGTCACTCTAATCAAGCGGACTTTAAAAGTGCCGGGCACTTCTGCAATAAGCGTCCGCACGAGGCTCAGCAAAACGCGTGTTTTTAATGCACCTTCCGTCCCCACGGAAGCCTGTTTTCTTTCCCCGCATCTTTTCCCCCCCACCTCCTCTCTTGTTCAAAGGAAAAACAGCCAGATCTCCGTCCCCTGAAACGGCTTCCCGCCCCTAGCAAAGGCAGTGATCGCTCACTCATTCACTTTCAGCACTTACTTTCACTCAGTTCTCTGTTGGAAAAGGCTTCCCGTCCCTGCAAAGTCAGCGGCTGCAGGCATCGGCAGCGCGATCCTTCGCTCATTCACTCTTTTAACACTTTCACAGATCAGCTGATAACAATGTTGCAATTCTGAGCAATTCTGGCTCTTTTTACAAAGGAAAGGAAGGGAACCTGCTGCATTTCTGAGTTGTGTGAATGCTTTTTGGCTGTGTGTGCAGGCAGCAATCACCGCCCCTTTTGCCACGGAGCGTCCCCAAGGTAAATGTTGCGAGGAAAACCTGCAACTTCCAAATAGAGCCCTGAAAGTCTTCTTTAAAGGGCATGTATTTTGTCGCTGATTTTCCTCATTTTGTAGCGCTGGAAGCTCGTTGAAAAGCCTGGCGTGGGGGCGCTCAGAGGCAAAAGAAGATTTTTAGCAGACTTTAAATTGCATGGGGACAGGGCTTCAGCGGTGCTTTTCTTCACTGCATGCAAATGCAGCCTTGATCACAAATATTCTGATTTGGTGCTTTTATACAGCAGTGGACTTGGAGAGTGCTTACATGGGTGCTTACCTGTTAAGCTACTGGATACAGGATTTGCACCGTGTTCCAGTATGAACACTGCAACTGGGCTACACAATTGCAAGCTGTGTTCTGCCTTGCAATACAATTGCAAGCTTGTGTCGGATGTTGCTGTGGCCATTGCCATGGCAATTCAGCTGGGCTGGTCCTGACCACCTGCACTTCAAGTGCTCGTGGTCAGTTTAGGACTGGCCAAGCACTTCTGTTTGCCCAATCTTAACTTCAGTGAAATGCATGAAGTGAACTGCAGTCAGGCCTATTGTTGAATTTTCCTCCAACACCACAAATACTAAAGCAAGGCAGTAAGAAGCCTTTCCGAGGCATTAGTTCTGTCTATAGAAGGTCTGCAGAGTGTTTTAGATTTTTCTTTCTGTGGAGCTCCCATAAAGCATGAAATGGCAAAACCATGTCAAGTATGACACATTTTTATAAAGTCAAAATATATAAAACACACACATACAAAGAATATTTTTTCAGGAAGTAGTCACTAAGAGAAGGCAAATTCCCTGGGCACTCGCTTTGGCAGAACTGGCTGCAGACCTGGGAATCTGAAAATTTCTTTCTTCCATCTTCTAAAAAAAAGGAGAAACTAAATTAATAAATTTGAACAGCTGCTAAAATTTGGCCAAAATCTGTCTCCTGAGGCAATTATCTCATGGCGCCTCAGTGAAAAGCTGATGCTGCTTGCTTTGTTACATGTCGAGGGGTGTTTAAAATATTCCAAATTCAGAACATTAATATTCATAATGGGGAATTCAAAATGTTCAAGATTCAGACAAAATGTCTTCAAAAAAGGGGCTTATTTCCCATTTGAGTGGCTTTTTCTGAGTTTTTGAGGTTTTCACCTCTCTTCTTTTCTCTCTTTCTTTGGGGATATATTGAAATAGAAAGCAAATAAAATCTCCAACCACCGAATTCTTTTGTGAGTCAGGTGGTAGGGCAGCACCCATAGTTTCCAGCAAAGTCATTCCCATGTCTCTAGGACCCCCTTCCTTGGAGAACATGAGACCCAGGCCTGCCTAGACAGGGGAAACAGATGCCATGATGGTGCCACCACAATGGGGTTGCCACACAGCCTTGCTAAATCCCCCCTACAAAGCACTAAAAGCTATTGCTGGGACACCCCTGTGCTGGTCACAGGATTTTTAGCAATAGCCCTTTAGCTCACCTTTTGGACATCACTGCTCCATCTACCACACACGCATGGAGGCCGAAACAGGTGGCCACACATGCATAGTAGCGGCAATGCACACTTCTAGGTATTTGGCACCAGCCTAATACCTAGATGTGTACACTACTTTAAATGTCACAGTTGGCGCTGTCTGACTAGGAAGCAATAATGGCAAGGGAGCAACACACAGCATCATCGCTTCCTAGTGGGTTTTCTGCCCGCCGTCTGGAGGCAGCCTTAGAACAGCTCTAAAGGGATCTCATGAAAAAACATTCAGATTGTGTCATGCCCTGTTCAGCCTCCTCGGAGGAGGGAAGCCTGCCTGCAATGCGACCACAGGCTGAGGAAGAGCCACAGCAGGGCATTGCAGGCATGGAAGAGTTAAGGCCGAGTCCAGGTGAGCAGCCAGACAGCTCTGATGATGAGTCCACTAGCAGTGAGCCTAATCAAAGACTCTCTCATCGCCTGCTTAGGCAGCAGAAGCAGGTGAGATGGAGATCAGAGTGATTAGCCCAGCTGCACCACGGCTGTGGCTCTGACTCCTCTATTTAAGAACAAGCTCACCTTGCCTCAAGTTGCTGCAGACGTCTTAGCATCCTCTTGTTATCTGAGCTTGAAATCCTGGACTCCTTGTGACCTGCTGACTCTTTGGACTGCCTGATCCTTGCTGACTTCTGGACTGGAACTGACTTCGAGTACGCTTGGAACCCTTGGGACTGAGTAGCTGCGCAAGTGTTTGCCTAATGCCTGACAGGCCTGCGACGTCACAGATTGCTTGGATCACTGCGTGTATTGTTCTGAACTGAGAGCAAAATGAAAACAAATGCTCCATGCACATCCTCCGGGTTATATTACTTCTTTGATTTCCATGTACATACATTTGTGTATGTTATCCTGTTGTGGCCTTGGAACAAAGAACTTTATTCAGTCATTCATATTACTGTTGAGATTGTATTCAGAGAGGACATCTTACAGCAGTGTTTCCATGCAGGCATTTTTTGTATGTCCCTTAGTCTTAATGTTATATGCAGCCGGTGTGCCCAATTGCGAGGTATTTTGCAAGCAGCACTTTAGTACATCTGCTAAGTACCACCGTTCAGCCAGCCTTGGACCCAGACAGGCTCTTTGTAAACTCTCAGGCTACAGATAAGAACTCTGGGCACCAGGATGCTGACAACCTCTTCTAAGGTATATTTATGAACTCTGCTTTTCCCCACATAGTTGCCATTTCTCCTCTTTCTCTACGGTCAGCTCTCAAAGGACATCTTCACAGACACGCATGCATGTTGCCCACTAAAAGATCTCATGCAGAGATACGGAAATGCGTCCTTCCTTTTTTCCTATATTGCAGGGACGAGATAACACGTTGTGTCTGTGTAACTTCATTCTACACACCTGATGGGCAAAGGCGGCAGCCAGCATAGCCAGACCTGATGGGTTGCCGCTTCTTCTGTCTGTTCTGTTGAATTGTCTCTTATCTGTATGACTGCTGCTTCTTAACTGTATTGGAAACCAAGTCTTGTTTCTAATTTCAGGAACATTCCAACTCGCTCCTGGATTAGCACTGACAAAAGGTCCGGTATTTTTAAAAGAAGCCTAACAGCTTTTTTTCCTTTAGTGTCCCCACCACATATTTAGCACTATGTAAACTCCTATGCCCCTTCTGCACTGGGCCTTATTCCAGATTATATCCTGGAACAGAGGCCTGCCACAGTCTGCACCGGATGGCAGGTCTGTATTCAAGATATAATCTGGAATAAGGCCCAGTGCAAAAAGGTCTCGGTGTGATTTCAAGAAAAGCCCAAGACCCTTGCAACCTGTGGCCTACACTTGCCTTTTCTCCCAACTCCAGTCCCCTCTTGCAACGTTTCAGCCGTCGGACAGGAGGAAGAGGTAAAAGCCGCAGGCCACCGTGCTGAGGTAGGGAAGGAAGAGTGGAGTCAGGAAACAGAAATGCTAGAGGTGTCACTCAGAGCTTTTTATGAATAATGGGGAAAAATAAATAAAAGTTACGCATCACAATGATGATGATGGTTGTGATCATGATATTGTTGATGAACATATGCAAGCAGTGAGAATGTAGCCAAAAAACTGGTCAGTCTGCTGTTTTTCTTCTCAGAAGAAACTATTATATTATTTCTCAGGAAAGGTTAGTCATTCCCATTCTCTTGCCCAGTTATGCCCCAAGGCAACAAACTGCAACAGAATATTTTATTTTCAAGTAAGATGAATTTGAGGGACTATGAGAATCTGAAGAGTGGGTTTTATATTAGTGCATTCAAGAGCATTCATTCAACGTGACTAGGAGTGACCTGTTTGGGGGGTCATCTCCAAAGTTTCTAAAATAACAAATAAAAATCCATTTACCTTGCTGAACCTATAACAAGAAGCCAGTTTTTCATTAATTTTAGGGAGGGATTAAAGTCCAATGGCCTATTGAAAAGTCTAGTTTAAAAAAACTATATATATATATATATATATGCCTGTTTTACAGTGGCAAGTCAAAAGCTTACAGAAAGCCAGGAGAAGAATCAAAGCACAATGTACTGTATTTCCCTCTATATACTCTTAGCAACTGGTCTTCAGAAGCACAGGCAGCAGTATGTTCATGAATTTGTCTAATCTCCTTTTTAAAGTGGATATTCTACATTTTAACATGAATCCACAAGAAATATCTTAGGTATGCATTGTCAGCATATATCCGTTGGTTGCATATAACCAATGATCTAAGAAGTCCGCAGTGATGCTTCCTGATTCACATAAATCTCCTTCCACTCTTAAAAAAGCATAAGCAGAGTTCCCAGTTTCGGAATGGGTGCTCTGATTCTAGCTCATTTTATCCACACAGCTAAAGCTATGGAACTATTACATGAAAACATTGGCGGTTGAGAAGAAATGGGTTTGGTTCATATTGCCATGACAGGATGTTGGTGTGGAACCTCCTCAAACATCCTGTCTTCTTCATTCTACCTCAGTCACAGATTCTTATCGAATATGGAATTAAAACCCACTTTCTTTTTTGCTCATTTGACAATCAATTGGATCCTTCCTTATATTCAGATTAAACGCCTCAACACTGAACAGTTTTCATGGCCTGACACCTCTAAGGAAGAAAGGGACAACAAAAGTGATGATGAAGTGGGTAGAGGAAAAGGAAAGGCAGGGATGAAGGAGAAGCTAACCTGTGAGGGGGTTGTCACACTGATCTCTGGGACAAAATTGTCATCAAACAGGTTGATGATGTTCTCCTGCTTCATCTCCTTGGACGGAGTGAGTTTTGGAGGTGGTGGCACAGGAGGGCCTTTTCTCAACTGCATGCAAGCGAGCACACGACGACGGCACACACAGCAACACCCAAAAAACCAGAGACAGGAACCAGGTTAGCAAAAACTAATAAATAAACACACATATAAAAATAAAAGCCTAGAGGGAAGTGCAAATACACGTAGTAGAAGGAAAAAACAAACAATAACATATTCCAATGAGAAGGCTTCACATCATTAGTTACACTTCAGTCGTGGGCAGGTCTCCATTCTGCAGAGGACAAGCGTAACACAATTAATATGCATAAGAAAGGTCATGCATACGTAATTACAGTCTGTGCAACCTTCTGGAAAAGGAAGAGGGAAGTTAAATCACTGTGGCTGTAAGTATTGAGGACACAGGGGAATACATCACAGAGGAAGAATATAATTGAGGCAGGTCAACTAATTCTGGATGCTACTAGCAAAGCAAAACACAATCTTTGTGTCCTTAACAAAAAATTTACATCTGGTTCTATCTACAATTATAACATATAATGAAAGAAGCTGAAATTCTATTTCCCTATCACACTTTACAAAAGTTTTGTTTCTCTACCCCCCCCCTTTTTAAAAGTATCTCAGGATAATTGGGATAATACTACTTCCTCTTCTCTTGTTACCTGACATTGATGAACAGAGATTCAGCCAACCTAAATCACATTTCTAAATCTCTCCATGATCCTGCATACAACAAATTACTATGCCAGACTTCCAGAAATCCTACGAATCTCTACAAATATGCTCAGAATTCCTTTTATAGGTTATTGACTCATTACAAAAGTGTAGACCAGTGATGGCTAACCTTTTGAGCTCGGTGTGTCAAAATTCGCAAGAAAACCTAGCTTAACTCGGCACCCTTTCTCCGCTGGGCCCAGTCCCACCTCCTCCTCCCTCACCGTCTCCCCGAGGGGTCTGGCTGGCTGCTGTGTCACTTCTAGAAATATCCATAATTTTGTGATATTTGAAGTTCTACTAAAAAAGTTAATTTTTGATCTATGTATTTTATTAAAAGCAAAAACAATTCTTTACATTAGTGACTTTTGTTGCTGAATTTCGTTTGCTAAATCTTCAATTGAAAGTTGGTATTTCATACACTCCAAGAACAAGCAAGCACTACACACCCAGGTGCCAGGGTGACCATGTGTGTCACCCAAAAAGGCTTGGCGTGTCACTGGTGTAAACTTACAAAAAAAGGATTCCAAAGCAACAAAATTCTAGAGTCTTTTTTGTTTGGGCAATATAAGAACTGAGATTAAGAGCTTGTCCCCATGCACTATATACTCCAAAGTGAACCTGAATTCAACTTGAAGCGTCCCATGCAAAGGCTTTAATCCAGGCTACATGCGGAACAAATTGTCCAAATCCATGGTAAAAAACCCCACTCTTTCAAACTGTTCTCACTGCGGATCTGGAGGCAAGCATGGATTATCTTGGAGGCATGGGGACACTCCCAGGTTATTGGGGGAGGAGATTGGCGCTCGCATCATTAGCGGGCAGTTTTGCCTGTGTTCGCCATTCCTGTCTTGTGGGTTGGGGGTTGCAACTGCTGGCCATTTTTAAAGATCAAACAGTGTAAAAGAACTGATTGCCCCAGTTTGACAGCAATGAGGGGGTGTCATCTGGCCCTTATTGTCCCATGAGCCTCTTCCTGCAACTCCTTATTCCACCCCCGCTCTCCAATTGCCGGCAAGCAGCTTCTGAAGTTAGAGGCAGTTTAGCAGAGAAGCAGAAAAGCGCTTCTCTGCAAAAGTGCCTCTAAACATTGTAGCAGCTTTGGTTAGTTTTTAGCTGGCAAATTTCAGAAGCTGCTTGTTGGGGAGCAGGGTGGAATACGTTAACCAAAGCTGTCAACTAAAGCCGTGGGGGGGGGGGTCAATTCAAACTAGAATCCGTATTGAATCCAACCTGAAGTAAACGGATTGCATGGGGACAAGCCCTAAGGAATATATCACAAAACACATCCTTAATTTGTTGGTGATTTCAGTGTAAAACTACAGATGATATGTAGTATAGAATATTCCCTCTATACCAGTGATGTCGAACCTTTTGAGCTCAGTGTGTCAAAATTCACAAAAAAAACTAGCTTCTCAGGTGCTGTGTCACATCTAGAAATATCCATAATTCTGTGATATTTGTAGCTCTAGTAAAAAAGTTATATTTTTGATATATGTATTTTATTAAAAGCAAAAACAAATAATTCTTTACATTAGTGACTTTTGTTGCTGAATTTCATTCACTAAATCTTCAGTTGAATGTTGGTATTTCATACACTCCAAGAATAAGCAAGCACTACACACCCAGGTGCCAGGGTGACCATGTGTGTCACCCAAAAGGGCTTGGCGTGTCACCTGTGACACGCATGTCATAGGTTGGCCATCACTGCTCTATACACTACAAAAATTGTTTTCCCCTACCACTAAGTTAAAACCTCCACTTATCAAATTAAAATTACTTTTAGTTCCACAACTCAATATAAAATAGGAATTGATGAAATGGCACTTGCTTAAAAAAAAATTGATTCCTTGTTTAACAACACTGTAATATGTCAAAGTATATTTAAGATTTAGAAATAGAGTTATTTGGATTTTTCAAGAGTTTGCTAAGGACTGAAGATCAAACTACCGAGCAGGGCTTAACTAATTCAAATATTTAAAAATTGCCAAATATTCTTTCAAAAGCATACACTGGCATTTTTGAAACTTTCTGAGTCAGTTAGCAACAGATATAAACTGTTGAACTTCGTTTTAAAATATTTATAAGAAATCAGTTCTGACCAATTAATAGTTAGCCTGTGCTCGATATGTTTCCTGAACAGGTTTAAAGCGCGAGGGCTTCACGCTCTTGTGTTCTGCTTTAATTCTCTGAGCTTAATGATTAACATGGCCAAGATTTAACACAGTGCCGAGGCTGAAAAAGATCCACCAGTTGATGGCAGTGTTCATACGTATTTGTTTATGCACAGCCTCCTGTAGGTAGTACAGCAAAAGAATTTTTAAAAATGACTTTCTGGATTTGACCAATGATCCTTCTAGTCTTACAGTCACTTCTCAGCGTGACTTCTATATGGATGTCCATCCTACGCACAATCATCTTAGTACTATCTGCTTAGATTTTCCTGGAACAAATAGTAATTCAAAATCCTAAGTGACTAGAAGCAACACATATTCTTGCTATAAGTCCAGGAGCAAAGAGAAGAACAGGAAAGTTTTGGTTGAATCACCAACTGTTCCTGCGTCGATTTCTTTTATGATGATGATAGTGACGGTGAATCTAGAGATTCATAAGAATGTAAAGTTGAATACTTACGTGAGGTTACATTCTTGTGGGTTCAGAAGGATCACGATGTGTTGTATCTTCATCTACTGCTCAGCCGAACGATTCCAAAATTTGCCACTAGGTGGCGCCAGGCCTATAAAAGGCCCCTGCGAGCTCAGTTCCCCAGCCATTTGAGGAGCGTGAATAACGGAAACTGGTGAGGAACTCTGAAAATGAACAGACAGGTTAGCCTGGACCCACTACCAAGGGCGGGTCATGATCCTTCTGAACCCACAAGAATGTAACCTCACGTAAGTATTCAACTTTACATTCTCTGTGGGTTCAGGTCAGGATCAAAATGAGATGTACCAAAGCCACCATCCCAGAGACGACGTAGGGTGGGGATAAAGAAGAGCAAAATTGTGCACCCAGATGAGCGCCCTACTGTGTCATAGATGACGTGCCGTAGGACCCTTCGTCTGAAGGAGGCTTCTGCGGATCTGAACTGGTCGAGCCTGTAGTGTTTGGTGAACGTCATTGGTGATGACCAGACTGCGGCTTTGCAGATCTCTAGTAGCAAAGCGTTAAGGGCGAGGGCTGCGGAGGTCGCGGCCGAGCGGGTGGAATGAGCCTTGATACCCTGAGGAGCTGGCCTCTTCTTTGCTTGGTACACTAGAGCAATGCAGGCCCTGACCCAGCCCGCGATAACCCTAGCATTAGCCTTCGTCCCTACATTGGACGGGTGGAAGCGGACAAATAGGGAGGGTGATCTTCTAAAGGATTTAGTTCTGTACAGGTAGTAGGACAAAGCCCTTCTGACATCGAGAGTGTGCCACTTCCTCTCGAGGTCTTGTTGAGGGTTAGAGCAAAAGGTAGGAAGGTGAATCTCTTGAGACCTATGAAAGGAGGAGTCTACTTTGGGCCGAAACTTTTGATCTAGACGGAGGATCACTGAGTCGGGAGTGAATTGACAATATGGCTCCTGAACCAGGAGGGCGGATATGTCAGACATGCATCTGGCGGACGTGATAGCGACTAAAAAGGCCACCTTGAAGGAGAGGACCCTGATGGGGACCGTGGCCAGAGGCTCAAAGGGCTTCGTCAAGGCCGAGAGTACCAGTCGGAGACTCCACGTGGGGAATCTGTGGACTATCGGGGGGCGTGTAGCCTTCAGACCTGAGAGGAAGGATCTAATGAACCTGTGGTGGGTTAGGCTGATATCTAGGGACAGGTCCAGAACAGATGCTAAAGTGTAGACCTGCTTACGAAGTGTGTTGAACTGGAGGCCCTTTTTGAGACCGTCTTGAAGGAAGGCCAAGACTTGGGGGACAGAGGGGGCTGTAGGGAGAATTCCTCGAGCCCTACACCATTTAGAGAAAGCCTTCCAGGTGGCCTCGTAGATTCTCCTGGTAGAAGGTCTGCATGCCTCTAACATGGTGTCTATGACCTCTTCCTCCAGACCTGCGGCCCTTAGGAAAAACCGCTGAGCCTGAAGGCTGTCAAGGACAGCCAGGTTGGGTCCTGATGACAGACCTGCCCCTGAGTCAGGAGGTGTGGTGTCAGGGGGAGCTCGAAGTGATGGTCCGATAGCAATGACCGGAGCAGCGGAAACCAACTCCTGCGAGGCCACATCGGGGCTACGAGGACAACTTCTGCCCCTTCCCGAGCCACCCTTTGGAGGAATTGTGAAAGGAGGGGGAAGGGAGGGAAAGTGTAAAGGAGCCCCTTTGGCCATTGTGCTGACAGGGCATCTATATCCTGCGCCCCCGGATCCCTGAACCTGGACATGTACAACGGGAGTTGGGAGTTCTCTGCTGAGGCAAAGAGATCGATTACCAGAGTACCCCACTTGTCTGCGATCATCTGGAAAACCACGGGATCCAGCTTCCACTCTGTGTTGGGCAGATCGGTTCTGCTTAGAGAGTCCGCCCAGCCATTCAGGGATCCCTGCAAGTGGATAGCAGAGATAGATAGCAGGTTTATCTCTGCCCACTTAAAGATAGTCGAGGCTAGAGACATCAGCCTGCGAGATCTGGAGCTCCCCTGATGGCAAATGTGAACTTTAGCAGTCATATTGTCCGTTAGGATGAGAACATGCTTGCCTCTTACTAAGGAAGAGAAATGAAGGAGGGCCAGGTGAATAGCCTTCAGTTCTACCCAGTTAATTTGGTGATTGGCCTGGTGCGATCATACTCTTTGAGCTGTGCGTCCCAAACAGTGGGGCCCCCAGCCCCTATTACTCACGTCACACGTGACCCTAACTCTATCCCCGACTACGATAGGGGAACCCCTAGAGAGGTTGGCTGTCGCCATCCACCAAGCGAGAGAGGCCTTAACCTCAGGTGGTAGGCAAACGGAGGCATCCCTACGTGTGGCGATCAATCTGGCAAAGGGGAGGAGGAACCACTGCAAGGGACGGAGATGAAAGTTTGCCCAAGGGACGAGGTCAATCACTGATACCATCTTCCCCAACAAGGAGGAAAGGGCACTAACCCTGACCCTTGGTCTACGCCTGGCCTGCTGGGCAAGGGACGTAAGGGTGTGGACCCTCTCCACGCTGGGAGTGATCATGTAAGCCTTGGTATCAAAGCGTGCCCCCAAGTGTGTGAGAGACTGAGAGGGAACAGGTGCGCTCTTCTCCCAGTTAACCAAGAAACCACGTTCGGCCAGAAAGGAAGCTGTTTCCCTGACAGCCCAGGCCACCCGGGGGAAAGAGGTAGCCTTGCAGAGTACATCATCCAGGTAGGCAAAGCACTCGACTCCCCTGGTTCTAAAGTTCGAGATGAGGGGGGAGAGAATTCTGGTGAACACTCTCGGGGAAGCACAGAACCCAAAGGGAAGAACTTTGTACTGAAAGTGTTTACCCCCAACCTCGAACCTGAGAAATGGGTGAGCCGAGGGGGCCATCTTGATATGGAAGTAGGCATGTCTTAAGTCGAGGGAGGCCATGAATTCTTCTGGACGAACTGCCCCCCTAATAGACGACAGCGTTTCCATTTTTAAAGTGAACATCAACAAGGTATTTATTAACATACTTCAGATCAAGAATGGACCTCCATTCGTCAGACTTCTTAGGAACTAAAAACAAAATAGAGTAAACGCCCTGGCCACGCTCCGCCTTAGGGACCGGCTCTACTGCCTGCAACTGAATTAGCTCTTGCAGGACCTGGAAGAGAGCCTGTCTCTTGCGGGGGTCTGAGGGGACGGGGGAACTAACAAACCTTGGAGGGCAACGGGCCGCAAATTCCAAGGGATAACCAAACTTAACAATCTCAAGGACCCAAGGGTCCGAACAAGAGAGGGACCACTGATGGGCAAACAAGGATAACCGGCCCCCAACTGGATCCCCCGGACTGTTAGCGCCCCCGGGAGGAGGGCTTAGGAAACCTTCCTCCGCCTCTACCGATGGGCTCTCTGTTTGAGGACAACTGGCACCCCCAGGTGGCCCTTCCCCTGGGAGGCCTGGCTCGAAAGGGCTGCTTAAAGGAGAAGTCCTTCTGTGATCTTCGCTGGAAGCTGGATGACCTAGGTCTGGCAGAGGAGGGGGCCAAGGGGGGGGCGTAGGCATCACTTTCTTTTTGTCCCGGGATTTGAACAAAATGTCTTTAAGACATTCCTCACCAAAGAGGGATTTGCCTTTGAAGGGGGCATTGATCACTTGCGACTTGGAAGTGAGGTCTATGTTCCAGTTCTTTAACCACAGGGCTCTCCTTGTGGCGGTACTAAGTCCAGTTGCCTTGGCTACGAATTGTAGGGTGTCAACCGACACGTCTGCCGAAAAGGCCAGGTTTCTGCAAATCGCCTCTAAGGCCTCCTTAGAAGCCTCTGAGAGCGACGGGTCAGCCAGGATGTCATCTGTCCACTTAAGGGCTGCCTTGGAAGCTAATGAGTTAGTGGAAGCTGCACGAAGAGCCAGGGCTTGGGCCTCAAAGGTTTTCCTAAGGTAGGACTCCATTTTCCGGTCCAATGGCTCCTTCAGGATCTGCTCTGAGTCCCTGGGTACCACGTGCTTTGATATCAGTTGAGCAATGGGAACGTCCACAGCAGGGACCGCCCAGATGCTGTCAGCATGATCATGGGGAACGAGGAGGCGTCTCAAAAACAGAGGAATGGGTCTGGAGACAGCTGGCTATTGCCATTCCTTAAGTATGAGAGACTGGAAAACCGAAGGCATAGGAAGGAGTTTATCTTTGGAAGGAGCCGTCCAGAGGATGTTTGCGGCTTCCGCAGTAGCTTCCTCCTTATCTGGCTCGGACATAGTGAGCATGAGTGCCTCCGCCGTCTGGTGAACCACTGCGGATAATTGCTCGTGGGGATGCAGCCTTGGGGTTGAGGAGCTTTGCGAGGGAGGATCCACAAGGTCCTCGTCAAACCTTGAAGGCATGGAATCCAGGTGCGTAAGGTCCGAGGGTTCGGAAAGTAATGACTCCAAATCAGAGGGGGGAGGAGCTGCACCTTGGGCAGGTTCACTGGGCTCTGCCGCAGCTGGGAGCGGTGCTTGCGGGGCCGCGAGGACTTCTGGGGGGGGGAGGGGTGACTTGTCTGCATTGCTGACTTTTGAAGGCGGGCTTGTTTAGGGGTTTCTTGCCCTTAGATTTCTTCTTGGGCGGCGATCGGCTCGTAGAGCCAGAAGAGGAGGAGGAGGAGGAGCGGTCATGGTGTCTTCTCTTAGAACCCCTTGAGCGTTTGGGTAAAACACCAGCAGCTGCCAGGTAGGCCACTATAGTTGAGGCCAACGAGTCTTGAAAGGAGGAGTTGAAGCCAGAAAAACCCAGTCATAAATTGGGGGTGAGTAGGCATGAAGTAGTTGTGCGTCCCCACTTCCGTTCCTTGGAGGTTCGGGTCGAAAGGTGGTATTGGAAACCCCAGAGGACCTGGATTGGCTGGAGGCACAGGAGAAGGAGGCTCAGGATCAGGTACAGGCCGGCCCTGGGTAGCCTTAGCCGCTTTGGCTCTCTTGGATTTCACCGTTGGGGGCTTAGGAGCGGGGGGTCCCATCATCTCCAGAGGGAGATCAATGAGCCTGGGTTCCTTGTCAACCATAACGAAAGGTCTGAGGAGACAAGGAAAGCAAGAAAAGGTCATGAGGGAAGATACCTTACACCATTTCCATCTATCACCCCTCTGTACCTCATGCGCCCCCCCCCCCCCGCTTGGACCCTGAGGTAGAAGGTCCGGGAAAGCTGGCCATGTAGACCAAGGGATAGATGGAAGGTAGGCCATCGGGGGGCATTGGGGGGTATTGAGGCCATCGGGGGGCATTGGCTATGTGAGGTCATCATTTCACGTCTTTTTTTTGGGGGGGGGGAGGACCCAAAATGGCAGCACCCATGGGAGCCACATGGTACCATCCAAAACGGCAGCCGAAAGAAAAACCAAAATGGCAGCGCCCATGGTTACATGTGGGCAGATTCAAAATGGTGATCTCCGTACCGACCACATGGTGGTTTAGCGTGAATGGCGTTCGGAGCTGGGGGGGGGGGTCCGGTAAAGCGGATTACAGCTATGGCAGCGGCAGTGGCTCTCACCGTTTGGGGAACCAAACACGGTTCTTGCCGTGCAGTTATCGGAGAGAACGGGGAAGCCCAATGGGGCAAACGGGGAGCGGCTCGGGCAGGGGGAGCTCGCATCCCCTAGGAGGCCCTAGATAGGCGGCTGGCAAGAGGTAGCTACCGCGGGAGACTGCAGTGTGTAGCCTCTCTGCAGAGAGAGCGGCCGGGGGGGGGAGAAGCTGTGGCGGCGGAGGCAGCGGTAGGGTGGACGGCGGCGGATGGAGCGGGAACCCGCTCAAGGCTGCATTAAAGGGCTGCTGTTGCCGGCTGCTCGGAAAATATTGCGGTCTAACAGGAGCGCCACGGGTAGCGGACCGGCATCCGGCGGAGGTCGGGATTTAGCAGCTAATAGCGGGGCGGGAAGCCGCCCGTGCTAATAGCGCGGCCAGAGCCGGTATGCATGGCGATCGGGCGGGCACCCAAAGCTGAGGGGGGACCCCCACTGCCATTGCCTTGAAGGAAGGGGGAGAGGGAATGGAAATACTTACCAAAAAGGAGAGTTCTCCTGGGGTCTGCGAAGACAAAAGGAAAGAGAAGGGTTCAGAGCTAATTCCTCACCAGCGCACGTTCAGCTGAGCGAGCGAAAATGGCTGGGGAACTGAGCTCGCAGGGGCCTTTTATAGGCCTGGTGCCACCTAGTGGCGAATTTCGGAATCGTTCGGCTGAGCAGTAGATGAAGATACAACCCATTGTGATCCTGACCTGAACCCACGGAGAAAAAGGATATCACAGAGGGACCTCGCAGACACAGTGTGTGGCCCTTGTATTCCCAAGCCTTCTCTAATCCACCTTTCCTAGCACAGAATGTTTAGGAGAAAGGGAGGGTCAGACTGGTGTGAAAACAATCCCACCTCAGAGTCTTCTCTAACTTACCTCAGAGCAGCTTCAGAGATCTAATCACAGCTTCACAATTGTTAACTCTCTTGGGCACTTTTATAGAAGGACAAGATTTAAAGATGGCAAACGAGTAAGCAGGAAGAACTTATAAATGTCACTCTACTTTACCCAGTTAGCAACACAGTTTTTATCAAGCCTTCCCAAAGTCCAGAGAGAAACTGGTAACTGATTGACCAGACAAAGGTCCTAAATGCCATGTCTTAGTCAGGAGGATGTGTGGGTGGGCAGGGCATACTGCGGTCTTGTCTTGTGGCCTCCACAGAAGACTTTCCCTTCATTGCCTGAAGGCAAAATATTGTCCCAGCTGCTCACCATCGTCTGCACAGAGCACCTGCTTCTAACAGTGATGGAGAACGAAGCAAGAACAGATGTCGCTCAGAAAAAAGACCGCTATTAGCCTTTTCCATCTGATCCAGATGGTGGTGAGGAAAAAGGGAACAGCAGCCATAAGGAGGAGATGCCACTTACCTTCACCAGCAACCCCAAAACAAAAGACAAGGAGCATCTGGAGGCCAGAAGCAGCAAGCTCTTCTAAAGTACTGACAGCTTGCCAGCTACACAAAGATGCTGAACTTCAGTGCAGCACTCAACAGCACCGGTGTCAGAATCTGATCAGGTATTAGCTCAATACCTCGCAGGTTGGTCTGCACTGGCTTAGTAGGTTGACCCAGTGGGACCTTGTAGGCCATGTTGGCCATACTGTGAAATTGTCTACTGGGAGGCCTCACATCTCAGTACATTGTTTTAGCCACATTAAACAAGGTGTCGGAGTGGGCTACAATGTAAAAATGACACTGAACCCACTCCAAGCGAGGGCCACTTCTAAGTGGTTCACAAAACATTCTATTTGGTATCCCAGACCAGCAGTCCACCATACTATGGAATCTTCACTCCAGGATGCTGAAGGTGGGCTGCAATTCCTTTTTGGGTGGGGGAGCCACATCCTAGTTATCATGGGCTGGTTTGCCTGTATTGGGCCAACATGGCAAAAGACAATCTGCAGTGTGTGGAAACAACCACAAATTCCACATGCCCACTGTTGATTTAGGAGGATCTTTCATTAAAAGGTGAAGCATTGAACCTTCTACATGTCTTGATTTCATACAAACATGGCCAAAATCACAAGCTCAGCAAAAAGTACCTGAGGAAAGACTCATCCTGTAAAGGTTGGCCATCTGAGAAAGAGTTAAAGCTATCCTAGCTAATTTAACCCATTTTTTTTTAAGTAAAATCTCCATCTATTAGCTACTGGATCAGCATATAACTTTTCTTATGCCTTTAGTGGCATTCAAAGCTTCTCAATTTCAGATATCTAACACACTAGTTTTGAGGTGATTTAAGCCATTTTCTTTCCTCACTGAAGATTATGCTTAGACTAGGAATGTTTTTATTCATTATACGACCTACTGCAGTAAAGGAGGGAGAAGACATTTAGTGTGCAAAATAAAAATAACAATAAGATACCAACATCTTTTTCAGTCGTTCTGCTTTCTCTTAGGAAACAAGGACACAATCCTATGCATGTCAAAAATATACACAGCCGTTCAGTGTAATTCTATCTTATAAAAGAATCTAACTTTTATGGAATTTACTCTGCTTCTTATATATCTGCACCTAGTTCAGCACCTGCTGTTTTACTAGTGCAACCCTCTCTAAATGTTTGGTCTTTTAAATATATTAACCTACCTTGGTTCAGCCAACGTGAAAATGGAAAAGATAAACTAAAAGCCACTCACTGTACATCAGAGAAATAAAATATCGGTCTTTAGAAAATTATATACATATAATTAGGTCTTATTAATATTCTTTAAGGCTGCATCCAGACAAGGCCTAGAACTCTGGATTATTCCCAAGCTATACTGGGATTGCACAAATATCCATAGCCACGGGACACAAGGGTCAAATCCTCTCGTTCAGGAAAATCTACTCCCAATCCAGGTTTTCCCAAAATAATGATGAGGCTTACCTTGTCTGGATGCTTGCTCCCGGCATCCATCTTGGATGCACAAGCAGGGCTGAAAATGCCCACAGCGCAAGTGCAGGAATCACTACTTGCACACTTCTGGGTATTTTCTGCCATTAAATTACCTGGAAATGCCCATCATACCATCATGGGAGCAGCACCAGATGAAGTAAGGCTCCAAACTTACCCCACAGTCTTGCCTGGGGAGAAGAAATTACGGGACCTAAACAAGATCCTGCGTTTTCCTCTCACCACCTAAGATCTTCTTCTGAAATGTCATTAAAGAAGCTGCCACCTTTCCTGTTCAAGTGGCTGTGTGCAGGTTTCACGTGATGCATGTCATTAATGACATCACATGTGTGCAGCTTATTCTTTTTTGCAGGATTCCATGGTTACCACCAAAATTCTAGCTCCATCCTGCTTAAAGAGGTCAGGATTTGGCCTACAGGTCTTGTGCTGAATTTTATCTCATACAAAAAAATGTCAGAACTGGCCCTACTGCCGGGTGGAATTAGGCAGCCCTCTCAAACAAGTGATCTGATTTTAGTTTTGCTAAGGAAGGGCAGATATTAGATATGATTTATCTATTCATTTAAATTTTTATCCCCCACCCCCACCCAAGGGTGTCAAGGGCAGGTTTACAACAAATAAAACGAACACATTAAAACCATAGCATAATTCAGAAGACCTTAAGCACCAGAGATTTTAAAATATAGGTGGATTAATGGAACTAGTTCTTCTTGGGCTACTTCTAACAAATACTTTCTTCTTCTACCTTTTCGAATTTCCTTTTCTCATATCCAATTCACTTACCTTCTGCTGTTGTTGCTGAGAACAAAAGAATTCATTATATACTCCTCTTAATCAATAAAAACTCTGGCTTAAAAATACCAAATCATCTTCCACATTTATTGTTTCCACTGATGTCTTATATCACAAATCAAGGCACCCCTATCTTGTCTAGACATGGCTGCTTCTTGTCCTTTGATATCAGCACAGATTTGCTCCTATGGAAGAGAAATACACTCCCTTTTTTAAGATAAAGAAGCTGAATTAAGCAAAAACCAGAAGAGCAAGTAGCTGCTACATGCTTCCTGGAATTGCTTATGAACAAACAAACAGAAAATCTAGTGTCATTGAGTCCAACCCCCTGCTCAATGAAAGAAAAAAGCAGGCCTATACAGAGTAACAACCAAAGAAATTCAACTATAACTAAATTGATATCTATGTACTTGAAGGAAATGCACCAGTAATAACAGCCCTTACTACCTGAGACGGAGACTTAGGGATGCCTCCGCCAGGTGTTTCCAAAGTTGATGGTTCTGGTTCATGGTTGACAACCTTGGTCTCAGGGCTCGCGATGGGAGTCCCATCAGGGGGGGACAAAGGAGTTTTGTTTGCTTTTGCAGGAGTAGAGTCACTGCAGAGAAAAAGAGAAACAGAAATGTAAAAGTAGCCTTTGTATTTGATATTTGGAAACAAGTTGTGTAAATGCTCCTGAAATAATATTCTACCTGCTTTGCTGGGAATAGTGCTAGATGTAAAGTGTTACTAGTGTGTGCATCTATATGCATTTTATATCGGAAACCTAAAAAAGCAACACCAACAACAAATCCTAAGGCAGTAGAAATAGAGGTGCAAGGGTAACTCAAAGCGAAAGGGAAACTGTCCTTTTTCCAAGAACTAAAATATTCTGCTAGTCCACAAACACTTAGGGCCAAACTATATGATGTTAATATAACACTAACAATTAAAAAAAATCAAATAGCAGGCGCTGGAAAGAGCAACACATCACAGTTCCAACAAAATCCACCACACTAGACACAAAAACTGAAGGTGGAATGTTGCAAAGGAAATGTTTCTTTCTCCTGTGCCCAATAACTGCTTCAGGAGAAACAAAGGCTACTCCAGGCGTTGGTCAAATATTGGAATAACAAACAATATTCTGGAGGAAGCCCCTCTGGAATTATCCCTTGTTCAAAAGACAAACACAAGGCTGACACCGTCCGTTGGTCTACAACATGCTCATATGGGTATTTTACAGCATGGAATACCTGGAACTGTGTGATGGCCACCACTGCACATGTGTGGTGGCCACGGCTTAGATGGCAGCTCTGTCCATAAGATAAGTTTTATTTTTTATTGTTTTATCCTGGGTAACAACACTTAAAATCAGGCATATATTAAAACAGTATATATTAAAACAGCAACAGTGTCTGTAAAGGGGGAAGAGACCCTATATTCTCATTTAACCAAAGGCCAGGACAAAGAGGTGTGTCTTCACTGCCTTCCTAAACATACAGTGAAGGAGCCTGACGCACATCAAGGAGGAGACTATTCCTGAGCCTGAGGGCCGTCACTGAGAAGGCCCTCTCCTGGGTGCCCGCCTCTTTTACTACTGAGGGTGGTAGGACAACCAGGAGGCCTCCCCCCCAGGATCTTAAGGCATGGGCAGTTCAATATGGAGGAAGGCGTTCCTTTAGATATTGGGGGCCCAAGTCATTTAGGGCCTTATAAGTCAAAGTTAACACCTTGAATTGGGTTCGGTAGTGAATTGGCAGCCAGTGCAACTCTTTTAAGAGTGGTGTGATGTGCGTCCTGCCAGTGGTTCCTGTCAGCAGTCTAGCAGCTCCATTCTGCACTAGCTGCAGCTTCCAAACCACCATCAAGGGCGGCCTCATGTAGACCACAGTCCAGTAGTCTAGGACTATTTCGTGAAACCCTGTAACCAGAGTCAGGTTTGCCTGAAACAGGTTATAACAGGATTTAGCAAGGAGATGGTGGCATTGTCGCAGATACGTGTGGCAATCCCACCATTGTAAAGACATAACTTCACTCTATATCCCCTGTATGGATGGAGCCAAAGTTCAACAGCATTACAGTGCAGGATTTCAAAGTAAAATTAAACCACTTCCCCAGACATTTTGATCTTGATCCTGATCCAGCCCACGCAATGGGCTTAATCTCATGTATATTTTAGCTCTTGGAAACAGTAATCTCTCTGAAGATCAACAAAGAACCCAGCTTTTATTGAAAAATGCACTGAAATGTAAAGGGAGCATAATACATTGCACAAGCACACAAACTTTATCTTCCTCCTGAACAAACTTATTTTTCCCTCCCACACGGCATTTTGCTTGGCATAATACTTACTTCATTCGACAAACTACAAAAACCATTAGCTAATCATTATTAAAGGTACAGCGCAATAGACTAAACTGAAATGCGGAGTAAATTCAAGAATGTAGAAGATAAAGTGCATAGATGAGAGTTTGGTTGTTTTATACCATATTTCTGTCACTTCCTGTTGTTTTCAGTGGGTCTCGTGTTTCCATGGGTGACTCTACCCTGACTGGTATACCGAGCCAGCAAGAGGCCAGTAGGAGCCTCCCTCTCTCCCCACGCCGGCGTGGTCCAAAGGACTGGGTGCCCACCCAGGGCCAACGGGCAGGATGGAAGACATGGTCGCACCTTCACTTTAAACCCTCTTCAGTCCATCTACAGGTCTGACCGCTCACAACTTTTCATTTCTATCCAATTTATTTGTGGACTTTCCATTCACGAAAATCCAAATAGTGAGCAGCCAGACCTGAAGATGGACTGAAGAAGGTTTAAAGTGAAAGTGGGACTGTGGCAGGAGGTCCTGGTTCATAATACTAGCCTATACAGAATCATCCTATATCTAAGGAAACACAGCTGGGACCCGCCTTTAAGGTTGGGCTTTTATTTGTCAAGTGGTAGCAAGACTGTATGGAGAGCTGACATAAAATAAACACCATCACACCCTCCAATTATGTTTTCCCTTTTTTCCATTTGAATTTCCTCCCACTTCACCCAGATATTGTCCAAAGACACACACAAGCACACAATGAGGGAAAGAAAGCAATTCAGAAGTCGCGCCTGCAGTTCAGAGCCATTCAGGAATACCAAACACCATGCACAGTGATTCAGAGAGAGAGTTAGTATAGGAGCGCGTTGTAATAAAACAACCACCAAGCACCCACCAGCTTTTCCAATCCTTTTATGTCTACGTTTTTGTATGGCATGGATTAGATAACTGGAAAAGCCAGCAGCAAAGGCCAGTAAACATACAATGAATTTATTTCTGAGTATTCATTATAAAGAGAGGAAAGATACAAGTAGATGTTCCTACTGACTTTCAGGATGATAGAACAGGAAGCCGAGAGATTCATCTCTGTCAAATTTGGGGATAAGATGACCGTTTTCATTTCTTTCACTCTCTCCCCATCATTCCATTAATTTTGCCCTCACACATTAATAATTCTTCAAGAAGCTTCTTGCACTTAAAAAGGTAACTCAAGTATCCTCAAGGAAACTCTTTTTGCAAAAAGACAGCTTTCTATCTAATGATGTCCACTGGCAGTCTGAACATTAAAACTACAAGCATTATTATTATTATTAAAGTTTATTTCTTGAGTGCTATAAATGTACATAGCACTGTACAGACTACAAAATTGAAAAACAGTACAGGAACAGGAAACAAAACGAAAAGTTAAAATTACTAGAATAGTAAGACTGAAATAATACACAGTATAATCATAAACACATTAGAGTAAACCAGGTGAAGAAGTTCAATCGTCAGGGCCAAAGGCCTTAGAGAATAAAAATGTTTTTAGTTGAGATTTAAAAGCTCGCAAGGAGGTTAAGGAGCGAAGATGGCTGGGAAGATGGTTCCATGAGACAAGCATGAGACAGAAGCATTACTCAAGTTCTTTTTGCACTTGTTTGTGATCCAGATTAAGCAGTCTCTTAATCCAGATCACAAGCCCCCCATCTGCATGTTGGTGTAGATCTACGGGGGGGGGGGGGCTGCTTTTCAGCAGTGTGCCATAGTGTGCAGCCAACCCTACCGCCTAGCCCCAAGGCTAGTAGCTTTGCAGCTGCAGGGAAACGTAGGCTAGATCAATACCATCTGTGCATTTCTATCCCACCCTATAGTATACCCCAGTGATGGCCAACCTATGACACGCGTGTCACAGGTGACACGCCAAGCCCTTTGGGTGACACACCTGGTCACCCTGGCACCTGGGCGGGTAGTGCTTGCTTGTTCTTGGAGTGTACAAAATACCAACTTTCAACTGAAGATTTAGCAAACAAAATTCAGCAGCAAAAGTCACTAATGTAAAGAATTGTTTTTGCTTTTAATAAAATACATATATCAAAAATATAACTTTTTTACTAGAGCTACAAATATCACAAAATTATGGATATTTCTAGAACTGGCACAGCACCTGAGTTAAGCTAGGTTTTCTTGCGAATTTTGACACACTGAACTCAAAAGGTTCGCCATTACTGGTATACCCAAATGTCTCGGGGTGGGTAACAACCTTTAAAACAACAAATTACAAACCTACATATATTAAAAACAAAAATATACATAGAAACTAGGGATGTGCACGAATGTTATAAACATTCAATCAAATTCAACTGAGTGTGGATATTCAAATTCGAACAGAATGTCCACACATTTGGATTTAAACATCTGAATGAATTTCGAATGTTCCAAAACATTTGTTCGAATGATTCAATACATTCAAATATACAGATACGTATGTATTATGCATATCTGTACACATTTGCACTTATAATACGGGACGAAAA
Organism: Aspidoscelis tigris stejnegeri; assembly: GCA_023333525.1. NCBI lineage: Eukaryota > Metazoa > Chordata > Lepidosauria > Squamata > Teiidae > Aspidoscelis > Aspidoscelis tigris. Next base: position 18,624,182 of record JALMGA010000015.1, read on the forward strand.
CAGGATGCATATGGGATAAAACGGGATGTGTACAAAATGCATACAGATACCTATAACACATACGAATGTTGCTGGCATTTGTATCTTCAGATTCGAACCTGACATTGGAACGAACAGATTCAAATGTATTCAATTCAAATTGGATTTTGTTGCATTCGGACTCTAAACATTCTAATCAAATCAAATGTTTGGATATTCCCTAACCCTAACCCTAATAGAAACATTTAAAAGATTCAGCATATTTAAAACAATATCCTAAATATTAAGGTCTATGCCTCCAAACAATTTTGATCAGTGGGTCCAGTTATTCTGGATTCACGGATCTGGATCAAACTAAGTTAAACGCAGAAAAGGTCTAAAAGTCTTAGGTTGGCCAAATTAAGCTCCAAAGGTCCTTTGCACACCAGGACCTCAGCTTCTTCAACACCATATGGCTCTCCGCTGCCAGAGCACGCAAGCTTGGGATGGTTAACATGCTCCTGCCTGAGGAGTCATTGGGCCTCTTCACACTTGGCCATATTCTTGAATACATCTCAGTATAGAGATCTGTTGTCCACTTGCTATTGCAGACTCTGGCAGGTCTCACCTGGGGCCTGATGTAGCCTGAACGCTGAACAGCTGGCCCTTATTCCAGAATAAATCAAAGTGTGAACACTCCCATTATCTGGAGGTTACCTTCTTCAAACTCCACCCAACATGGCTTCTAACTCTACACACAGGGAAACATAGCCAGATGTTCTAAGGAAAAAAAGTTATTTCTTCATCTAGAAGGTCTCATTACCACTATCTGCCATGAAGGCATGGGTAACATTATTTACCAGTATCATTTACATTTATTACTTTCAAGAAAGAACTCAAGATGATTTACAAAGAGATTTTTCTTTGAGTGGGACAAGGGAACACCAAAAGAGGAGTAAAAATACAACTAGTACAATACAATTTTTAAAAACCAAAAATCTCAAGGGTATGTTATCAACCTCAGATAGGCAGGAAGGACAGCCCTATATCCATATAGCAGCGTCTGTGGTGGCAGCAACCCACTGCATGACAAGTTTTCACGCAACCAAGCTGGATGCCAATTCATAGCGTTCTAGCAAACCTTTCAAGCAAATGAAAATAAATCACATGCTACCATCCTACCACTAATATGGTGCCTACATTTTCCCCCCATTGCCTAAATGCAAACAGGAGGGATGGAGAAAAATTAAAATTAGATTTTAAAAAAAAAGAGTTATGGGGATTATTGACGCAGATATGTCAATGCAATTTTTAATTCCAAGGCAAGGCAACACATGCAAAGAAACTCCATTACAGTCATCAAGCTAACAACGAACTATGTTGTTAGAGCCTAGTATGATCTTTGCTTTTTCACGTCCAAATCCGAGCAAAGACAGAATAAGCTTGGCATACAAGTACCTGCTCAACTTTTTCCTCAGCCTGGAGAACAGTTTAGTTTTCTTTCTGTTGAGGACGGCACACGTAAGTGATCTCCATTACAACACGGCTCAACCAATGAGAAAGAAAGGTGAAGATTCCGTGCATGAGCTAACGCAGTTACCTTGACGATATTCATTCAACGAGAACCTAAAGGGCTATCTCCCAGTGCAGCTCAGGTAAGCTTGGGAGGACAGAATACCTCTTGGACACCTCAGCAGGGAAAGGCCTACTTACGTGAGATGTAATGCTCAGGAGATAGGAAGAAGAGAGCAGCAAGGGTGCTCAGTTTTCATTTGCATGCTACCTACAGAGCTATATTGATAGAAAGATGAGAAAGATGGCTTCTCATAATGTCACAACTGAACAGTTTAATTTAACAAAATACTATTTTTGAGGGCAAAATTCTGTCAGCTGCTTCTTCAAGCTTCATCTAGCTACGGTGCACAAATGACTTTTCCCAACTCTGGCTACCCAACACAATTCAACATTATAATTAAATCTAAATTCTATCCCCAGGTATAAAGGGGATTGAAACTAGTGGCCTTTCCACTCTTACCAGCTGGAGTGTTCTGATCCAGTCACTGGTCAGGCCCATCCACATGTGAATACAATCACAGTTCACCCGGAGGTGACAAAGCTCTTCCCACAATGATCTAGTTGTAGGCAATGAAGAGCAGTCCGCAGACTGACCAGCAACGTTTGGATCACTCCTGGAGAACGTGAATCCAGTCATCTTCTGGGTGCTGCGTGGTGAGAAGGTATGGGCTGTGACTGCAGATGTAGTCTTTTGCAGCATCTGGATCACCATGGCAATGTCTGACCTCACAGCCTTGGCAATCCAGGCTGGCCATTCACACCGCAAGCACTGCTAGCCGGGTCTTCCAATGCTTGTAGTGCAAATGGTCCCCAATGCACTTCAGCCTAGCCAGCCTAATCATACAAATCTTATCAGCGCAAATCTGCCCTAGGAAGCAATGAACTCTAACACAAGGCTGAGTCTGGGCAAGAGTCACTCACGATATCACTAAACAGACCGATCCTTCAAATGAATAAGCTGGTATTCTGAGAAATCTGTGATCTGCTTTAAAAATCCTACTAGCCATATGGAAGCAGTTTCTAGTGATTCCCTCTATCAGCCACAGTGTGTATTGGGACTGAATTGTGTGTACTGAACAGCCAACTCCATTCCTAGACCTAAACTACTGGCACTGGGAACAAGACAACATATTCTTCAAGATGAAATGGTTGCTTCATGCACCCCAAACATTTGTTCTTAGCAAGGAAGCTGTAATGTTGAAGATGCTGTTGAATCTGAGAAGAACGGGCAAATACATGGGGATTTTTTGTGAGCACTTTAAGTGCCTTCAAGAGAGCCATCCAGACGTCTCTCCATGGAGACACCCAAACTTCACACCTTGTGAGGCAAATAATGGGTGAAAAACGTGCAAGATATATGACTCTGAAACCAGGGCTTCACAAAGAGAGTTTTCCCACAATACGCTGGGCAGGAAATGCCCACCCACCAGATAGGTTTAGATCTGTGTGAGGCAGCTTGCTCCATCCTGCATTCTCTCTGCCATGTTGGTCTAGTGGATAAGATGCTGGACTTTTATCTGGGAATACCAGGTTTGATTCCGCCCTCCTCCATGAAGCCAGCTGGGTGACCTTAGGTTAGTCACAGCTGTCTTCTGAGCTCTCACAGCCCCACCTACCTCACAGGGTGTCTGTTGTGGGAAGAAGAACAGAAAAGCTTTGTCAGCCGCTTTGAGTCCCTTTAAATGGGTGAGAAAAGTGGGGTAGAAAAGCCAACTCTTCTTCTTCTTCTTCGCTCCCTGTCTATGTACCTTCCCAGGGTCAAAAACACGGCATGGATTGTTCCACCTTCTTTAAACTAATTTTATCCTACGTACCTCAAAAACAGAGGGGGAGAAGAAGGAAGGAGAGTGAAATATCACTGCCACTTTCCACCTTCTCCACTGTCATTCTACATTCTTTGTCAAGAGACAGAAAATGTAGAATGGGAAAAAATGACTGGAGGAAGAGGACTGAAGGCTACTTTGCCTTTATGTAGTAGCACCCAAATGTTCAGCTACAATTTGCCAATGTAAATTGCCCTTATCCAAGTTTTTATGCCTCTAATGAAACCTATCCCAGGATTTTCTGACCATACATCCACACACATACATACATACATACATACATTACATACGTTAAGCTACTCCATGTTGAATTCAAACATATCTCTGTGTCCTCAATCTTAACTCTCCCCTCAATTTCCTTATAAGTAATTTTTGAACTTTTAAGCCTTTGACCACTGTGTTTTTATTTTGTGCTATATAGAATTGTATTAATGAATATTTATCTGACCACTCCAACTCTGAGGTAAACAAAATCCTTAGGTCATTGTCTACAGCTTGATAACACCCTCCCAGGCTCCTTGAGATCCACTAGATCAGGGTTTCCCAAACTGTGGGTCGGGACCCACCTCTAGGAAATTTAACCGTATTTGAAATTACTTTTTTGAGGTAATTATTTAATTAAGTAATAAAAAAATTGTATTAAAACTTTGTTATTTGAAAAGTCCTTTATTCATATTGGTAACGGTTAAATTTCCTAGAGGTGGGTCCCGAGTTGGTAAACTTATATTAGATGGGTCGTAGCCCAGACAACTTTGGGAACCACTGCACTAGATAGTTTTCAATAGCTTTAAAACTTGATTCATTGCTTAATGAAAGAGAGTGAGCTGAACCTCCCTTTACTCTCCGAGAGTAGCACACACAGGCCAGAGTTATCTTTTTCCTAAAGCCTGTTTGGCACATTCATCCCACTACTCCTCATACAGCATGTGGAACTCAGAGCAGCTGGGAGTACAAGATCCCAAATTGCCTCATTACTGATGCATTTGGGTGAGAGCCAGAGGCCGTCTTATCCAACAACGGAGGCCTATCTTCCCCTTAATTGTAAAAATGGAGGGTGGGGACAATAGAGTGTATTTTACAAAATCCTAACCCATGCCTTATTTCTCTTCTTCACCAAAAACTGTGTCAAGCCTAAACATTCTACTGCAAAATCTCAAAGAATGTCATTGTAAGTTGTTAGAAAATATAAAGAATATTCCTGAAGCCTGTTCACACAGAGGATTTGTTGAAAAAGACTGCACGATACAGAAGAATTTAGGGTGTGGGGCTGTATGTAAAAAAATGTTTCAGAACCGTCTCCAAAATGGCCAGATTACATATAAGATTTGTTTCAACTTTCCCTCAGACCAGAGGCCCTTTGTGTTGTTCTGATAAAAAAAGCAGCTGATACCTTCGCGTATCTATGAAAGAGAGAAGTAACTCCTTAATATTTAATTATCCTTTGTATTTTTATAATTACTCATAAACAAACAAGCAAATGTTTGCAAATAACAAAATGAAGCGAGTTTGAACAAATATAGGCTGTCGCGCACAGTTAGCAGAGCACAGCCACAGAATACAGGCTGCTGGTTTCCATGAGTTTGCTAAGGGTCAGTGAGGGTGAGTGAGTTCCCTTACATTCAGAGCAATCATGGATACAACAGTTTGGCTCTGTGAAAAACATTAGGTATAGATGGCCCTGGCTGCATCCATGCAGAGTCAGAAAGCCAGAATTATTTTGGAATAGTGTTTGATTTGCCAGATGTGATCACGATGCTCCTGATACAGTCCTGGAATACAGACCCAATACCCTGGGTTTAAGCTATTGTGTCTCTGTGTGGCATGCTAAAATGCAGAACATCAACCTAACATATGGGCTACATGAAATAAGTCTGGGACTGCCTTATTCTAAAATATCCTAAACTAGCAGAATAGGCAAGCGACATCTGGGGCCAGTCCTTGTAATAAAAAAATGGAAAAGGACATCCAGACAGTAGCATAGTATGGGCTATTGTATTTTGGTTCACCAAGCAGAAACAGCAACCAGGTGATTGAAAGACCAGGAAACCTTTAGTTGTTCCTTCCTGTTTCTTCCAAATGTGGGAAGTGTAGTTACCAACTCTGGAACAAACTAAAATATTAAAGCATAAATTGGAGTTGGTTTTACCCCTAGCACACCCAAAGCAATTAAACACAAAGGCTCCATTTAAACAAAATGAGGAACTCTGGATAATCAGTGATGTCCTGTTGGATTGTTCTTGCAGTGGAGGGAGGTAAGGAAAAGATGGGTGGCTGTACAAAGACTCAGTCACATTTTAGCTTACTGATTTATTCACGCATAGCTGAATGCCAAATGCAGGAAGGCATTTGTGGAAAACTTGTTACTCAAAAGATTTACAATGCAGCTTGCTTTTTAGCAGTTGACGTAAAACATACTATTCCTGTTTAACCATATGTACGTTTAAGATTTCAATACTAAATGTATTTATTTATGAATGAACACCATCCATTTTTATAGAATTCAAGAGTGTTAAAAGATACCTAAGAGGGACGCCCAAACTTTAATAGTCTCAATCATAAGTAACCGAGTCAAGGAGCTCAAAGGGCCAGCCTCCAGCCCCAGAGCTGAGAATACAGTTTATTCTTATTTATTCTTATTTATATAGCACCATCAACGTGAAAGGCATGTTACAGAACACGAGAGAACAAGTCCCTGCCCAAACGAGCTTACAATCTAACATTTGACAGAAGGGGAAAAAACAAAGGGAGGTTGAGGGGAAGGGAGGGCAGAGGTAAGCAAGGAAAGAATACGTGATTAATTCAATTACACAGCTCAGATTTAGTTCTCATAGGGTACGACAGTTCCCCCTCCCCTGTTAATGGGATTATCTCTCTGGTGTCTTTACGCCAAAAATGGGCAACCTGTGGTTTTCCATATGTTATCTGACTCCCATCTTTTGTAGCATATATGAGCAGGGATGATAGGGGCTGCCTCAAAAAAACCCCACAAATCTGGCCTGCCTCACATTGCGGGTCCTTGATTTAGCCAACAACCCAATAAACAAATAGCCTTTCCCCAACCCTGTTCACCGCTACAGGAAAGGCTTCACATCCTTCATGTACGAGCGACAATCTGCTACAATGAGCAAACAGGAGGATGATCACAAAGAAGCGTTGGCGAGGATGCACCAAGGACGCTTCCAACGGCTTTCGTTCAGCTGCTACTATGCTTGAAAAATGAGCGTTGGGGAAAAAATGCACTCTTTAATGGGTGCTTATATCACCACGTTCAACAGCACAAACAAGGAATAAAGGACCTGGAAAAGGACCAGTTTATAACATCACAGATAAAAATGGGTCCTTGAGCTGGCAAGCGGGAAGCTATAAAAGACGGCAGACATGGGGAAACCCATGAAAAACTGGAAACCTCGGTCAAGAGAGCAAAACAGAACCAGAGAGCTGCCCCATCTTTCCACAAGATTCCCTTATATTCTTTGGAACACAAAACTTCAGTTTTTTACTAACCTTGGCTGAGCTTTAACAGGATAGGTGCTTGTAGCATGTTCTTGCTCTAGAGTCACAAGGACATCGTTCAAGTTTTGGTTCAACTGAAACAAAATATTTCCAATATAGAGGCTGAACAAGAAGAAACAGTGAAAGTCAAGATAATATGCAGAACCGACACACTGCACAGGGAACCAAGCTTAGGAAAATGGTCATCGGTTCACTTTATCCACCACCACCACCACCCAATTCACGGCCACAGAATCAGAATGTTGCCAGTACCAAAGGCAGATGATTCTGACTTCTAGAGACAGGTGCTTCATAAGCAAGGCCTGTGCTTCATTTACAGAAAGGAAGGGCAGAAGACGTCAGCTCATGTTTCTTCTGTTTCCTGCCTCCCCCTCTTCCCAGCCACCCCCAGCCCTTCAATCCCATAATTGTACTCCTATGAACTCCTGATCAACACAAGCTCTTTGTTCGCCACTGAGACTTAATGCCCCCCTTCTGCTCCGCTCCTCATCTGTAGCAGGGAACCTTGCCTGAACTGCAGCAGACGGTTGCTATGAAACCCCAGTTTGTCACAAAACACAACGCTAAGCCAAACAGTGTTCTCACTGGAGGAGGAAAGGGGATTTCTTCGGTGCCAGCAGCCATGTGTCTGACACAGGAGCAGCTGAACTGACCCTCCTTAGCTCTAATAAAACGCAGATCTCACCTAAGGAAAGCAACTCTTGCCAAGGGGAAAGCAGGATTACAAAATTCTTGATGCTTCTCAGTATACTGGACCAAGAAGGGGTCTATGGACCATCCACACCCTGATGTGGTTTAAGGGAGGCCCCACCATCCCCTAGTACACTCTATCCACACAAGACAAAGATTAGATGGGACCAAGGTGTCCCAAATGGCATCCTGGTCCCATCTAGTCTCTCTTCTGCAGTCTGCCAGCACACTAGGGAGTGAAATGTGGGACCTGTTTCAGCAGTGCAACAAGATGCGTTGCCGAAATCGATCCCTGAGAACCTCCAAAACCAAGAGCTTTTGTTTTCAGCCTTCAGCGCATTTGGATGACCCTCACACAGCCTTTGAAGCTGGTCACAAGGTTCAGAACTAATGTGGGGGCTAGCATGGTACAGGCCATCCCTATGCGAACAGGCCTTGTCCCACACCAGGTGCAATTCATCCCCAGTTTTGGACGAACTGCTGATCCCAGACCAGAGCATCCCCCTCTGGTCCAGTCGACTGAAGGTAAAAATTAAGCACCACATTAATCTTCCCCAAAAGGAAAAAGAATGCCTTTCATCTTACCTTGCTCATTTCCTTATGGAAGTTCTCTTCTAAGCCTGCAATACTCTGGAATGTGTTGACATAGAAACCAACACGACTGGTAAATGAAACAATACAAGTTAGTGGAGACACAGACTGAAACTTTTCAGCTATTCACATATAGAGCCGTTGATCAAAAATGGGCACCATATGGGTAAATAAATTTCTTGAGCTCATTGATGGCTGGAGTCAAATCAAGACCCTGCTCAATCTTTCCCCAATAATGTCCTAGGAGACTACTGGCAGTGCTCACCTATTCCATAGTGAAGGCAGTTCTTCCTGAAGATCAATGTTCATCTCCTCAAACACTTTCTGGGCTTTTACTAACTCTTCTTCAGCCTAGAGAAGAATCATGAGGCAATTATTCAAGGAACCCTAAACTCGCTTGACTTATGCCGCATGCTCTGTAAATGCACCAAGCCTGGAGCAATTCTATCTACTACTATGAACTATCTGTGAGATGGCTGTGGGATTGTCAGTGACATGCAGCGTATAAACCATAATAATGACAGTGAGCAACAAGTTGCTTTCCGTGTGCAAATGTTATAAAATAACTAATTAATTAAGATAACAGAAATGAGATGGTTTCAAACCTCCAGATTGTGGATTAGAGCTCCTATCAACCCTGACCATTAACTATCCTCACTGAAGGACCTACAAGTCCAAGAGCGTCCATAAAAGTCACAAATACCTTAATATAGTACTAATTCTGATTCACTGCACTGCAGAACTTCAGACACGTAAAAATAAATATGATCTCAAACCACCAGGCTAAAGGTTCTAAATCACAGACTGTTGCTGAACCCAACTAGAGATGCGAACAAATATTTAGAACACTTGAAATTCGGCTGAATTTGTTTGAATTTGGAGCTTTGAATTCAAATCGAATGTCTATAAATTCAAATTTAAACATTCAAATGAATTTCAAATTTTTGAATCATTCATATGAATTATTGAGACATTTGTATGTGAACAGATATGTACACAATGCGTCGTTCGTATCTGCAAACATGGTTCGAAAATTTGCATGAACAGTTTTGAATGCATTCAAATCGAACGTGAATACATTCAAATTTTAAACATTCGAATCCATTCAAAATCTTGGACATTTGATTCAAATTGAATCCCAAAAATTGCATTTGTGCACACCCCTAAGCCCAACCCTTTTCTTTCCCCACCCCAAGGGCCTTTTTCCTATCACCTGCCCTTTGCAAAGGACTCCATTCAATATGTCACTATTTAGGAAGAAGTGCTCAATATGCTGCTAATTCAGAATGAAGATATGACAGGAAGAATTCCATAATCTCCAGGACACTTTTCCACGCAGAGATTTTGGAAAAGACGACCAATACTTTCCAGAAGAATGCATCCCTCCTTAATGAGAGGACTAGAAACAACGGGATGAAACGTCAAGGGAGTCAATACAGATTAGATATGAGGAGAAACCTGATGGTGAGGGTGATCAGTCAGTGGAAGAGGTTGCCAAGGGAGGTGGATAGCTCCCCGTCAATGGAGGTCTTCAAGCAGAGGTTGGACCTACATCTGTCTGGGATGGTTTAGGAAATCCTGCATTGAGCAGGGGGTTAGACTCAATGATGCTAGACGTCCCTTCCAACACTGTGATTCTATGATTCTATGGATGGTGTAAAACCATTTTCCAGGTAAGGTAAATAACTGCATTTAACTCCAATCTCACATTCCATGTAGTGCCTTAAAATCCTGGCAGCAAAAAGTTGAATTAACTGTTTGCTAAGACTGGAAACAATTTTCAAATTATCTTTGAAGAAAAAGCAAGCTACAACCACTTAATAAGAGCAGAATCAACTAGTCAAAACTGCAGGATGCTTAAATAATACGCTGTTAAATTTAGTCATCGGTGATTCCAAAAATAAAGCAAACATGTCCTATATACAGACACTAAGAATGACCGGCGTCAGTTTGCTAAATAATGCATCATTCGCTTGACTTAGCAGGTTATTTTAACTAGCAAATTTTGACAACCAATGCTTTATTCTGTGGTTCCCCTCTCCATTCACCCCTTTTCCTAAGTTTCTGTTTTGCCCTTTTCCAATCTCTGTTCCCATAACTTCAGATATAATCATTTGAAATTACAAAATCAAAATCTCAAATTCCTTAAACAGCAAATACTGCCAATTTTAGGCGATATGTTTCTGAACTTGCACCTCATCCCAAGTACACTATCAAAAGAGTTCTAGGCACTTACCTCTCTGTAATCCTGGATCAGGGCCATCGGCACTGACAGTGCTCATCCAGATTAACTCACACCACAGCTGTAAAACCTGTGTGGGCTCTGCAGTCATGGCCCAAAGCCTCCGAAGGCTACGAATGCAAGTCCCTAGCCCTGGGGACTACGAGGGCTTGGTTTTTGTCAGCACGCTCTGGTGCACTACTGAAAAGTAGCCCACAGTTATCCCACCCCCCAATGTTCCAGATCAGGGATCTGGTTCCTCTGTCATACCAATTAAACAGGACTATCAGATATCCAGATTGTGGCCTCCCTTAAACCAGATCAGGGTCCACCCAGTGCAGATGAAGTCAAACAGCAGAAGTGCAGGGACAGAGCGTATAGACACAGACCTTTAATCTGGGTTAAGGGTCTGTGCAGAAAGGGCCCAAGATTCTGGGAAATAGGACCAGCTAAAACTCTAAAATACTTAGATGATATAGAAATATTAAGGACACTGAGAATTTGAAATATACTTACACTCTCTCACACACGCTACACACAGAGCTTTTCATGGCAGGGTGCAGGGCACAGAAGCAACTTGTTCATGATCTACCACAAGAGCTGAAATGTCACAGTGACCATATAGATTGCTTATGGAATACATCGTTGTTAGCGTACTTTATTGTTAAAGGGCCCTTGTGCTGCATAGAATTCCTTGCTAAGAAGTTCAAGGAAGATTCCAGCCTGTTTGTGTAGGAAGCAAGTCCAGTCCTACCTATTAAATTATGTTCCAACAAATACTGATATGATTTCAGCTCCTGTTATCGCTGGTCTGAACTGGCCAGACAAGTTTCACAGCAAAATATGGACTCCTGTTTTTAATGTAACCCTTACCTCGACCAGATAGAAAAGTTCAATATGGTAAACTGTATCAAATTATATTTAAAAACAGGAAAACTCTGATATGGAAGAAAAGCTGCTCAGCTTCACAGAGCTTTAGTACTAAATTGTTTCTATATTCTAGACAGGTGAGTTTAACAGGTCAAGACAGCCCAAAAGCAATCTATGTATGTGTACTTTGTGACATCCCAGTATACTAATAAAGGCTCCCCAAGGCACCATTCACTCTAGTATCCCAAAAATCCAAGGACAGCATTCTAGCCTTTTTCCACAATGATCTCAGAACCGTTGCAGAACCAGCTAGGTAGCACAGCTCAATGAGAGAATTTCTATAGTATTTTTAAATGTATGTATTTCTGAAAGCTCAAACAGGCCATAACCACAGATTGATAGGAAAATATGCAGATAAGAGGCAATGGCCGATTTTGTGCAGTAATTTCGTACACAAATTGCACTCTGAGTAGAGCTCCCTTCCTACATGGGGATGCCCAGACCCTCAGATGATCACGTGAGGCTCTGTAAAATTCTGCACTTTGTCATCTTAAAGAGAGAAAAATGACACATGGGCAGGCCTTCTCAGCACCTATGGGAGTAAACGGACCTGGAAATTACTTCCGCTTGTGTTGGGGCTGGGAATAAAACTTTTGGGTTTGTTTGCTTTTTACTTTGCTTTGCTGTTAGTAAGTGCAGCCTTTGCACATTATTTAATTTTATTTAAAGCATTTTTATTCTGCTGCTTCACATCAACATCTCAAAGCTGTTTACAATAATATTTAGAAATCAGGTTTTTTTTAGATTTAAACGAATGTTTTTTTAATTAAAGGTAAAATATATTTATGATCATTATTTTAAAGATTTTTTCTTCAGGGCTCATAGTCTGGTTATCTGTTGTTGCTTTGATTTTTAAATTTTGAATTTGTACTATCAGTAATTTTATCTCTGCATGCCATTTTGAAATTCTTATGGAGGAAATAATGAATGACTCATTAATGGTGCTAATTGGGCCTCCAAAGGAAAGGCATTCCATAGGTGAGGTGCCACGGCTGAAAAGGCCCTACCCCATGTCTCAACACAGTGGATTTCTCTAATTGGTGGGACACAGAGGGGACCCCCTCCAGCAGATCTTAAACCTCAGGCAGGCCTGTATGAGAGAAGGCGTTCCATCAAGTATGGAGGTCCTTAGCCATTTAGGGTTTTAAACGTCATTACTAGCACCTTGAATTTGGATCGGAAGCATTCATTAATCTGTACACTTTAAAACTTGTTTTTGAAAGTTATTCGCAACGCTCATGCCCTAGCCACAAGCTGTCACCCCCAGACAAAGCAAAGACTGTTTTAGTGTGATTTGCTTGCATACCTAATAAGAAAATCTCACATTTAGGAAGCTTATGCTATGGCGATTCATCATTATTTCTGGCAAGAAGCAAAGAGCTTGCCTGCCACATGGGATCCTTTTACAATGCCTGCAGCTGCATTGCTTTTAGTCAGCATTTAAACAGAGCTGTAGGAGGCAAAGAATTTGTCAACTACTTCCCACACCCATCGTACATTCCACAAGGAAACAGTGTTTTTGAGCAGTAAGTGAGCTTCTTCCCCGTTTATCTTTTAAGAGCTAAGAAGTTTGTGTCAGTTCAGCATTTATTACATTTAAGATCTTGGTGAAAGACTCAAATTATGGCAGAACCCAAAAATGGGGAACTTGCACATTTAAACAGCTGAACCTTGTGACGGAATCTGTATATAGCAGCTCAAAGATAATTTTTTAGATTAAATCTCACTGAGTTGTCATCAGCTAGACAATTTGTGCGTAATATGTTGGAAAGTGTTCAGGTCTTCCTTCCTGGTTTTGGTACCTAAAGCAAGCGAGGGCAGTGTTTCAGCACACGAATACCCACTCAGTCCAGAAAGAAGCAAAAGGAAACATTTTGATCAGAAGGTTTTTAGGGAAGTTGAGGAGATCCCTAGAAAACTACGTAGTTGGGATCTCAGGTTCTACAAGCCAACTTCTCCAGGTCAACATATGCATGCAAATTTGGGGACCGGATTGGGAACTCTCATAGAGTTTCTCAGGGGTCAGGTCTGACCCTTACGCTCTTTAACATTTATATGAAGCCACTTGGAGAAGTCATCTGGAAATTTGGAGTGAAATGCCGTAAGTAGGCTGATGACATTCAGCTCTATCTCTTCATTTCTTCTGAGACAGAGGAGGTAGTGGAGGTAGTTGATTGCCGCTTCGAGGCATTAATGCGATGGATGGACTGAATTCAGACAAGATGGACCTACTGTGTGCCAATTCTGGAGGCGGTTAGTTTGTTCCGGAAAGAAAAGATGCATTACCTGGGGTGCTTCTGGATTCATCGCTATCACTTGAGGCTCAGGTGGCAGCGGTGGCCAGAAGCGGCAACCTCCATCTCTGACTGGTGTGCAAGTTTTGGCCTTTCCTGGTTAGGGATAGGGCCACAGGGTACCCATTTCAGCGGGGCACCTTGTTCCACCACCAAAACGTCCCCTCAGGTCTCCAAAGCTCACACAAGGTTTGTGGTTGGCTCAGGACCAGTCCTTGCCCGATCCACACCCACAGATCCAAATCTGCACTGGTAAGCACAGAAAGAGTCCAGGTTATCCAAAACACTTCCTGATGCAACACAAGATTCTAAGCAACAATTCACTCCTTCACCATCTCTGGGGAAGTTGAAATATTCTCCAGGAATGTAGAAGAAATGCATTTTTTCTCAGCCAAAATAATGAATTTTTGTCTCCCAATCATTCCTTCAACTCTTAGCTTATCATTTTTCAACGGCATCATCTATTTTCTTTTTTCCATCTGCAAGAATGTCTAGTATCAGAAAGAATAACATCAAGGAGGGTTCATTTTCCTGATGTCCTATAATTTTCATCTAATTGTATTAGTCGCTCCTTTAAAAATTCTTTTACAGTATGTCATTTGGCTTACACCCACTTGTCTCTCAATGATGTTGAAAAAACAGAACTAAAAGAACCTTCATAACCCAACTGTATTTTTAATCCAAACAGATAAACAAATAAAATAAATAAAATATAGTAGCTCTCCTAATGCTTACTCTCTCCCCAATCGCCATCAGTAAACACCTGCATTCAATTTACAAAGAAAAGGATGTAAACTGAACATCTGTTCAACCATTTTGGGGTTTTTTAAAGGTTGCTCCTGGAGACTTTACACAGAGGCTGGCTACAGGCCTGTAAGAAAAGCCGTGGTGATGGTCTCGCTTTCAGTGAAGAGGCCTGCATTTTTAGCCCACACGCAAAGCCCTTCTGTGTTCCCACCGGAATCCACGCCACGACTCCAGGGGCAAGAACGCCCACGCGGGTGCCGAGAGTGAATGCCGCCTGAAGAGCAGACACGGGCGCAGCACATGCAGGGTTAGAGAGCGGGGGTGGGGGTGGGGGTGTCACCTGATTCCGCAGCAGATTAGTCTGAGCTACGAGATGAGCCTGGAGCTTCCCCTGGCACCACTGAGGCGCAGCTTTCTCAAGCAACGAGACAGGCTGTGTGCGAGGGATTCCAAAACAGAAACGAGAAAACAAACGGGACATTTTGAAACAGAGTCTTTTTAAAACTACAAAAAGATCAAAAGCAGGTAGAGTTACAGGCCCAGGCTGAGACAAGAACCTCTAACAAAAAAGGGGGAGGGAGAAAAGCCACAAGGGTGTATCCTGCAACGCATGCCAAGCCTAGTGACAATTAATGCTCCACAGCACGGTCAGAAAACACCAAGGTCAGAAGAGATTATGGACACGCCAGCTGCAGAGAGCAACAGAGAAGAAATGATTAGTCATTTAGAAGGCAGAGGCAACAAACTCCAGTAAGCTGGGAAGGTCCCTCTGCGAGGCGGCAGCAGCTTCAAGAAAAGTCAGGATTAAGAAGCAGCATCATTATTGCAGACATACAAGGACAGCACAGAATTTACAGCATTTTATTTCCATTTTATGCCATAAGGCGACTATCAATGTCTGATAGCTTTAGGAGAACTATTGTGCCTTTCACAGCAGTGTAGACGCCCTCTTTGCTTTTCCCTGCATTTCCTGGTACAGGATCGGTCACCCCACACCAAGACGCAGAATCCATCCCAAACGAGAACAGATTGCTCCCAGCACAGAACAAGGCCGTCCGCATTGGGGCAGCCTGTTCTGCACCAACACCTGACCCAAAGCTCATGCCAGGAGGCTCTAACTGGTCCAAAGGCCAGGAACACGCTCGGGGGCGTTACAGCAGCCCACCTTGTTGTGCCACTGAAATGGTCCTAGATGGTGTACTAGACCACAGAGACATCCGTGACATCCACCCAGCTCCGTGATCCGGTATCTGTCCCACCCCACCCCCCAGTACACCAAGAGATACTGAAGGCTACCAGTGCACTGGACTTGGGTGCCATTGGGGATGTCTTAGTCTGGTCACTGCTGGGTCCTGTGAGGATGAAGCATGCTAGGAGGGGTCGGGCCTTCCTTTTCCCTCACCCGTACACCCCTTCTTCTTCCAGACTTTCAGGAAACGCAGTAAAGCAGGACTTCCTTCTTCTTCGCCACAGGCAGGGAAGCTGTACACTTCGTTTACAACCTTCAGTACTGACAATAGAGAGTAATGACTGGAGCAGTGGCAGTTTGCAGGTTCAAACTTAAAAGGGCAAGAAGTAGTAAGGTAGCAGATGGATAGTGCACGTATACCTGACCAAACTGGGGAAATGACAGCTTTCCGGAAGACTCACCTTGCACACCCAAACAGGAGTCAAACTGCCACCTCAACCCCTTTGTCATCCCATAAGGATCAGTTCTATGGGCCATACCTGGCTGTGCACTTTAGAGCAACTATTTCTGAAAGGCCAAAGCTTGCCTAGCTCCATCATACAAGAAGTAAGGATTAAGAAGGCACTGGGAAATCTAGGACCTATTCACACTTAGGCTTCTGGTATGCAATCAGGACAACTCTGGCACAGACACCAGAGGCCTAAGTGCGAAAAGGCCCCTATAGTGAACCAGTGGTCTGCTTACTTAGACTTCGAGAGCGATGTGCAGCTGTGTGGTCTGTAAAGCTATTCAAACCTCAGACACCAGAGGTTTGGTTCAACAGAAGTCCCTAAAAGCTTTGGCAACAGGGAAGTAAAATTGCATCAGTAAACTGTGGCCCTTCCGCACATGGCCTTTGTCTGGAATACATATTGGGTTAGGGCTCTGTTGTCCACATGTTAATGCAGACTATGGAAGGTCTCACCTGAGATTTACCAGTGTGTGCTAGCAGGTGTACTCCAGTCTCCTATTCCAAAGTATATTCCAGAATAAGGACAAGTACAGGAAGGCCCTGTGGCTTCCAGAATATCTCTCTATATTGACTCTGCAGGGAAAAATCTGCTTCCTTCAAATAATTGTTCTTCTTTCTTTATTTCATGTCAGCATAGGCTCCTGGACCTTTCATGGTAAGTATCATTTTTCAGTCTGATACAATCACATGTTTCAGAAATTGTGAATTTTATCACAGTCTGCCTCCCTGCTTTGGAGCACAGCACAGTATTTAAGAAAACAAAAAGACCTTTATTCTTGTGGAACTGTACAGATGATTGCCTGGAAACAACGTCATCTTAATACTGTATTATTTTTTTCTTTAAAGTGAAAATACTTTCAAATTTAAAGCTTCCGACAAAATCCTGAATCTGTGAGTTAAGGAGAAAAAATTGTGGCTATGTTATGCCTAAGAAGGGCTCTTTACCTTGGCAATTTTAGCTTCATCTTTCTTCTTCGCAGTCTGTAGAGATTCAAAATGGTGTCTGGCACTGTCATAATCAACAAGTTTCCTCCCTCGCTTAGCAATTCGAGACTGAAAGAATTTCAAAGGGAGAGAACAGAAAAGGAGAGTGATTAATTTAAAAACCATCGGTTTCTAATAGCCTAATAGGTTTCTAATAACTGTCGTCCGAGTTCAGATATGCTACTCATACCAGAACCAATCTTCTGAAATAATTTCAGGAAACTAGATGGCTGACAGAAGTCAAATGGAATTCAATCAACATGCTCCTTTATGCTAATAAAAGGCAGGTAACAATGAATGTCTTGAGCTGCATCCACCTGCAGCAGCGCCTCCATGCCAGCCACAACACTTTGGAACCCACCGCTTTTTCATTGCACCCATGTTATTGGTTCTGAGGAAATTAAAATAAAATAAATAAGATACAATAAGAGCTAACGGAATCCAATCTGGCAAGTAGACACTGTGGCCAAAGTGGTGTTGCTCTGATCCAGAATACGAAATTCACCCAAGCTGGGATGGATTACTTCTGTGGTCTAGCCTTCCACCCCTCGTACACTGGCACACCAAACCAGAGCATCCACTGGGCATCCTAGTCCAGTCTGCAAACCATCCTGTGCAGTCGAAGCATTCCTGGAAGGGAAACACCTCTTTGGTTTGTTCTAAGAAGCGGACCATTGCCCAGTGAGAAAAGGCCCTAAGGTGCAGAGGAAAGAGACCCAGTGGACTGGCAAGAACAAAAAAGGCTCTGCAGTGGAAATGAGAAGAAGGGTAATTCCTGATGCTGCCCAGGCAGGCATCCTAGAAGGACGGCACAGCAATATAGTCCAACCAAATTCCCAACCCTGACCTATTTTTAAACTGTTCCACAGTAAAAGTGGCCCCTGCTAACACAAAACGTGGCAAGATACAGTTGAAGTACAACAGTCAGCACAAGCCACCAAAGGAAACAAGCACCGTTCCTTCTGAATAGATGACATTTAAGAAACAACGGCCAGCTGACGTAAACAGTTTGAGGGATTACGCAGTGTCCTCGCAAGCATGTGCGGCTTCCGTTTCTCCGATGTATCTGCCAGCGTACTCACCCAGCAAGCAATATGCGCAATGGATCCAGCAGAGGACGCACAGACCCTGATTAGAGCCCTAGACTGGTATCTCCAATTCATGCTTTGATCACCGCAATATTTATTTATTTATTATTTACATTTCTATCCCACCCCATACCCGAAGGTCTCTGGGCGGGTAACAATAGGTTAAAATCAATTAAAACAAGATACAAATTAAGAACAGATACAGATTAAAATGAAATACAGATAAAACAAGATGCACACCTAAAAACACCTTAAAATTCAACAAATTTAAAACTGTGCACTCCACAGTGCATTAAAATGATGTCATTATAACTGGGGAGGGAGAATAAATCCTTAGGCAAAGGCCGAGGCAAACAGGTATGTCTTTACGGCCCTCCTAAATAAATACAAGGAGGGGGCACGGCAACGGACAGGAGCTGTGGCTTTTATCCACTGGCCCCCCTCTCTCCCCCACTCTTCCACAACGGCCAGTTCATTCATTATGCTGTTTTCAGCATTAAGTCCAATTTAGTATTTCATACCCACAAATATGCTTCCACTGTTACAGCTTCATGCTGTAGTTTTAACTTTTGGCGGGGGTGTGTGATCAGTTTTAATGCTGTTTTTTATAATGTTTAAAGTAGTTTGTCCACCACTTCTTGAACCTTTTAAGCTGAAAAGCAGAAAATAATTGAACTACTAATAGTTCAATCAATATTAAGAAAGGAATGTGCAAAACTTCTCAATTTCTTCTCATCTATGGTGTACATGGAGGCTTAGCAAATTCTAGGCTTAGTTTCCCAATTTCCACCATACAAAAGTTGTTTTGATTTGTGAAATTGCCAGAAATAGTGGCATGCAACAAACAGAGAATTATGCATCATTAAAAGAAAAAAGCTCTTCCTTCCATTTTAAAAGGGCAGCCTTCCTATATCCTACCTGCATTAATTTCAGTTTGGAGTCTGGACTGATTTGACACCAAACGTTAGCTGTGTCTAGACAACATGGCTCCCGTATTTCACAGCACGGAATACTCCAGAAATAGGAATTTCAGCCTTGGACCTCCATGGATCATCTATTGTCAGAGCACAGATAATACCAATGCGTACAGACTGAAACACTAGAAATCATGACCCCAGAGTCACGTATTATGAAATTATTGGTCCCAATGCACAGATCCTCGTGATCATCTAAAAAGTTTATAAAACTGTTTTCACATATTGAATCACATCCATCTCATTGGACTGAAATGAAGACATCAAACCTACTACATTTTTAGTGCCAGAGGCACAGCAAGACATTAACCTAAAGAATGCATTCTCAAGATTTTTATATCAGACGTTTCTAAAATAATCTAAATGCACTTCATATATTTGACAAGGCCTGAATTACAGAGTTAATGGACTCTGTACTTGATTCAAAGAGAGGTATGTGTCAGAAAGCCTCAGGAATCCATGTTTTCACATTATCAAATTGCAGGCAGTATTAGGGATGCTTGAACCAGCAGAGGAGGAACCGCACAACGCAGAAAAGCTCAGGGGCTGCAGATTCCTGCCGTCTCCCCTCCCATCCCTTTCCACATTTCCGCAACAGAGCACAGGCAGCAGGTGTACAAGAGCACATGACGCGTGTGCCACTTGAGTAAGGCCATCCGATCACACTGCTTGACACGAAGCAATTAAAATCGGCATCGGAAGTCCAGAAGACTCATTTCTCCCTAAATTAGGCCCATTCATAGTTTGCCGCACTACTATAGCTAGAACGGTCCAATAAACCCGGTGGGGTGGGTGGAAGGGCATGGTGATTTCTCAGACGCTTTTGAAACACTGGGGCATCCCAATGGAAGAGGGCCTTGTTTTGCCCCGAATTTGGAACAAGGTAAAATTTCAAAAGGCGTTTTCTCCAAAATGTGGGGCATTTGGAATGCCCTGTTCAAAACTCATATTTGGAAATAATGAAATCCATGGTGGTGTTGAAAAATAACAGAAATAGGTTCAATGAGACTGCAACAGGTTTAATGTCAATGAGTCATTTAGCAAAATTATCAGCATTCATGGATTCATAAAACACAGAAAAAACAGAGGCAACACACCAGTACCTGTTGGACTATCCAAAATAAGAGCAGCCAAAATAACAAAAATGTTTGCAGACTAATTGTTCCCTCTCTGAATGTCTGGTAAAATCATGTTTTTATTTAACACTTGAAGGATGTCAGACTAAATGGACAGAAGTTTCTTTTGAAAAATGAATGACTTCAATAGAAACTGAATGCAGCTGGAGTCCCGTCTCACTTCTGGGATTCAGCAAAGAGGGTTAAATGGGATATTCAGTTTCACTAAGATGTCACCAAACTGACCTTTTCCATGAAAGGAGACAGTGCAACTAGTGCCAGATGAGAAATACGTTTCCTCTACAACTTTCATAAATCCTTTCATTGCCTGGGAAAGGAAAATGCACAAGCCCTGATCTGACACTTGGGACAAAAAAAGAAAAAGGTCCCAGAAGAAGACTACAGTTCTCCCTAATATACAAATATATTGTAAAAAAAACTATGCCAGATGCAAACAATCCTTCTCTGAAACTATGCTTCTTCTGGAAATGAAGCAGGAATTGGAAAAACGAAATGATGAAAAATCAGTCATAGAAAGTTTGTATTTTTTCCTTTAAAAATGTCCATGTTTCTCACTGTTTGAAAACACCACTTTCAAAAGAACTGCCCAAATCAGTATTTACATATGATTTGTACAGATGCTCACGTATGGTTCGGTTTCTGTAATGAAGAATGAGCATAAGGCAGAATGCTTATTTACATACTGCCCAACTAACTTTTTTTTAAAAATCATTTTGATAGTTAAAAATGGTACTACAGTATTTCATCTGTGAAGTATTTCTGCAGGCTGTCAAGGACATGAAAATGCAATTACTGCATTCTGCAGCTGAAGACCAGAGTATGAAACACAAAAACGTACCACTAAGGATACAGAGGGGAGGAAAATGACATAAGGAAAATAACACAGCCTGACATAAGGCCGTGGGAGGGAAGCGTAACACTGCAGTTTACATCTGCCAGGAAATTGTGCAAGAGAACTTCATCATGCTGAATGAAGCTTCCTCACTGAACATACAATCCGTTGCGTTCAGGAGTATTACGTCCCCGCTGAGGCCTGCCTAGGTCTCATACTGAATTGCTTCATCTATCATAATTGCTACTGCAGATCATTATGATTTTTTATCTTCAACAATACTTAAAATACTAAGTACTGATTCTTGTCATATTGTGTTCTTTATTCACATTCTAAGTTCATCCAAAAAGCTTTGCCCAAAAATCCTCTTGACATATTTATATATAACCACAATACATGTCGTGGTAGACAGACACATCTGTTGCCTAAATAGTCAGTACCATCTTGATGGGCAGGGACCATGAACACATTGACTTGTATGAGATATGACTAGACATATACATGAAACTGCAAGCCACGCTGAAGGTGCGATCAGACGGTCATCCCTTTAAGAAGCATCTCATCCCCAAACACACAAAAAAAATCTTATAAATAATTGTCCTACCTCATTTTGCCAAATTGCAGCTTACATTCACACCCAAGTCAGGCAACTCTTAGGTGCTGGTCACTGGCTGGTCACTCAGCTGGAAAACCCCTGCCTCTTTGCTATGTTTTTTCCTGCCCACCCCAGATTAAAGAAAGAAATGCCTTTAGAGCTTATGAAATCCCAAATGTGGAAGAGACAACCTTTCTGAATTCTCAAGCTGGGATAAGATGAATGCAGTGAAAAAATATCTCTCATGACAGACTCAGATTTGCCCAGAGGGCGCTTCTTTAATTGTGTCTGATCACACCCTGAGTATACTCACTTTGGTTAAGATAAGTCCCTAGCTAATGTTTTCCAACCAATCAAATATTACTTCCACACTGTATCACAATACAAGCAAGGAGAGATCTCACAGACAATACAGAACCTGTTACAAAACTCTTTGCACCTACACAGGTCGTTCTGTCCCAATAAAAACGTAAAAGGATAATGCAAGGGAGGTTAAGCAGATTTCCATACTTTTATGTCTGGAAATTGGCCAAGATAGGTGTCCATGGTCAGTAGTGCCTGATCGACCAGTTTCTGATGGAAGTCCGTCCACAGCAGATCATTGTTCTAGAACAGAATAACAATTTAAGTGCCGCTATACTACTTGCATATATAAATCTTATAGGTCATGAATGCAGCAGGGTATTATGGCAGGCAAGAATAGTTACGGTGCGTTTTATAGTGAGCTTCAGCTGAACCGATAGTAGAGCATGTACGAGGTGCTTCTTCATCTTTTTCACATTTGTAGGGTTTGTTGTTGATTTTTTTTTAAAGGGGGCTTTTAACATCTTGGGCTTTTTGCCTAGAATTATCATGGTTTTCCAGCAGAGCTCCTGTAACTTTAAGAACTACATTAAGAAAAGGCTTTGCTTACTCCTAAACAAGCAGTAGAAAACTCTACCTGGAGAATTTCTCACTGTCAGATCATGGCTAAAAAAGCACAAGAGATTTGGAATGCAAAGAATTCACATACTTAGCTATGAATAATTCTGCAGCTATGGTCTTTTCCTCATTTACCAGAATCTTGGAATAGTGCAAGGCCTAGCCTCCTTCTGGGCCCTCTCTCTGGGATCCTGGATTGGGAGACAGAGGGCCCCACCCTGCGTAGGCTGCTCTGAACTTACTGGATGGAGGTCAGAGCAGCCTACGCAAAATGGCCACGTACGCAGAGCAGCCTAAGGAGCCCACGCAAAATGGCTAGGATACCAGTGCACACCTCCTCCCTGTTGAAGTTTAGCAGAAAGACCCATTTCAGTGGCATAACAAACTGCACCACTGAACGGGTCTCCCTTGGATTCTGAGGCTAGGAATTTTAGTTCCCAGCCTTTGGAGAATATGGAAGCTGGCTCTGACAACCGGGAAATCTTCAAAGCCAGTGCAGGAGCGGTCCAAAACCAGCCGTCCAACTCCTGAGACAGCGGGGTCACTCCTGCCACCAAAACCATTCCACGCTGGTCCAGTCCTGCAAGACCAAGTCAGCGATATAAGCACAGAAACAGCTTATAAACTAGAGTTTCTCTGCTCTTGCACAGTGATAGCCTTCCCTGTGTCCACCTTTTAAGCAGCAGACAGTGCAAAAGAAAAGTAAGCAACTATACTTTGCTGTAGACATCCCCTTACCATTCTGGGAGCAAAACTCTCCAGTTTACACAGCCAGAGTGCTTCCAGAGCAGCCAGGGATGTTCCTACAACAACACTAAAAAAAACCAAACCAAAGGGTTCTGCCAAAAAATATCAATAAACAGAATAAAATATGTACCACCCCCAAATAGAAAAAGGCAAATATATAAAGAAATAAATGCACTCTGGAGCCAAAAAAACCCATTATAATTCCTACAAGGGTAGCAATACCCCACTGGAAAATGTATAAATGCTGAAAATAAAACACAATTAATATAATCCTAGTAAAAACTTTAAAAACTCAAGGCTTAACACATTTCGACACCAGTCTTCATCAGTGGCCTATACGTATAAAGAATGTTTTAAAATTTTCAATTATCAAGTACACAGCTCACACAATGTGAGTCTAGTTCAATTCCAAAATAGTAATGTTCTTCTCCTGGCCCCAGAGCCTCTTATATAGCAAGCTGAACCACTAATGGAAGTGATCCTGACAAGACTCAAGAACAAAGAATAAGGGAAAGCTAAGGGTGTGGAAGGACAATGAAAAACTCAAACCAACCAATTCACATTTTCATTTAAACCCACTGGGGATTCAGATTTTAAACTCCCATTAGTGGTTCTGCTTGTTATATAAGAGGCAAAAGAATACTATCTTATCTGTTCAGAGATTTAAATCAATTACAGTCTTAGGCATCACAGAATGTTTTGGTTTTTCTAAACAAAAGATCATATCACCGTGTTAAGATATCCCGGTCTGGTTTTACTATAATTACATCACAGTTTATTATTACATCAATAAAGTCTGAGTCGGCCTCATGATCAAACACTTCTCCTCCTCTTTCCCCAATGTGGTCACACAGAGCTTAGTGTTTCAAATGCCCAGAAAAGACAAAGCGAAATCATTTAGTAAGTAATTTGCTGAACAAGCCATTACTGAACAGATTGGAGCGTTGACCACTTATGTGAGCGTGAATAGGCTGGATTTACGGGAGAAAAAAGTCTTGTTTCAGTAACCTACAGCTTAAATTTACCTTAGTCTACACAGTTCACATGTAGACCTACACAATGGTGAAGCAAGAAGTGGCATTAAATTCTAACAAACCTACTTTGGTATAAAATAAATTATGGGCCCCATAAATGCAACATGAACGCTAAACATACAACTTACATGACTCTAACACAGGGTTTCCCAAACTGTGGGTTGGGACCCACCTCTAGGAAATTTAACCGTATTTGAAATAACTTTTTTGACGTAATTATTTAATTAATAAAAAATTGTATTAAAACTTTGTTTGTTATTTGAAAAGTCCTTTATTCATATTGGTAATGGTTAAATTTCCTAGAGGCGGGTCCCGAGTTGGTAAACTTATATTAGATGGGTCGTAGCCCAGACAACTTTGGGAACCACTGCTCTAACACATAAAGGAACGGAACCTCACCTCTGCTATTTTGTTAGTTTCATCTCTTCCTGGCCAGTCTGGTTCATAGACTTCTTGCAAACATTCTGTCAGTTTCTTGGAGGCCTCGTGCATCGCTTGGAGATAGAAAATACAAATCCTGTACTTTAGTACTCGCCCAGTACCCATCCCCCCCCCCCGCCCCCGAAGAAGAGACTTATAATTCCAAACACAAGGCAATACAGGATAATGTGAGCACACAAAGCAAAAGCTACAGGGTAAAAGGCTTCATTCTTGAAAAGCTATAAGCAGTCTCTCTGAAGTGGCCATTTTGTATTGATGGTTATAAAATAAGTCTTCTACAGTATTTGTATGGCAGTGCTTTTCAAACTGTGTCGGGTGGAACTAGGAAAGATTCTCAAATATTTTTTTATTTTTTATTTTTAAAGTATTATAAACCGTAGATGGCAATATCTGGAAAATACATTTATCATTTAGATTGCTTGCCCAAACAACTCTTACTTACTGCTTTGATCATTTAAAAGAGATGATATCCTGGCTAGAAGAGCAAGAGAAAAATACACACAAGTTTTGGTGACTACAGACGTCCTATGCTCTATGGCAGGGATTTCTAGAAACGTCATCATGTTATTTTTCCAAGTATTACCTTTTACTGAAGCCAGGTATGTTCGGAGATCCTTCTGCAGCTTACTTCCTTCTGACTGAAAAGACAATGAACGGGGCGATGAAAAATCAGAAGTGTATTAGTCATAGTAAACAACACAGTTTACATGCAATTCGGAATGCTGGTGTTGCACTTTAAAACCGTAAACGAGGAACGGGAAACCTGTGGCTCCCATAAAACTCATAGATTTCCACAGGTCTTCAGAAATGATGGCTACTGTACTTCAATAATACACTAAAATCACCCACGTTGTTTTCAGTAAGGGGCAAGATGAAGACTACAAGACTCTGCATTAAATCATAAACAACTCCAATTATAATAATTAATTTTCCATCAAAACCTGCCTAGGAAATAAACATCGGCCCTTTCCACACTCCTTGGCATACTGGACTAAGGAGTGAAATGGCCCAGGGGTTTCCCATCTGGGTGCTAGAACAGACTAGTGTAAGCCTGGCACCCGGTCCTTTGTGCAGGAATGAGGGCGATATCTTGCTCATTTCTGTCAGTTGACTTGAAGTGACTGCTTATTCTGAGGAAGTCACAGAAAGGACAGAAGTTTAGGGCGGTTCATTAGTGTATAAAGACTATTCTTCCTTTTGGCCAGCCCCAGCTGTGGTGTTCATCAAACTCCAGAGGCACCAGTGGCTCCCAGAATGTCAGGAGCCCTGCCAAAACCAAACCAGGCTCAACTTGTATATCACGTAGCCAAGCAAAAGAGGAAAGAGATCTCGTGCCATTCACTGGGCAACAAAGAAGCTTGCTTTCCACTCTCTGAATGGACATACAAGGCATTTAGAACAAGATCCTCTTAGCCCCATTCAGGAAAAAGAAAGATCACAGTGCTATGCAATGAGAGAGAGAGCTAAGTTAAGTTTGTCTCTCTCATTTCCCCAGTAGACCTTACATCCACATTAAAAATAAACTTCCAGCTCTGGCTATCAAAGGCAGCTGCTTGTGTTCACAGAAACACAACACACAATGACTGGCCGCCTTGTCAGGGCTGTGGGGCTTAACTGCTCCAATGAAGCTGAGAGCTGTGCTGGCCGTAGTGCAAACTACTGGTAGGTTCAACCATATCAGGGCAGTCAAGGCTGAGGAGCAGGACCAAGGGCACCCGACCCATTTACCCCAATGGAGAACCAAAATAAAAAGAAGTCTATACTGGCTCGGTCGTCACCCAGGACAAAAAAGGACTGTGGCGGGTGCTGAGGAACCTGGGCACCCATCGACAAGCGGGCTGCAGGAAGAAAATGAACCAATGAGGCAGACATATTCAAGGCCAGAGAATCGCACAGTAATGAAATGCTATTTCAAGTCAGAACCCAAAAAACGTGGATACCAGAAAAGGATGCATCCGTTACGGAAACAAGACTATCCAGACTCAAAAATTACTGAACTGCGCCTGGCAGATCAGAGACGATTCATTATCAGAAACAAAGTGTTCAGTGCAGTTGAACTTCAAGAAATATGGAAAACCTGTGAAATGCAAGTATACCAACAGACTACAGTATCACCAGCTGAAGCTCCAACAACATCTGGAGACTGAACAACTTAGAAAGATGAAAACTCGGAAATTCTGCAAGAGGAAGAACAGGAATATGCAGTCACCAGCGAAAGGCCTGGTGCACTGAGTCAAAGAGAACAAGAACTGAAGGACAAAATACTGGCTTATGTTGAATCAAATGCAGAAAGGAGACAACTGCCAACGTTGAAAAATGTCACCAGAAACTTAGAAAACCCTTATCACTGCTGGATCTACAAATGATCGTCTTTATTTAGCAATGGCAATGTCACCTGCTCCATTAAGGAAGGCTGTCAACACTGCCCTTGCACCTGTCCAAATAACACCTATTGAAGAAATGAACCAGCTCGCCTACGGCACAGCAGTCACAGTAACTGAAGAACTGGGGTTACTGCAACCAAAACCCATCAGAAAATCAACTGGAAAACCAAAGTGGAAAGTTTGCCTGTAACTGACTGATCACCCTCACTGTCAGGAGGTTTTTCCTAATATCTCATCTGTATTGACTCCCTTGAAGTTTCATCCCGTTGTTTCTAGCCCTCCCATCTTCCCTCTGCACTGTGACAGCCCTGCAGATACTTGAAGACTGCTATCATGTCTCCTCTCAGTCTTCGCTTCTGCAGGCTAAACATTCATAGATCCTTCAACCTTTCCTTGTAGGACATGCTTTGTAGACCACTAATAATTTTCGTAGCCCTCCTTTGGACTTGCTCTAGTTTGTTAATGTCTTCTTTAAATTGGGGTGTCCAGAACTGGACACAGAACTCTAGAATTTGTATCCTGTTTTAATTTGTATCCTGTTTTAATTTGTCTTAATCTGGTTGTTACCCGCCCAGAGACCTTCGGGTATGGGGCGGGATAGAAATGTAAATAAATAAATAAGTAAATAAGTAAATAAGTAAATAAATAAGTAAATAAGTAAATAAGTAAATAAGTAAATAAATAAATAAATAAATAAATAGATAGATAGATAAATAGATAGATAGATAGATAGATAAATAGATAAATAGATAGATAGATAGATAGATAGATAGATAGATAGATAGATAGATAGATAGATAGATAGATAGATAGATAGATAGATGAGGTCTGATCAAGGTGGAGTAAAGAGGAATAACTACTTTTCGTGATCTAAGGACTTTTCGAACAAGGGGTTTGTGACGGTTTCAGGGTGCAGGCTACAGAGGGCAGTAATATTGCTTTAGCCCTTTGCAAACTGCGTTGCTTTCTGCCTTTGCAAGCCTAGGCTGCAAGCAACAGAAAGGGCGGGAAACACTGCTTGGGCCCTTTTGCATTGATTGGCTGCTGACAAATTGGAGGGGAAAGCTGCCCAGGGACCTGGAGGCTTGATGGACAGGCAGGAGGAGTCTCCTTCAGTATCCAATAGCTACAGCCAATCAGAACGATAGGGTCTCAAGGGTATAAGAAGCTGAGCTCTGGGCAGACTGTGTCTTTTCTTGGGGGCAAGTGGTGAAGGAGACTGACTGTAGGGGGTCTTGCTCTGAGGGACACTTTGCCAAGAATTGACCAGGGCTGGGTCTACAGCCAAGCAAGGATGGACTGGGCCTGGAAGACATCCAGAGGAACGTTATATTTTCTTTAGCTGGGCTTGGGCTTAGGCAGAGCTGGCTAAAGGGGGAGAAGCCTTCTACTGTGTGGCAGAGTTACAGCGGAGAGGCTTGAGTTTAAAAGAGCAAACTATTTTCCTTTGAGCTAGTAGAGCT
The DNA here is from genome assembly GCA_023333525.1 of Aspidoscelis tigris stejnegeri. Lineage (NCBI taxonomy): Eukaryota > Metazoa > Chordata > Lepidosauria > Squamata > Teiidae > Aspidoscelis > Aspidoscelis tigris. The sequence goes on from JALMGA010000015.1 coordinate 18,652,823, forward strand.
GTTATTACAGGAAGCTCGCTACTTCAAGAGACTTCCTAAACTTTATCTATCAACATCTAAACTGATTATTTTTCTCTTTTACCTGTTTTGGTTTACTGTTTGAATGTTTGCTACCAGTTATTGCTTTTAGGCTGCAGTACTCGGCCTATTGCACGAGCCCAGCATCCTACTGGTGCCCAGCTGCTCTTAGGAGGGCAGGCACTGACTAGACTGTTGGGAAGTCGTGACAGGGTTTTCGAATGCATCTATGACACGCTGGGACTGAGCTTTCGCTCTTCTGGGGCGGCCGGATCTGTTCCGAGCCACCCCAGCCATCACAACGTGTCATAGTTCAGGTTTCAGAGCACAAAGAAGTGCTCTGAAACCTTCTGGGCACGTTCAGTGCATCCCAGTGCATCCCCAGCCATACTGGAGGGAAAGCATACGAACGCTCTCCCTCTGAGACAGCTGGGCCCCTCCCGCAGGCTGCTCCCCCGGGTTGGTCCCAACTGAGGCAATCGGGCCAGCTGAGCTCGCCTGGCTTCAACTGGCCATCCGCGCAGGCGTGGGTGCCTGGCAAATTAGGGAGTGTGCCACACACATGCACAAGAAGCAGCCAGCCCAATCGCCTCAGCTGCTGCCCTGTTCACGCATGCGCACCCCTGGGGTGGGTTAGAGGGTGTAGGGTATGGGTCCCACTGGCCCTAGGAGCAGAAACTGGGCTCCTGAAGTGAGCGCAAGCCCAGAGAAGACACGCAACAGGCCTCCCGCCCTGCGTCTTGCCTGACCCAATAGCGGGAGGCTGGTGAAGGAGCGCCCTGCACCCATCCTAGGGCACACAGGAACGCTTTCTCCATTCGCACGGAGGGAGGCAAGGATGTGTAGACGTGTGAACGGAGAAAGTGTTTCTGCGTGTCCTAGCCTTCTTCGCTACGGCTCTTCTGGCTGTAGTGAGAAGAGGCCTCTAGACTCTATACTCCTCTTGGAACATGACAGGATAGAGTTTGTCTTTTTTTGAAGCTGCATCACATTGTTGACTCATGTTCATCTTGCGATCAACCAGGACACCCAGATCCTTTTCACTTGTGCTGTTTCAGCCCACTGTTCAAGCTTATCTGGATCTTTCTGAATCCTCTCCTTCTCCTCCCTAGGGTTAGCAAGCCCTCCTAGCTTTGTACCATCTGTAAATTTGAACAGGATCCCTTCAACTCCCTCATCCAGATCATTTATAAAGATGTTGAATAGCACTGGACCCAGGACAGACCCCTGTGGCACTCCACTTGAAACATTCCTTCAATTGGATGTGAAGCCATTTATTGCCAGCCTTTGAGTGTGATCACTAAGTCAGTTATGAATCTACCTAACAGTTGTCCAGTCTATCCCATATTTGATCAATTTTTCACGACGTATGGTATAAGACATTGTCAAATGCTTTGCTAAAGTCAAGATACACTATGTCTACAACATTTCCCTGAACAACCCCTCCAGTGATTTTGTCATAAAAGGATATTAGATTAGTCTGGCATGACCTGTTTGTTACAAATCTGTGTTGGCTCTGGTTAATTATTACATTCCCATCTAAGTGCTTGCACACATGTTTTTAATACAGTATATTCTGGCATATAAGACTACTTTTTAACCCAGGAAAATCTCAAAAGTCGTGTGTTGTCTTATACACCAGGTATCGTCTTCTTATATGGTAAGTATATCCCAAACTCTTTATTTTAACTGGAAAAATTGGGGGTTGTCTTATACACCCAGTCGTCTTATACGCCGGAATATATGGGTGGTTTGTTCAAGGATCTTGCCTGGTATTGAGGTCAATGATTGTTACACTGATCTTATTACAAATGTTACAACTCTCCCCCTGCCACCAATCTCATGGTGGGCAGCCAGGGAAAGAGATGGGAAATCACGGTTATCATTGGCTGAGGGGGAACTGAAGAGAATGCCCCCAAAGCATGGTCCCACCCCCAAAAGCACCCCTGGTTACGTTGCCATTGCTAAATGAAGAGGATCATTTGTAGATCCAGCAGTGAGTCCTGTTATAATTCAAATAGGGATTTTCTAAGTTTTTGGACTTTTAGTCCAGAGACATAAGGGATCCCTTGCAAAGTGTGAGAACAGGGAGGGCTCAAGCTGAATTCAGGCTGACTATATCTTGTGTCAGAAGGCAGCCTAAGTCTTGCTCTAGTCTGAGTTCTAACAGGAGGGAGTTCCAAAGCCGGGGAACCAGACCCATTTTGGCAATCTGATGCATCCTTCTGCATGCCTCTGTATTCCATTCAAGAGACCTCGGGATCACCAGTAGAACCGTCAAAGCAAACCTCCAAGGTACCCCAGTCTAGGTCCACTGTGTCCACAGGGTGAACAGGAGCAGCTCCTGGGTGGCAGATTCCACACCCTCTTCCAGGGGCTGCACAGTGAGGGCCCATGGCTGCACGACTACTTCTAGGCAGTCATACACAGCTGCCAGATGATCATGGCCATGTCCAACAGTGCACCGGACACCATTTCAAACATTGCCTGGGTGATGCGGGCTGTCCATTCCCACTACCCACGCTGCTGGCTAGGTGCACTTGTAGTACGAATGGCCAGCACCACACTCCAAACTTATACCATACTAGGCCACTAAATGCTAACAGGCTCCACGTATCCTGTACTAAGCCTATACAACTTGCCTGTTAGTTGATTAGTTCTTTACTGCTTCCTGCACTTCCCTTAAATATGTAAAGTCAGCTCAAGCATGCTCATGGCGGCCATTTCTTTAAAGGATAAGGAAGAACTGTGGCAACATACAGTGATAGAAAGTTGACTCTAGGAACCAAATAATCTGGTTGAAAAGTGACAAGCCAAAAATGTTTCCTTTTGCTGGAAGGAGTTCCATGTATTATCCTGTTCACAACCACAAATAGCGGTCAGGTCTTCACTTGTAAACAAAATACATCTTCTCTAAAGTAATCTTATGCCAAAATCTTCCCCATTCAGGCCCTCTTCAAACTACAGTATTTTAGATTTTGTAACCCTTTAAAGAAAGTACTTGTCCGGGGTCCAGGGAACATTCACGGTTTTCATGATTTACAACACAGAGATGGATCTTTAAAGTTGCTCACCAGCTGTTTGTTGAAGTTCTGCACACACTGCTCAAACTGTTCATCTTTTGTTTCATCCGCTTTGCCAAGTTTCTGAAGGACCTGCGTGTGAACACAAAAAAGGAGCAGAAATTAATCTCTAATTAAAACGAGAAAGTCAGAAGATTTTAAGTATCTGTAGCAGAGGAAGAGAATGCGGAATTGCAACTTCCACTCAATGCAGTGTCAACACCCACAGCCCACATCCAAACTCTCGTTCCTGAACAGCTGAAAAAGATGGCACATGGTCAGAGCCAGATCGGGGAGAAGGGAACAAGATTATCTCTGCACCATAGGAACAGAGGGAAATCTGTAGCCTATTTCTGATCCCAGTATTACAAACAGGTCTCTTTATCTTCTGGCTTTACAAAGAGCATACTTAATACTATAGTTAGAATCTCCAGCTTTGGAAATAATAATTCTGTGGGTCCCTATGTTTGCACTGCTGGGAATCCTTACTGCTACCCTGCGGGGCAGAGGGTGAGGATAGCATTTTATAGCATTTTAAAGATGTTTTCAGATTATTTTATATAGTTTATCTTTTTATACCTGGGACCTTCTGGTGTAGAACTTAAATTCTTAAATAAATAAAGTATAAGGTGGGAGTTTTCAGCTTTGAAGACACTCTAATGCTCTGATTTGCCTTGCAGCATTGTGAGCTGTCATGGAAATGATATACAGTACACCAACTATGCCGGCTGCTGGTGCCTTTGCGTTAAAGCCATCTTAATGGTACTTTGTTGGATGACCTGCTTGACAGCATTGAAAATGTTCTGCCATGATGACAGCCTGGACACCCTTAAATGACATCTCCCACGTGGCTTCTGAGAGGAAAGCAGAGACATGGGCCCCTCCTGCACTGGGCCTTATTCCTATTTGCAACGTGTAAAACCATGAAAATCATGCAGGAATGTACTTTTAAAATGCCCGTGAAGCAGCCCAACACGGTTATTTAGAAGAAGAGTTGGCTTTTCTACCCCACTTTTCTCACCCATTTCAGGGGACTCACAGCGGCTGACAAACCTTCTTTTCTTTTCCCCACAGCAGACACCCTGTGAGGCAGGCGGGGCTGGGAGAGCTCAGAATTAAGAGACCTGTGATGAGCCCACATGGAGCAGTGGGGACTCAGACCTGGTATTCCAAGGTAAGTCCAAGATGAGAGGAACCTGCCAGCCTTCTGCAGCACAGCCTGTTTCCCATGTGTGTATGTGTGTGTGTGTGTGCGTGCGTGCGCTAATGTACCATCACCTGCACTCCAGGTATTGCCAAGAACAGGCAAAGCACCAACACACAATGTTGGCAGCCTATTATTTTGGAGTTTACAGACTTGTGTTCATTACAAAGCCTGGACCAAGTCAAGAGTAGAGAAATGAATTCCCTGGTGTAAATCCCTCAGAAGGTAAGCAAAGGCAGCCATTTCCAGAAAATGAATACACTGTGACAAAAGGAAAAAATCATTTACCTTGAGCATAAATGTTACTTCAAGTTTTGTATCAAGTTGGTGTGTGTGTGTCCTTGGCTTGGCACCTTCGGCCACCGAGAAGCCCTAAAATAACCATGGCACCCAGCCAGGCCACTCCTGTCGGCAAGAGGGCTTCTCAAAGACAACGTTTGCCCTCCATTTTAGCCAAGCACGTTTTAATTACCTACACTTGATTTTATCAGCAGACCCCTTTAACACTTTTGCCCTGCAAGCAGGCTTTTGGCAGCGCCGCTATCTTTAAGGCAATCCTCATGAAGAGGCAACTCAAGGGCTGCTTCACTTGCAGTCACAACGACCCAGGGTGGGAGGGAGGGAGGGAAAGAAAAAGATCTTGAGGAGAACTGTTGTTTCCAGGGCTTATGTATATTACATGGGCATTCATAAATAAAGGAGAACAACAGACGTTGCTTACTTTATCCCACTATATTTGAATATTCTGGAATAAAGCACGGGTATTCCAGAATATCCATGATTAATTCCGGTATATTAAAATGTCTTGTATCACCTTCTAAGACTCTGGTTTATGCAGAAATAATGATTGTGGGTGATTTCTTACTGTTTAGACTTCTTCCACATACTTGGGTAACCAGCTGATCCTTCTATCACACTGCAACAGGCTCTACAAAGAACTCAAGTTTCAGAATATCTTCATGGCAAAATGTGCGAACACATGATGAAGTCCTGTATTTAAATTCCTGAGCGGGTGGCCAGCTAAGCACTACTCTCGGCAGGAACAGGATCTCTCAGAACTCAAGCCGCTCTGGAAAGACGGGAAGCCTTGTCTTCAGGAAATGTGATCCACACTTGAACATGCTTGCTGGACGGTCCTCTATTTTAAACACATCCAGAATCGCATGCCAGCACCAGAAGCATTTTATGTCACTAAGACAGTCAGATCTTAGCTAAACCTTTTTGACTCAAGAACTACATTCAAGCTGGTGTGCTGATTCAAGAGACCCATATGCCAAGCCTTATTATTGCCACCAATTTCAAAGGTGCATCGCAAAAACTCATACACCCATGGATCACAGACCTCATACTTTAGGCAAAATCCACATGGCTTCTTCACTAAATGTGCATAATAATGCATCCTGGTTGAATATCTGATATGCAGGAAAAGCACATCTGCATGGATGCCACGCTTTTCCCTTGCCATGCCCTAATAAATACTGTTAAGGTGTTTGCATTGCAAAGCTTGGAGAGCTATTCCAACAGCTTTTGTTTCACAGCAGCAGCTTATTGAGGGAACCTACTGGTTACCTCAGTATTTGTTCATCTGAATACAAAAAACGGCTCATGGCAAATTTCCGGTTCCCCTGCCTATCAGAATTACAGCAAAAGAATCCAGACACAATTTTGGTTCTTCCTCTTCAAAGTCATTTCCTCCCCAAAGTCAGATTAGGGGAAATAGATCCCATTCACCCATACTCCTGCCTGCCTCAGTCACCCATGATCTTCATCAATTGTTACATAAAATCAAATATCAGCATAGCGCAACTGTTACTACCAAGACCCAGTAGTAGCTACTCGTGTGTTAGTGCAGTTGAAAGCAGCTGTGTGGGTGTGGTGTGGTGCGGCTGAACGCAGGTGCAGAGTGTAAAGTTGTCTACTTACGTGAGGTTACATTCTTGTGGGTTCAGGAGGATCACGATGGGTTGTATTTTCCTTCACTGCTCAGTCGAACGATGCCGAAATTTTGCCACTAGGTGGCGCACAGCCTATAAAGGGCTGCTCTGGACATGCCCCCCCCCCCAGCCATTTGAGGAGCATGTCTATCGGATGATGACGAGGGATTCTGGAAGGTATAGAAGAAAGCACAGGTGAAAAGCACCCACCACCGAGGGCGGGTCGTGATCCTCCTGAACCCACAAGAATGTAACCTCACGTAAGTAGACAACTTTACATTCTCTGTGGGTTCAGAGTCAGATCACGATGGGATGTACCAAAGCCTCCATCCCAAAACTCAGGGTGGGTACAGAAAGAGCAGAGTTAGTTTACCTCTGGAGGACCTACCGAGTCATAGATCACATGCTGCAGGACTCTGCGCCCGAAGGAAGCTTCCGCGGACCTGAAGTGATCTAGTCTGTAGTGTTTTGTAAAGGTCATGGGTATCGACCAGGCCGTTGCTCTGCAGATCTCCCCCAGAGGTGCGTTGAGCGCTAGGACCGCTGAAGTGGCAGCTGAGCGGGTAGAGTGGGCCTTGATGCCCTGAGGGACTGCTTCTTAACCTGGTAAGCTAGGGCTATACAGGCCCTCACCCAGCCTGCAATGACCCTGGTGTTCACTTTCAAGCCAAGGTTAGAGGGCTGGAAGCATACAAAGAGTGACGGGGACCTTCTGGCCTCTCTGGTTCTGTCTAAGTAGAAGGACAGAGCCCGTCTCACATCAAGGGTGTGCCATTTTCTCTCTAGGTCGTGTTGAGGGTTGGCACAGAACGTGGGCAGGTGAATTTCCTGAGACCTGTGGAAAAGGGAGTCCACCTTGGGCCTAAACTTAGGGTCAAGTCTGAGGATGACCGAGTCAGGAGTCATGAGGGAGCGAGACCGAGACCCTCCTTGGCAACGAACATGCGCCTTGGCCGTCATGTTGTCCGTGAGTACTAGGACATGAGAGCCTCTGATCAGGGGAAGGAACCGGAGAAGAGCCAGGTAAATAGCCTTTAGTTCGAGCCAATTGATTTGGTGTTTGGCGTCTTCCTCGGACCATGTGCCCTGCGCTGTGTGGCCCAGACAATCTGCCCCCCCAACCTCTGTTGCTTGCATCACAGATTACCCTGACCCTATCGGAGATAGAGATAGGGCAGCCCTTGCGCAGACTGCGAGAGTCCGAGCACCAGGCCAGAGAGGCCCTGACCTCCGGAGAAAAGGCAACGGAGGCATCACCGCCAATTGCGATCAGCCTGGAGAAGGGTCTGAGAAACCATTGGAGGGGGCGCAAATGAAAATTTGCCCAGGGTACCAGATCAATGACAGAGACCATCTTACCCAGCAGGGAGGAAAGGGTACTAACCCTAGCTCTAGGCCTGGCCCGAACCTTCCAGGCCAACCCTGCCAGGAACTGTTCCCGTTCCCGACTGGGAGCGATGGTGTAAGCGACAGTGTCAAAGGCTGTGCCCAAATGGGTGAGGCAGGTGGAGGGGACCACGACACTCTTTTCCCAGTTAATAAGAAAACCGTGGTCAGCCAAGTAGGTAGCGGTTTCGTGAACCGCCCAGGCAGCCCTGGTGGAGGATGGGCCTTTACAAAGGACATCGTCTAAATAAGCAAAGCAATCCACCCCCCGAGTTCTGAGATTCGAGATAAGGGGGGGACAGGGTCTTGGTAAAAACGTACGGCGAAGCACAGAGCCCAAATGGGAGAACTCTATATTGGAAGTGCCTGCCCCCCCACTTCGAATCTGAGAAAGGGTCAGGCCGAAGGGGCCATCAAAATATGAAAATAAGCATGCCTAAGGTCCAGCGAGGCCAGGTAGTCACCAGGCCTAACCGCCCCCCTGATAGAAGACAAAGTTTCCATTTTAAAGTGAACATCAGATAAATGTTTATTAACAAACTTCAAATCCAGAATGGACCTCCATTTGTCAGATTTTTTAGGAACTAGAAACAAAACTGAGTAAACCCCTTGACCCTCCTCGCTCTGAGGGACTGGCTCCAAGGCCCCTAAGTCTAGGAGCTCCTGCACCGTGTCAAGGAGGGCCTTCCTCTTAAGGGGGTCAGCAGGAACAGGGGAACTAATAAACCTGTGCAGGCAACGGGCCACGAACTCCAAAGAATAACCATGCTTAACAATATCAAGGACCCAAGCATCCGAACATGACAAGGCCCAGTCCTGGGCAAAGTCCGCCAGCCTCCCTCCTACAACTGCCGTCGGGGGTCCTAGCGGGAGGAGTTGGAGAACTTGGGAAATCTGGGGCCACCCTTCCCAATGGGCTCTTTACTGGCAGAACATTGGCGCCCCCAGGGTGCCCCTCCCCTGGAGGGCTGAGGCTGAAAGGGCTGCTTGAACTGAGACTCCCTTGGGGGTTTCTTGAAATATTGCGAGGAGCAGGCCCTGGGGGTCGAGGGAGCCCATGGGGCCGATGTAGGCATAATTTTCTTATCCCGCATCTCTATTAAAATGTCTTTCAGACATTGCTCACCAAAGAGACTCTTTCCTATGGATGGGGCACTGATGACCTGAGTCTTTGAAGTGAGGTCCACCTTCCAATTCTTTAACCATAGGGCCCTTCTGGTCGCTGTACTGAGGCCCACATTCTGGGCAGCGATCTGAAGACTGTCAACGGATAGGTCAGCAGACAGGGCTAGGTTCCTGAGGACAGCTTCCAGTGCCTCCTTCAAGCAGTTGGACAGGGAAGGGTCGGCCATGATGTCATCGGTCCATTTCAAGGCGGCTCGGGCCAGCAAGGAACTGGCAGAGGTGGCACGGAGAAGGGCTTTCCCTTCAAAAGTCTTCCTGAGATAAGATTCCATTTTCTTATCCAGGGGCTCCCTGAGCACTTGCTCCGAGTCCCTCGGGACCACGTGCTTGGAGACTAGCTGGACAATCGGAGGATCCACAGCTGGCACCCCCCACATGCTGTCCGCGTGGTCATGGGGTAGGAGCATGCGTCTGAGGAAGGCCGGAGGTCAGCGAGCTACCGCAGGCTCCTGCTACTGCTTTAAGATTAGGCCTTGGAAAACCGAAGGGGTGGGAAGGACTTTGTCTCTGACCGGAGTGGACCACAGAATGTTGGCTGCCTCCGCAGCCACTTCTTCTTTCTCTTGCTTGGGGACTAGCAGGTTCAGAGCCTCTGCTGTCTGTTCAATGGAAGCCGGGATCTGGTCACGAGGGAGGAGCCTCGGAGTCATAGCATTACGTGGGGATGGCTCCTGCTGGCCCTCATCTGAATCTGAAGCTTGCACGGGGCCCGAGCGAGTGAGTTCTGTGGATTCTGAGGGGATGGATTCCCAGTCAGATAAAGCGTAGCCATCAATATCATTGCCCTTACGCTTCTTAGCGGGAGGGGCAGTGGGATCCCCAGCCATCAGAGGCTCCGGCGGTGGCGGAGTGAGAGAGGTCGGGTGTGGACTTGCCCTCTTCGATGATTTGGGTGGAGGCCTGCTCGACTTCCCCCTTTTTTTGCATGGGGAGGCGTCCCGAGATGAAGCAGGAGAGGAGGAGGATGAGGAGTGCCTACGTCGACTCCTCTTGGCCTTCTTGGGGTGGTTGGCCAGGACCCCAGCAGTAGATAGGGAGGCCAAGATGTTGGAGGTAATAGACTCCTGCAAGGTAGCAGCCAGACCAGAAATATTGGGCATAAATTGGGGCTGCGGTGGTATATAATAAGGCTGCATCCCCAGAACACCGCTAGGATGGCCCATCTCCAAGGATGGTGGTGGATTGAAAAGAGGGCCTGGGCCTCCTTGGGTGGGCATGCCTGGCCTGGTGGGGTAGACGGAGCCTGAGGCGATGCAGACACAACTTTCGTAGGCGGCTTGTTTCTGGAGGCCTTTGGAACGGAATCTTTAGGTTTCGTGGGCTTAGGGGGCTCCACAATATCAAGGGGCAGATCGATTAGCTTCGGGCCGAAGGAACCCTCCTTGTCAGCCATGTTGATACTGGAAGACAGAAAGGAGAGGGAAAAACCCATAAGCAAAGGGCTACTGAAAGAACCAGGTAGGAGACCCGTACTCCTCCCCCCATTTTAGGCCGCAGATGCAGGCCTCAGGAGGAAGGCCTGGATTAGGCCAAAGGCTTTGGGGTGGGAGGCTGAGGTAGGCACAAGAGAATGCCCCCCGATGGCGTCTGGCCGCCACGCGGCCTGCAGGTCCAGTCACAAAGATGGCCGCCGTGACGTCAGAAGCGTGCGCCCTGCGCTCCTATTGGACCCAGCATTCCGTACCTAGGGAGGGGGCCCCTCCCGGGATGACTGCTGCCGCGTATGCGCCCTTAACATGGCGCACATGTCGCCAGGGAGGGCTATAATGGCGGCCAGGAGTCGCCACGTTAGCCTGGCCTGAAGCGGGCGGACGCTGTAGCGGCGGTACTCGGCCGGCATAGAGAGGGGAAAAGCAGCAGCGCAAGTACTGGCCGAGCCTCAGGAGGGCAGCCTTGACTGCGCACCGGGCTCAACTGCACGGCCGCTTCAGTGCACCAAGGTGGGGGCGGGCTATGCCGAACGCCTCAACATCCTGACCCCACCTGCAAGGGCGGCCGAAAGAAGAGTGCTTCGGCACTGAAGCTAGGAGCGTCCGGGTGTATGGCCGCTTAACGCCATGGCTGCCCGGCAAAAGCGGCGGGATGCAGAGAGCTGCAGGGGCGGAGCGAGCTGGCGAACCGCCAGCCGAGGTGGGAACGGAGACCGTTCGCCACGGAGGGCCGCCTTGTTGCGAAGTGCAAGGGCGAGGAGGCAGCTCGAAGCGAGGCGGAACCCACCTGCTAGAGGGAAAAGGGGAAAAACCCCGAGGCCGCCTCCTCGCCGCCTCTGATACTCGCGGGAAGGGGGGGAGAGGAGAAACCCCCTCCCCGCGAGATGGAGAGGGGGAAAAGGACAGCCCCACCCCCATTTCCCGGGCCCTTTAATACTTACCAAAGGTACCGGGACGAAGCGAAGAGGTCCAAGCTACAGAAAACGAAAAAGGAGAAAAAAGGGTTTTCACGGAGCACAAGCTCCCCTCGTCAGCACCGTTCACTGGGCGAACAAAAATGGCTGGGGGGGCGTGTCCGGAGCAGCCCTTTATAGGCTGTGCACCACCTAGTGGTGAAATTTCGGTATCGTTCGACTGAGCATTGAAGGAAAATACAACCCATCGTGATCTGACTCTGAACCCACAGAGAATGAGTGATTCCAGGGGGTCCCTGGATCAAGGTAGTGAGGGGTTTTTTTTGTTTTTGTTTTTTGAGACGCTTCCCAGAGGCGGTTTGCCTGTCCAAAGGGAAACCTCACCTTTCCCTCGACGTGTGGCTGTAATTGTCACTTGTACTGGACCTCTGGCGTGCGTGCCACAATCAATGCTGCATTCAGCGGTCAGATGAACGCAGCTGCTAGTGTGACAGATTATTCCACTGAGTCATTTTTCATTTTCTCTGCACAGTCATTTGGTCAGACTGAGGAAGGTTGTGATTTATCCCCACATATTAAGAAAACAAAAATCACACTACGTATCTGAGAAATGCAACACTTTGCACCAAAGTACACGTTTATTTATTTATAAATTTTAAACAGGAAAAAGGAAGAAAAAAGGAAGTACATACTATTTGTATGCTCTCCCCCTCACTCTTGGTGTATGTGAGAGAGAGAAAGACACAGTAAACCTCAAACCATTATTTTTCAGAAAATTTGTGAGGGACCTTTTGGGCTGTAAATTTCTGCACCCACATACATACACCTATCATGCACACAAAGCCAAAATGACGATGATGGCGATAATGATAATGATAACAACAATATAAGCAACAGTAATTTCATATTAAGGTGCACAAGGTAAAAAAAATCTCCCCATATATTTTCTAGGGGAGCCTATACTTCTGGATCAAGGGTCCATTTACATTTTCCCCACAAACTATGCATCAGAAGGGAAAGTGGGGTTTGTGGTCCAGCTGGAGGGCACCAGAGTGGCAGATATCATATTGCCATGGGGTGGAGAGGAGTATGTTCCCCATAATGCCAATACTGCGTTTAGGTTATTTTATACAGCCATTATGTACAGTCAGGAGTACAAATTCAAATAGGACCAAGTGTCAAAAAATGAAATTAGCTATTAAAAATGGCTGCACTACAACAGATTTAGGAATTTCTAAACTGTTAGAAAAAGAGCAAATCTCCTAGTATGTTTAGGACCATGATGAAAAAGGCAGAATTCCATCCTCTGCTTCAAAAAATCCCACTTATTCCAGTCTCTAATATTTTTGGATAAAGAGCAACCAAACAGACATCGTAATAAATCCTCTGATTCTTCCAGTGACAAAAATTAAACCAAATGGAAAATTGTTGCATCTTCCACAGCAGCTGAAATCTGGCTAAAGTAAACTTTTCAATTTAAACCTATCTATAACAAAATAAATAAATCTCAGGCTTTGATCGACTTGCTTTGACTGTATTAGACCTGAGACAATCTTCACTGATTTTAAGAAGGACCTTCAGTTGCCCTCCTTGCCTGCCTTACTGGACTGGGCACTGGTTGACGTCCATCACTAGCACAGTTGCAGGACTACTGGCCAAAATGGCCAGCTCTCTGAAATAATGGCCATTTTGTGGCCACAGATTACATCACAACAAACATAAAATGTGATCAGTGTGTTTTACTCAGCAAGCTGTTCTGCAGCTATTTTGAAGCAGTGTCACTGGTATATTTTGGGAGTTTCATAGCATATTCCAAATAATTATCTTTGCTAAATTTGATCCTTTAACACTTTATAGGCTATTAGTTCTGAAAAGAAACCAAGATGTTTCAGTACTTCAAACAACAACTGTTTACGGATGAAATACAGAGATATTTACGTAAATGCTGAAAAGCATTTGAAATGCTGCTTCAAATAACCTTTCGCATTCCCCTGGCTTATCTTGGTGTAAAGTGGGCTGTCCCATACTGGGATACGTGGCCCATCCCAAGATGGGATGGACTGCTCCTGACACAGGCCATTCACACTGGGGCGGCCTGTCCTGCATCAGCCCCCATGCCAGTTCCAAAGCTTGCTCCAGACTGCACTAGATTAGCGAGACCTAGTGGCCATGATCCAGAACACAAGGGATGGGCAGAAGGCATGCCTCCCGTGTTCCGGACTGCCGGGGGGGTGGACACTTCAGCAGCGTCCACCGTATCCTGCTGAAATGCGCGTCCACAGGGCTTGAGGCTATGAACTTTTAAAGTCCCTTGCCCTTGGAGGTAGCTGCAAAGCTCATGACAGCTTCAAGGCCACGGCATGGGCAGATCCCAGCCACACCTTCTCATGAGATCAGTGGGCCTGGCTATTCCACATTCACTGATCCTGACCTCCAACATGCGGATGGCAGATTCCTATTCTAAGACAGAGTCTGGAATAAGGTCCAGTGCAGAAACAGCCTCATTTGCAAGCTGAATCAGAAGAAGAAGAAGAAGAAGAGTTGGCTTTTCTTCCCCACTTTTCCCACCCATTTCAGGGGACTGATGAAGCTTTCTATTCTTCTCCCCAAACAGATACCCTGTGAGGTAGGTGGGGCTGTGAGAGCTCAGAAGAGAGCTGTGACTAGACCAAGGTCACCCAACTGGATCCATGGAAGAGTGTGGAATCAAACCCAGTATTCCCAAATAAGAGTCTGACTCCTTAACCATTAGACCAAACTGGCTCCCAGACCGGCTCCCTAAGCGCAAGACCAAACTGCAATCCGACTTCAAGACTTACATTCAAGCTGGTTAGCATGCAATAAAATTCCTGCACTAAACTACTGCACATGCAAGGACCATATTAGTTCTGAAATGGCTTACAATTTTAGTGATTAACAAAAGAGAATACCCACAGCCAATCAGTACTTCAAAGATTTTATCCTTGTGAGGATATGCAATGTCCTACCTTACTAATACTGGCAATGAAGCAGTTAAAGCCCCACCAAATTACTTCCATAGCAACGTTCCCCACATGGAACTACCTCTAACATTTGAAGATGGCACCTGAAAATTCCTGGAGAAAAGGCTTCTTGTAGAATGGTATATACTGTAATGATGCAAAAATTACCTATAGCTTCAAGCAGATATTGCCTTATGGTTCCAATTCAGGCCAAGGGAGGAGATGCGTAAATACTCCGGGGCAAAAGGGCAACGGTGTTGTCTTTAATGAGAGGAAGCTCCTAGCCCCGGGAGTTCAATCAGAACACCGCCCAAAATAAAGCAAAATAACTCAACTGACCCTGCCACATGTGTAGCCAAATCTGATCTGAAGTTCATCATGAACGCCTGGTCATATTAGCTTCTAAAGCAGTGATGGCGAACCTTTTGAGCTCAGTGTGTCAAAATTCGCAAGAAAACCTAGCTTAACTCGGGTGCTAGAAATATCCATAATTTTGTGATATTTGTAGCTCTAGTAAAAAAGTTATATTTTTGATATATGTATTTTATTAAAAGCAAAAACAAATAATTCTTTACATTAGTGGCTTTGGTTGCTAAATCTTCAATTGAAAGTTGGCATTTCATACACTTCAAGAACAAGCAAGCACTACACATCCAGGTGCCAGGGTGACCATGTGTGTCACCCAAAAGGGCTTGGCGTGTCACCTGTGACATCACCGTTCTAGATGTTCCTCCATTTTGGCACCCACACTGTCTGCCAGCCCCTCTTTCTGTTCAGTTTCAGTACCATTGGCTCCACTGTGGGGTACTGTAGCAGCATCCCTTTCAACTTTGACCATCCCAAGTTGCCCGTCCTCATTACTACAATCAGTATAACTAGATTTCCCTGATGGGAATGAGGAGATTTTCTGTCTTAGCCAGCTAGGAAGCTCAAGCCTTTCAACCAACACCTCATGTTTAGCTTCGCTCAATATCATGTCTACTTCGCAACGAACCTTTTTCCGGAAAGCAGCTATTCCTTTCCTTATCTCTAGCACATCATACTTCCAGTTCCCAGGCTCCATACTAGCTTTCCTGGATCTGTTTCCTGAGACCCTTGCCACTAACACGTCTAGCTGGCAGTCCCCCTAGACCCTTTGGAACAGCTTTAGCCCCTTTTCTGGTTAACATCAAGTGTGGAACTCCCCACCACTTGACCTACTGTGCTGCCTGCTGATATTGGTAGCCAACACACAGGGAACGTAATTCCCTCCCTGGTTCCGTACTTTACCCAGGCAGTTTACCTCTGGAACCAGGCTTACTTGGGTGTAGCCACGTGGTCTAGCATCCGGCTGGTGACCGTACGTTTTACCCTAAGCAATTACCTCCAGCCACCAAGCCTACTGACCTCCACTTCACGTGTGGCTAGGATCACCCAAATACTTGGGCTCACAGCACACCAGGTCCTTACCAAATACCGGAAGCCTTTACCTCAGGACCCGTGCCTGTTTTGCCCGTGCCTGCTAGCCTTCCCTGCCATCTAGCACACACACACACTTCAGGGATGGGGGGATTCTGAACCACAGGCACTACCGTAGGGCTCTGTGTCCAGATACCAGACTCATTCACAAAGGAGCCAAACTCTGGCTGCCCTTCTCAATCACACACAGTATTGCTTGCTACTGTAGTACTCTGGCCAAAGCGGACTGAATCAAGATTCGTCCCGAGACAGCTTTTCCCTCCAAAATATCAGCTGTAGCCAATCTTTGCACTCGGGTCTGCACAGGATTTCCCGCCCTTTTTGCAGCCTCTAACCAGAGATTGCAAAAAGGCTTGCAAACAGGGTTTGCAAGGGCTTTGCATGGGCTGCAAGCCATGCATCCTGCAAAGAGGCTTGCACGGGACAAAGAAACCTTACTGCCCATTGCAGCCTGACCCCTGAAACCGTCACAGCACCTACAAACCATTGGCATTAACAAAATATCCATCTGCCAACTACTGGGGTCTGCTTGCATAATTCGCCGATACATCACGCAGTCCTAGGTCCTTGGGAAGTGCCCGACTAGTGATATAATACGAAATCCAGCATAGTGATGATCATCATCATCATCATCAAGCACAAGCCAGAGATAAACACTAGGTTTCCAAACACTGCCTAGTGTTCTAGACACTACCACAGTCCTGAACCACAACTATTGCTGCTTAATATCAAACTACTTTTCAGATCAAATTGACTCACAAAGCAATTTTAAAAGTAAACATAAAACAGTGCATTATGTATTATCTTAAAAAAATAAATTCTACACGTTTTAAAAGCACCGTTAACTTTGCATCAAATGCTAACCTCCATAAGCCTTGGGGGTATTTATTAACATTTATATACCACTTACTATTAAATGCATAAAAACAACTAAACTATCAATTATATAAAAACATTATTAAAATTAAAGGGAAATGGGGAAGCAATCACTCTAAAGAGGCCTGAGTGAAGAGACAGATCTTCAGCTGGGACCTGAAAACCAAAAATGCACACGCGCCATGAATAACAGACTTTTTTGTTTTAAAGTGTGCCCATCATCCATAGAAAATAAATTCTACGATTCAGCAGAAACGGCAAACATCACTTAGTGTTATTAGATTAAAATCAACTATAGGTTTTGGAAAAATTGGTATGTGACTAGCACAACTCTCCTGAGACCATGACTTCACCATCCAAACACAAGTAGCACCACTAACACTGAAATTAAATCTTGTGGTCCGACTGTTCTTCCAAATCTATTCAAACATATTTATTGAATAACGAATTGTCACTGCAAACATTCCTTTGTGAAGAGCAATGCTCTAGCAGCTCACTGGTTAGTGAATTCCTAGAAATGTAAATCTGCCCTATGTGAAGCGTTACTTGGTTAATTGAAAGGCAATTCAATTACAATATATCATCTGCTACAATTATACCAGTACAAAAGAATTGTTATTTTATCATCAGAACTGCTCAATCTCAGTTTAATTACCACATTCTCAAAAATCACGCAAACCATTTGAAAAATTTGAAAAACCATTTGTTTTCGAAGACAAACCAAAATGTAGCTCAGAAAGCAGGAAGTGTAATGCTTCAATACCTAAATGCCAAAGAAAGGGATCACCATTCACTGTCACCTGCCACTTATAGGCAATCATTTCCAAATTATATTACATTTTTGTCTGTGAACAGGTAAGTACAGAAAGGCACTCAAATATGCTAGTTGCCTATTTCTCGGAGTTGGGAAAACGCTTTCAAATACCTTTTCCTTCTTATACAGGGCACAGGAACTGGGAAGGACCAAGTAAAAAGGACTATATAAACCTAAGATCTTGTGTCAAAATGAGTTTCTAAATCAGGCATTGACATTTTCCTGAGCCATTGGCAGCCCCTCGGGGAAGCCTCAGTCATGGTGCATCTAATTATAGGTTTTAACTATGGAGGGAATGGACAGTTCTATGGCTTCCTTTGCAGCTCTCTTGCATGCTACATTTGCAGGTGGTATTCTAAAGAATAACTCAGACTACCAACCACTATGCATTCAATGTTTTTATATATCTGTAAGTATAGTTCCTGTATCTCTCTGGACACACAAACGTACTGCCATTCCCATCAGCAAAACACAGAGTATTGCGTTCAGCATACAGACACAGAAACCACAATTCAAGGAAGCTTAAAGGCAGACACCTTCATCAGAATCACATCTCAAGACGCGCCTGAAGCATAGACACTGTAAAGATACAGACAGATCCATGCAGTTTTCCTGGAAACAATGCAAAGATGGCTTGGCCATTGCCTGCTTCCAGTTTTGTTTTTTTACATTCCAGTCAGACCAGAATCTGCTCAGACACCACACCTGACCTGGTCTCCAATCATGAGAGAGATACTATAAAGTGATCAGTCTTCTGCCCAGCCTACGTCCCATATCTGTGATTGCCATGCAGAGAAGTGGCAGCAGGAAGACTGCACCAGATGGGGTGGCCATCATATGGATTGCCTCTACCCTACTCTTCAGCGCTCCACCCCATTCCTGGTCCAATCAGGCAAGACAAGTCTCATGTACTATGGTAACACTGCCTTGCACATGTCCACCAGCCAGAGGGAGATCAGATCAGTCAGGGCCATTGTGAAGTCTATCTGTCTAGATGTTACGGAGCTCCAGCTCTCATTAGGACAGAACCCAAAACCAAAACACCTATCCTTCCTCCAAATATCATTCTAGTATACAAGCCTTTTCTAGATCCATGGTGGTCTTCAGAAGGTTTATTCTTACAGTTGGGTTTTCAATGGTTTTTTTGTTGTATTTTGTAACAGTTTTGGATTGGATATGTAATGTCTATGAGGTTTTACAGACTTGATTTGTTGTTCACATTGTTCATAAAGCATGGCCAATAAATGTAACAAAGAAATATAATTCTTTGTTTTGATGTGTAGCCTCAGAGATTCTTATGTCAAAGTTTTTAAAAGCTTCTAGCAGATTTTGAGTTCAGTTCAGGCCATATCACCCCTTCCGGGAGAGGAAGCTCTGGTCCAGAAGACAGGAAGCAGCCAGTTGCAGCACCCTCTTCCTCTCCATGATGGAGATGGAAGAAGCTGCCCTGCTTTGAAGGCACCACAAAATGTCACGTTTGGTCGCACTGAAGGCATGCGCTGCCACTGAGAATGGAGATGGAGTGACAGCAGGTACCTTTCTGATGACACCCCCCAATGGCAAGCAACTACCATTATTAAAACAGGATTCATAGCTAAATGGTTCCCAAGAGTCTGAATCTGCACTATCAACAAAATGCAAGGTTTTGATAAACATGTTGAGCGCCCTGGTCCCCACTAGTGGAGGCCGCATGTCCTGGAGGCCAAACTCATCCTTCCATCATCCTTTCTAAACAAGGGGCTTTTAGCTTGGTTTCCTCACCTTTCTCTATACCCATCATCAAATCACTCTCAATTCATGTCTAGGCCTAATGTTGTCTAATAAGTTACGAGATTTTTTGGTTCACGCTTCTGATCAAGTTTCTCACCTGCTGCAAGTGTGTTTTTACTCTAAACCCATTGTATTTGTATACAATTCAATAAAGTTACATTAAAAAAACAAGGACTCATCATTAACTCAACAGGGCCTGTAAAGAGCCCATAATTAGAGGCCCTGGGTGCCTTTCAAGCATCCTGTCATCAAGAGGTAACCGTCTTTGTGGAAGGGAAGCTTTTTGCTGTCCTGGCTGAAAGCTCATCCACACTGTGTTTGTATTCTGAAACTGCTATACAACTCTCCTCTATAACACAAGACTTGGCAAGGCTGCAGACCAGTTCTCACTTGGCTGCATCAAACTTGAGCAGACTGTAACATGTTGCAAGATGAATCCCAAATGCATTCAGTACTGTTTCCTCTGGACAAGGGAGGATAACTTTGCAACTGTTACTGAATCATCACACAAAGACCAGTTTAATGAGCTGAAACTAGTTCTGGTCTAAGGACACTAGTGCCTGGGCTGAAGCACAAGCTCTCCATTCCATTCTTTTACCTTGGAACTCAAGGCTGCACCTTCACAGGCAGCACCTGGCAGACTTTGTGGTCGGGTCTGCCGATCCTGCTACTAGGCCAGGAGACACACAGCCTCTCCTGGCCTGGGAGTCTTGGAAGCTGCATACAGAGGTTCCACAGCTGTGAAATATCCCAGCACAATTAAACGCCAGGCAGGAAATGGTCCTAGATTTGCCAACAAGGTACTTCTGAGGGCAACGACATGGGATTTTGGCACCCTGGGAACCCTTCGAGCCGGTCTTCTGTGATTGCATGCATCCAAGACACGTGACTTCTCTAAATTTTTCCCTCAAGGCATCGGCCAGGACCAATATACAAAGCCTCAACAAGCTAATGCCACATCTTGGGTTTAAAACCAGTAACACAATTTGGTGGCCGCACCCAGCCTACCTCTACCTTAGTAAGAACATACTGTTCCTGTATCTAAATCCAAAGATTATATGAGAGATTCCTTCCTGTGAAATTGGCAAGCAGTAGTCAGAGGCAGGTGGTTGTAGATGGCACAGAAAAAAGCCGAACCGCAAATCTCAGTAAACTGTGGCAAACCAGGTTTTGATTCAATGCATTTTCACTTCTCATCCAGCCCCATTTGGGAGAGCCAAAAGCTAATCAGAAACTGCCACTTAGTCCCTCCCGGACCCCTGATGCATTCACTGAGTTCCTAGATACATTTGCCATAGCATTCATATAAAAATTACATACCCTCACATTGCTTCAAAGGTACTGCCTGAACCAGACGCAATATTTCTAAGTAGTTTTAAAAGCAGTGTACTAGAAACCGAACACAAAACATCATAATAAATAAAACATTTGCAACACTCCTTTTTTTAAAGAACCTTAATCATGCATGTGACAAATTCAACACCTCCCTCAATTCCTGCTTTGTTCAAGCAGGTCCATGAACCGGTTCACACTTCTTCTCTCCACAACTATTGTGGACTCTCGGATGACAGATCTGGTTTAAAGCTCAGCAGGTTTTATTTTTGACAACACTGGATAAGAGATCAATTACCAAGCTTGGATATGAAGCCTTGTTTGCTCAGTTCTGGTTTCGAAGGGTGACGACAGATGTTGAATATATTACAAACAAGTGAACAAGAGCTGTCATTGCAGCTTGGCAGGAAGGAAACACAGCAGAAAACAGCTCAACAGAAGCTTTGTGGAGATATTCCCAGAGGGCTCCTCTTTATCCCTACTGAGGATGCCGCTGAGAAGTTAAATACAGCACAGAGAAAGTATTTGAACAGCTATTTTTAAAATAACGCAAATGAAATGCTTTATAAACTTCCTGAAATACAGTGCTTTAGAAATAAAAATATTGAAGCTACTGGTTCATAAATATGCTGGTGTGGGTATGTATATGTAGAAAGCTCAAATAGGAAAGGCAGGCCAGAACAAAGCTGTTGGGCTAAAAGACTGGAACAAGTTTCTTATTAGAAGTACATAGAGGTCTCCCAGGACAAGGAAATGTGGAAGCATCACAGGAAGATCTTCTTCACCTCTTCTACTGGAAGAGGTGGTAACAGCTACCAATCCAGATGGCTTTAAGGTAGGGTTGGACACATTTATGGACAACAGATGTATCGATGGCTACCAAAATGGATGTCTCAGTACATCTTTCAGGCTGGGGAGGAAAGCAGGATGCTTCTAAGGCCATTTGCTGGGATTCAAGAGCAGGAAAAGGTTCGTCCTTGTCTCTGCTTGAGATGCCCATAAGCAATTGGTGGGCCACTGTGTGCAACGGGACACTGGATTAGATGGACTGTGGCCTGATCCAGCAGGGCTTCTCTTATGTTCTTATGTAGCAGTGGGCTGGAAATGGATGATGATAACGCTGACTGAAATTAAGTCACAGCTTTCAGGACTGCCAGTACAAGAGTCAGCAAAAATGGCTCAGAAAGAACCATTCCAAGGATTTGTAATAATAAAAATGAGTAGATTTGAACTGCAGTCTTGTAGACTTCATTATCTGCTCAGGACACTGGTTTGGGGGATTATAGATTTTTGGCAGACTAAGAGCAAACTAGAGCTATTCTCCTACAACAAAATGAAATCATATTTCCACCATCTGTACTATAAAAAGAGCATGCAAAGCCAAGAATCACACCTGATGACCCTAATAATGGCAAAGCATGATTCATCATTCTTTCTGAATTCAGCTGCTGAAGGCATAGAGGTTCCTTCACACAAGTTCTTAAGATCAAAGGGAAACCACATTTTTAGCAACTCCTTGGTAATGTATCAAAAGTTATTATCAGAATACACCATGATAACATTCTGAGCTGAGAAAATAGCAATGATTTTTGCAGTTCTAGCAAATATGGTACCAACAGCCAGGAAGGAAAAATCAACATCTTCAGTCTCTCAAAACAAAAATACAAATATAAAAATGTTATAGGCCGATACATTAGTTCCACCAGGTATGAAATGCTATCAGACTCATTAAAGGTCATCAGAAACATATCAGATGAATAATCCTAGCTCATGCATGTGCCAAGCTCACTTAACAGTGATGTTGCATTCCAACTGTCCTGAAATGAACTTGGATTCTCCCCTCCAAGTCTAAAATGGTTTAATCTACAGATGCTGCATCTGACAGCACACAATGTCCTTAACTTTGCTTTAAATTTCTTGGGCAAGTGCCAGGAAAAAAAACACAAACACAGGAAGGAAGGAAGGAAGGAAGGAAGGAAGACCCTAAGGTTGGCTTAGCTTACAGTACTAACCAATGATCATTCAAATGCACACATTTTACACTAGCGTCACTGTTAGCTACATAGGTACCCTGTTAAAGAGATGCCTCTTCAGCATATGCATAAACATATACAAAGATGGAGCTGGGGCATCCCAGATGGGAGGTCATTTTAGAACTTGGGAATTGCCATGGAGAAGCCCTCTCACATGCTGCATCTTTGACAGCAGATATTGGCAGTGACGCTAAGGGTGCATCCCCTTTCGAACACAGGATCGGCAAGGGGTGTCCCTATGCAGTTTGGATTTGGCCCACAAAAATCATGCCAAATCCCCCCAAACCGTGCCCAGAAGGGTGCTGGGAATGACATGGGGACACCCAAGATTCATTCTCGGTCCCACGCCCAGCCCAAACAGCACTTAAAGAGCGCCAAACAGCCAGCATGGAGATGTAGCCAAAGAGGGTGTCACCTGCAGATCTTAGCTGATGGACAGATCCCTATAGAAAGTGACTCTCCTTTAGATAATTCAGGCCAAAGTTGTTCAGGCTTTTATTAATCACTGTTAAAACTTTGGACTGGGCTCAGTAGCAGTAGTCTGTTAAGACTGACTAGCTACAGCTTCAGAACCATCTCCAAGGGCAGCATCACGTACAGCAACATTACAATAAGCCAGTGACCAAGCTCCCTCGGCCGTCAAGATACCTCTACCTAGAAAGGGTCCTACTTGGCAAACACGTTTTGGTCACCACTGCCATCTTAAGAACCTTCTGCAGTTACCAGTAATCTAGATCTAGACTAGTATGCGCCATCTGCACAATACAAAGCATAGTCCAGACCAGGAGGCCCAAAATGACCAGGTCTAAATCTTGATTACCAGTAGTACACTAGTGGTCAGGCTGAGGTGGTGCACGGCTGGCATACCTTCAGGGTCTGCTTTGCCACAGGGGGCTCATTTTGGCAGCGCAATAAAGTGCACCACCAAGGTCGCATGGGAGCTTTTGGAGGCCTTCTGCAAAGCTGCCAGGAGTTTCAGGACCAGAGCAGGGGCTGTCCCAATGCCTTGTTTCGGTCCAGAGCAATCCATCCCTGCTTTGGAATAGACTGCTTGATCATGGTCACAGTGAAGCAAGGGTATAAAAGGGTCTTAGCTTCTCATGACACTGACGACCCCAGGAATATTCCCTGTGCACTGTGCACTTCTGCCTTCCTCAGTTGCCATACAGCATCTGTTTTGTCTAGATTCAGCTTTAATTTATCGGTCTGCATACAACGCATCGGTCCCTCTAGGCAATGGCTAGCCACTTATACTATCTCTCCCGATTCAGATGAAATGGAAAGACCAGACTGGGTCTCTTGGGTGTCCTGATCGCACTTCAGCGCAAATCTGATGATCTCGTCCAATGACGTCATTTGGAGAGAGGTTTTAACGCTCACTGCAACATTTTCTGCTGTGGGGAAATCACAGATCACACAGATCACAGATTCCACAGATAAATGTGGAATCTTGTACCCAACATGCAGGATTTTCCTTCAAATCCTTTGTTTTACTTTTACACGGACACATGTTGCTTCTTCTAACAGTGGGTTTTAAGGTGTGACCTTATTGAGGATTTATCGATACTCAACCGGATGTTCTGAGGGGAAGATTTCTCAGGTTTACGTAATGGGAATTATGGGCCTCTTCTGCACTGGGATTTATTCCATATTATGTCTGTGCAAGGCCTGCCATAGTCTACACCAGCATGTAAATGGCAGGCCTCTATTCTGGGGTATAATCCGGAATAAGGCCCAGTGCATATAGGGCAAAGTCCCTAAAATATGGACAGCATTATGCTGGCAGAGACTAGTCCAGCATTATTATTTCTATGGCAGTGAGAAGAGATACTGCCTGCTTTCGATGCCACTTTTCCTTTGAACCAAAAGTGCCTCAGAATTAACCTGAGACCAGAGCAGTGCAGTGTCCATCCTTCCGACTTCCAAATCTGGTTCATACTCATAAACAAAACGTGCAGCAAACCTCACGCACTTCTGCCATGCCTACAATGTACAGCAGTCCACTGCCCATCCAAATAAATCAGAGAAAGTCTTTCAGTACAAGCTTCCCTCTCATTCAGACTTTCCTTAATTTCATAGAAAATTTCCAGCACCAAGTTACACGTTCTCCTTCTCCCAGTACTTGCAGGCAGCGGTTCTTCAAAATAAGGACACTAAGACAAAGCTAACTCCATGTGTGTGCCTTGGTGTGGGCACATACAAAAACAAACGCACGCTAGAAAAATTAAGGGGAATTCTTGGCTGTTTTTTAAGAAGACGTATTTGTTCCACTTCTATAGAACTAGAGCGCATGACTGAAGGAGCTACGGCCTTGGTCGTCTGCACCCAAAAACAAACACTGCGTCACAGTTGAAAAGTCAGACTGTCAGAATAATTACTACAACAGAACAGTCAAGTCAGAAGAAGCATACTTTCAAAATTCAGTTGGACATAGAGCTACAAAACTATCTAATAGTTTTAAACTTATCTTGAAATACAAAAAAGTTAATGCCCCCCAAACGACCCTGAATCAAAATCTGATTCTACTCCATCTGCAAGATCCAGCCTTGGGCCTGCTATAGCCTGCACCAGCATGCAGACGGCAAATCAATATTCCAGGATATAGCCCAGAATGAGGCCCAGTGCATTATTTCATTCAGACAGACATAAACTAGCAGCTTCTAAATTTGGCCTGTAGAAAATAGCTCCGATTCTAAATGTCATGAAGCCAAAGTTATTTCTAATGGGGCTGTGCTGCTGTCAGTCAAGCTGCACTGGACACCATTGTCAGCTGTTGTCTTTATAGCCAAGTGTCTATTCTGAGCCATCCTGGTTCCTGGCGTCATCATTAATAGCCACAGGATTGTCACCAGGCATCGCCGTGCCCCCCTGCCCCCCCCCCAGACACACACACTCAGGAGGGCTCATGTTACAGATCAGACACGGGCTGTATTGCTTTAGATTTGTTGGATTTTTAAAGTGCTTTTAATGTGTGTTCTGTTTTTAATGTGTTGTTTTAACAGTTGTTACCCGCCCAGAGATCTTTGGATGTGGGGCACAACAGAAATGTAAATAATAAATAAATAACTCACCCAGAAAGGATTTGTGAGGGCTGGAAAGAGCAAGTCAAGAACTAATGTGACTTTAGTTCTTTTAGTTCCAAGTGGCATTTAGCTGTTTCTCTTGCCAGGCTTCCCAGAACTTACTTTGGTTTAGTAAGAGTAACCCAAGGATCTGAGGGAACATTATACAGTTTGCCAGCTAAGAATCCCACTGTCTTAAAAAAAAACACGCACACACAATAAAATAATACAAATCTTTATGCTTGTGAATCACACCATGGAAAACATGCAGCTCACTTGCTTGATCAGAGAAAAATCTTCTTAATTTCCTTTTTCTAAAAATTGGGTACCTTTCATAGACTTTCCGTGTAAAAAAGGAGAAAATGTCATTAGTAGGATTTCAGAATGGCTTAATATTAATCAAAAGAAGACGTGTTTAGAAATAGCTAGAACCACAATAAAATTATTTTTAATTGTTAATGAAATTATCAGACGTCACTTTTAGACATCTTAGGCCTATTCGCACATGGGCCTGAGGAACGCGTGTAGGACGCAGCATACGCACAGCTGGGACGCAGCATATGCACAGCTGGGACGCAGCATATGCCATTCAGAACTGCCCCAGACCTTCCCAGGGCACCCACCTGTGTTCCGGGTGTAGAGCATGAAATGGTGCTCTACACCCAGCTCAGGGTGTTCCTGGCCATCCCAGGCTGTCCCACAGCTGTTCGGGTGGCAGCACATTCGCTCTTTCCCTCCAGAACAGCTGTGGAACACGCCCCCGGCTGCTGCTATTGGTAGACCGGGCCCAAGCTGTCAGCGCTTCGGAATGGAGGCATGGTATACAAGGAGTGGCACATTGCCCCAGCTGGCTGTGCAACCACCACGACAAGGTAAGTGGTCACGTGGCTGGGGGGAAGGCGCCACCTCCCGGGTGCCGGTGGGCACCTGGGGGGCCCTGGCAGCTTGGGCCGCCGCAGCTGCTAGTGCACCGGGATGTTTTTTCAGCCTGCGCGGGCTCTATGTGACCCAACGGGCTCACCTACACCCCGCAGGAACACACACACACCCCGGGCTGGGGCCTAGAGGGGACACACTCACACGATGTACCTCATCACCTGGCCAGCGTCACTGTGTGCCTGCATGCGCCGCTGGCTGACTGCCAGTCAAGGTGGCGATATGGTCAGTCATGGGCGCGAGCACGCATCCCCTGGTAGGCAGGAACTGGGGAAGGGACGGGACCGGCCTTTCAGGCCAGGCCACATGGGGACAGATTCCTGTTTCACACCTAGGCAAGTAGAGCATTCCTTACCTGCCTAGGTGGTGAATGGGGAACGCGTGGTCTAGCCTTAGTTCACTACAGCCATCCGGCTGTAGTGCAAAAAGGCCTTTAGTTTTTACATTATTATTATGTTGTTTTTGTTTCTCCCTTGTATGTCTTTCCCCCCCTTTTCTTCCTTCCTTTGGATTTATTGTTTCTTCTTGTGTCTTTCAATGCTTTATGGAAACTCTTAACCCAAAAAGTCATGTTTACTTAGAGAAGAAACTAAGAGAGCCTGAGAGAGTCCAAGAGAATTTCTGCTGGGTGAATAAATCATGAGAAGGGCTCACAGAAAAAAAGAAATCAACTTCATGAATAGCAAAGTCTTTGTTTAAGGAATTGCAACATATTGTGATATGCTATGGATTTGTCAGCCAATGTCGAAGAGGAAAAGTCTAAGGATTATACCTCAGTGTCAGGACATCCATCAACGCCACACAACCACAGCAAAGAACAGAACCAGCAATTTGTACAATGTAGTCAAACACAAGTCTATTATGGGATTTGAAACGCTCGCTTCTTGTTACTTCCATTGGTCGGCATTATGAAATCTTCGCTCCAAGCCACACTCGTAGAGATTCTCAAATACAATAACAAGCATTGAAACAGTATACTATCCAGAAGTAACAACAGGTAATGGACTGTAGCCATCACATTTCTCCTCACAATTCCTCAGGTAAATTTATTCACTCTACATAACACATCATACACACACACACACACACAATCTGAACAACATAGCAGGAAAGAAAAGGCGCCTCTAGGATCAACATTCCCAAAAGCCTTGAGCCTCTTAGTTGAAGAAAGCAAAGGATTATGAGAGCCTGTCCACACTCTGGCAGCAGGCCAATCTAGGCTCTGTCCTCATCTGGAAACTTCCAGAAGCAATCCAGCTGTGGGATGCTAAAAACCAGTCCAGAACAACAGCATACACACATTCTTCTAGGTGTGGCACCTCAAGGGGGCAATCCCAACACAGAGGTGAAATCCTGCATTATTGCTGTCTGGTATAAATCGACTCCAACTTTAGGTTTCCCCAGAACAGAGATGTGGGCTCACATGTCTAGATGCTTGCTCCCATGATGGCCATCACGCATACACAGAGCTGAAATCGGGCCCTAAATAACTGCTGCACATGCACAGGGGACCATAGTCATGAACATTTAGGCCTTTCACACCATTAAAAACTCAGATGTGTGCAGCAGAGCATCATGGGCGCACGCATCCAGACAGGTAAGTGCCCACAACTTTGCCTTGCTGTTTGGCAGAGGTGGCCTGAGGCAATAGCGAGATCTAATCAAGGTCCTGCATTTGTCTCTCATCATCTGAAGGCAGCCAGGAAATAAATCCTGGTGATGTGGTGAGCAGCTCAATGAAAAGACACACAGTGTATGTTGCTGAAAAACAGGCTAAGAAAATGCTAGAAGAAAGAAGAAAAACAAAGATAGATCAGACTCTTGTGACTTTCTCTACCACCAGAAGCTATCTGGGGTTCTAGAGGGAGAAAAGAATTCCC
This sequence comes from Aspidoscelis tigris stejnegeri, assembly GCA_023333525.1. Taxonomy (NCBI): domain Eukaryota; kingdom Metazoa; phylum Chordata; class Lepidosauria; order Squamata; family Teiidae; genus Aspidoscelis; species Aspidoscelis tigris. The sequence continues at coordinate 18,681,098 of JALMGA010000015.1, forward strand.
CCTCACATGATCTCAGATCTTAGGGGCTGCAGTGCTCTGCTACTGAGCTGTGGTCCGGAGTTCTACTCCCATATCGACCTGACCGTGCCTTAAAATCTGGAGGGGGGCCCTCATAGTTTCCCACCACCCTCAGCAGCAAAAGCACTGAGCATCCACGAGAGGGCCTTCTCAGTGATGGCCCCTAGGCTATGGAATAGTCTCCCCCTTGAGGTGCATCGATCACCTTCACTGTACATGTTTAGGAAGGCAGTGAAGACACACCTCTTTGCCCTGGCCTTTGGTTAAATGGGGATGTGCATTGTTTTAATAATGTTGATTTTAGATGTTGTTACCCACCCAAGAGACCTTCTGGTATAGGGCAGGGTAAAAATGTAAATAAATAAATACGGTAATATTTAGCATTTACATCAAGGGTTCTCTAGATGTTCCCATCAGCTCCAGTGAGTCTAGTCAGGAGCAAGCAATAAGATGTGCCATTTGGGACCATCTGCAGGCTTTCAGTTTGAGTACCCCCAGCTTATATACGGTACTACTTCTGAATCTTCTTCATATTATTAGTTAATTCTGCAAAAACAAATTTGTGCAAACATAAAAGTAAGCCCACTACTGAATTAACTAAGCTGGTATTTTCCACTTATACTAGTGAACAACAACATAACACCAAGCCAAAATACTTTAACTATGGCCTTTTAGATGTCCCTGAACTACGCTTCCCATCAGCCCTAGCCAATTTAATCAATGGCAAAGACCAGTGAGAGTACGCAGCACCTCAGCAAGATCTGGAAAGCCATAGGAATTTTCTGCACAGAACATTGTCTATGATAGGAAGGCGTCCAGGGCCATCCACGGGAAGCTCAGCCCTTCCTAGCACGGTCCAACTGTGCAGGATTAGGTTAGGACACCCCAAAATGGCATCCTAATGTGGTTTACTAGTAGGTCTTGCCATGGAGATCTAAAATCAGGCTAAGGCTTGTATATAAGGCCACGGAGGTACACTGATGGTACATCCATGTACTCTGGTATGCTCACAGGAGACCCATTTCACAGCGCGACAAAGTGTGTCGCCGAAATGGGCCCTGGGGATCTCCACAGGCCAAGAACTTTTACTCCTGGCCTTTGGAGCATTCAGAGCCCCCCGGACCAGCTCTGAAGCTTACGAGAGCGTCAAAGACCTTCACAATGTTGATGGCTCGTCACATTTCTGAAGCAACCAGATTGGGATCCTGTCCCAGGACACTGGCCATAAGTGCAGGCAAGCAACAGCTGGAACAGCCCCGAGGTAGAGTCCCCAGAGTGGCGGCCATGCTCGTCTCTTTCTGGCGTCTTAAACAGAAGTAACGTTGTCACAGAGAAAAGAGCAACGTATGCAGAAACAAGAAAAGCCTGCCAATGAAGAAAAGAGCCCGGCCTGTGATGGATCTTCCTCGCACAGGCGGCTGCATAACACAGGCCAAACCTATACCGCACTCGTCAGGGAAGCCAGTCACACTCACTGGTCCCAGCTGGATAACGTTTGCAGCGTCCCTTCTGCAATTCACATGGAAGGAATTACGTTTCACCCCCCACATGCTCCAGCATGTATTTATCACAGCCTCCAACTCTAGGACAGAAAGCAAAAGGAATGAACATCTCTGTGGGCAACGTTCGGATGTTCAAGAACCAGTCCGTCTGGCATGCAGAAGAGTATGCGGCTTGTAGAATATTTAAACCTATATTATGCTAAACATGAGCTTGTTCTCTTGTAAAATCAGTTTAAATAATCTTGTGTGAACAAGAGCACCCAGTCAAGAATATGCATGCCATCTTCACTACTTTTCTATGCAGCAATTACACGTGTATCATTAACAAATACAACAAGAGAACGTGGGTGCAATTATCAGAAGGTGTGGCTGACAGAGAATTCTTGTAAGGACGAAGGAGGAGGGGGGGCAAGGTTCCACCTGTACTGTGGCCATCGCTTTAGACCTTTTAAGTTCTATCCATTTTATTTGTGGACTTTCCATTCAGGAAAATCCAAATGGAGGGTGGAAAGTCTACAAATATGACAGATAAAAGATGGGCTGAAGAAGGTTTAAAGTACAGGCACGATCACAGCCTTGATCTCCTGAAACTGTCTTGTGATTCCCTGTGGATCAAAATGAACTTCAGGGAAATCGAGGGAAGCTTCTTCCCTCCACTCAACCGCCCTGGTGGTACCAATCTGCAGGCCTATAACTAACCAACTCTGAACTTTCTGGTTCATTCTTCTTCCGTCTCTCCCATTCATCCATCCATCCATCACAACACATGGCTTTAGGTCCTGTGCACAAATTTCTTTGCTTTCTGCCAGGCACTGAAGAGTAAAACTGCAAATGCACCAAGACAGGATGACTCATGGGCTTGAACTGCTGGTGGTGTAATCTGTATCATAACAACGCGTAGGGAGGGAGTAAAGATTAAATTAGCAAAATAAAATCACAGCCTTATGTCGATGCAAGAGCTTTTGTGCAATTCCAAGTGCACAGCTAAGATGCAATGCCCACTGCGTCTGCTAGCCAAGGAGCCATCCTCTGTTCCAATCCTCCAAGGCGCCCATAAAGTATGCGGACGCCTGCAGCCCTAGAGATCTGCAACTTCTCCGTCCCCTTCCCCTCCCAGTCTTGTTCTCTGCACTGCTGGCACAAGGCACAAGTGCTCCACACACAGCTGCCTTTTCTAACAGCAGCGTATTAGGTTTGCTCAGTCGCCTCCCATAAGTGCAGATTTTGCCCGGATGGAGTTTTTGCAAGAGTGACCCATGGCAGGTGCCCAGCAACCCACGCTCCTCTCCTCTGCCCCTGGTGACACAGAGGTGATGCGCACACAAGACTCTGGAAGCACAAAGAGCCGTAAGTAACGCCCTCTGGGTGCACCCAAGACGGCAGTCGCATTACAAGCCGGCTGTAGGAAAGCAGCGCGAAGCACAAAAGCTAGAAAGCCCAAGAAGCCAAAATGTTAATAAGAAACTGCGAGGACCCAGAACAAACAAGCACTTGCATACAAAGAGGAAGATTATCTTTTCACTTAGGTCCGAGTGGGCCGCTGTGTGGGCCAGCGGGCACGAAGCATTTGAGGTCTTCTCCTGCAGCCACTGCTGTCAGCTTCGTAAGTTTTGATACCATATGAATAGAGTAAAGATGACTTACTTTAACTCCTGTATCGTGTCAGTGTTGTTCTTCTTGTTGCTCTGTTCCCTATTGGCTCTACATATGCCATTCATTCATACAACACAGAAGGGAATTCATAAGCACAGTGCAATAACTTCTGTAGCAATTCAGTGGGAAACTCAGGAGTCACGTACGGGTCATACAACCACAGTTCTCAGAAATTTTACCAATTCACCCAAACATTAGAGTCGAAAATCAAGCTAAAGGAAGCTTCTGAAGGTCATCATGTGATGCTCTTCTGCACAGATAAAACTGAAGTTATATACCAGAAAATCTTAAAGAAGCCCTGGCCCTCAAAATGGTTTGGACACAAACCTTCACCAGATCCTGACAGAAAAATTCTGCCGCTTAAAACTGAAGAGATTCACGGCATGTTCAAAGCTCCAAAACAGTACTGTGCAGCTCCACACGATCTCCTCAACACACACGGAAGCTGCTATAGTCCAAAAGAGATGGAAGGCACCCATCTAAAAGCTGCCAAAGAAAAGGAAATTGTCTAGCTTACTATAAATTTCCTTTTCCCACTCAAAGAAAAAACAAAACTTTAAGACTCACTCAGAGCAGTTTTAGCAAACCCATACATGCCCACCTCCGTAAAGGCTGCATTGAGAAGGGCATTGTTTGTTGGTAGCACGCATGCTTTAATTCCTCAAAAAATAAAATAAAAATAAAAAATAACCCAGTACCTAGCATTTCTAGGTACATCTGGAAAAAGCCTGAATCCATTGAGAGCCACCAGGAACAATTAAGTGTGCCCCATGAGACGATGCTGAATTGAGGTTCAGCCACATCTTGAGGGCCACAGTTTGTTAATACTGCATTGGACTGACCAGAGTCCTGATTATGCTTCTTCCAAGGACGTAGATCAGGAATACTCCTCAGCACCACCTCAGGACCTCTTCTTCCCACGTGTGGACTAGAGAGACCCTGCCCACCACCATTTCACTCTGTCTTCACCGGACAGGATATAATGATGATCCGGATTACGCGTGGACCTGATTAAACGAGTCCAGCAATATACCAGCAAGGGTGATTCAGACTACAGACACCCTACTTTACAAACTACCAGGGGACCCATTTTGGCGGCACACCAAAGTGCCCTGCCAAAATGTGTCCTCCAGAGGTTCCAAGGCTAGGAAGTTTTGTTCCTAGCCATTACAACCCTCAGAGACTGTGGGCCCTAGGAACCCTCAAGGGCAATGCAGAGGCGAGGTGGTGGAACAGTGTTGCTGTTCAGTTGACCCTGTACCAGACTGAACCTTGGTGTGATTCAGACCCACTGGCCTCAACAACAGCAAGGAAAGTGCACAAAAGGCCCCAGTGTTTGAATAAACACTTGCTAATAGTTTGGATTTTGAAGTACAATCACAACGTAGCAGCCAGAAGGAGACAACAAGCCTTTAATCACTATAATCAGAAAACGAAGAAGGGACATAATCCAAGGGATCTTTTCCATCTTAAGGAATGTGGCAAAGCTGTAGCACCATTACACACACCCATCACACAACCAACCTAAATGTCAGCCAAATCTTGAGATGCACAAAGTCAAGTGAGAACTCCATGTGGGGCGCATCATCCTGAGTTCTAATTAAAGTTTAAAAGTGGAGCAGAGAAGCTCTGTGGCTCACAGCTCTTCCTGCATAGTAACTGAATCTCTTTTATTAGCTCCCAGCCTGTCACGTGAGACACAATTGAGCAGTCATATCTTTGGAATCTTTGGAAATCCATCATATTTAAATCCAATTTAAAAAAACAAACATTGGCCCCCAAAAAAGCAAACCATAGATTGTATGGGTAGTTATTGAAACGATGATTACCATTTAAATACAAAAGTAGGAAAGACCATGGTCAGGTGAGTTGTGCGCCTGCTGAATCCACGGCCCAGATCCTGACTGGTTTTTTTGTTTGTTTTTAAATCCAGATCTCAAAACAAACAAACCATTCAAACATTATAAAGCAATACACAATAAAACAGAAATGGGAAAAACAAACAAGCATGAAATATATACATGTCTATATTTACCCAAAGTTCCCCACAAGGAGCACGTATCAACCACTCAAGCCTGAAGAGTAACTCTGGCCTTTTAATGTTGAATAATCAACTCTTTCTGCACTCAATTTAGATCCGGATTAGGGACCTCCTCACATTGACGCAGACCAAGAAGGGTTCATCCCATCAGTCGCATTCTGTCTGCACAAGATGAAGTTTATTCATGTCCAGAAGAGGACCAAAGGCCTTGTTCTGGATCACAGAAGGCATGCAGGTGACGTGCCTCTGTGATCTGGAACTACAAATATATTTTTCATTCTTAGCCATTAGGGATTTTTTGGGGGGGGGGAGGGAGGTTATGGCTGCGATGGAGAGGCATGAGCTGGACCCAAGTCCCATCAGTGCAGACAGTGCTGATCCAGCCCATTCCTCCACACAGTCTGAATCAGTGAGTCTGGTTATTGAGAGCACTGCAAAACTTCAGCAAAAAATGTTAAACTACAAGTTAAGATTTTTAGAAAATAAACAGAGGCTCCAGAGGGAGCAGGCGAGATTTCCCAGGGGAAGCTTTCTGCACTCCATTTATCAACACCTTGAACAGACATTCCACTTTGTTCACGTTTACCAGCTGGAGCGTTCCAATTCACTCACTGGTTAGGCCCATCTGCACATGAATGCAAACATCTCACCCACATGAATGCAAACATCTCCCCAAAGCTAAAAAGCAATCTACAGGCTGGCCAGCGGCATTTGGAGCACTCCTAGGAAGATGGGCCTGTACTTCTTCCTGGTACAGCACAGTGACAGAGTGTGGACTGCGTGAGTGTGGCTGCGCAGTCATTCACAGCATCTGGATGACCCTGACAACATCTGGCCTTGCACCAGTGGACTGCCTGGAAACTGCCTTAGCAATCTGGGCAGGCCAGATATGGGGCTCTTCCATTACTCACAGTGCAAATAGCGCACACTGCACTTCAACGTGATCACCTAATATAGTACTGGTATAGCATACTAGACTGGTCAGTGTGAATCCAACCTTAATCAAAATCATTGAAATAAGCAGAACTGCTGTGGATCCCAATAAGACATAGCACAATACCCCCCATATGCCCCATTTCTTGTCTCCTCCCCCCCAAAAAACAACAACAACCTCTCAGTGCAACTGTTTTGTGAAAACTAACCAAGAAGCACTTTGCTGCATCAAACCCAACTCCATCCACCATCAAATCCAAGATACAAATAAAAAAATACAAATAAATAAGATGCAGTCACAAGTTAAGACTCTAAACAAGACAAACCCAGAGATGCGTGAAATACCAGATGGAAACCAAACTTATCACCAGCATTTAGATGGCATTCTGGAGTGTAGGCCATGCCACCATGCAGGGACGGATGCAAGAGACTGGACATTTTGAGTAGCAAATCAACTGAGGCAGGTCTATGAAATCTGGCCCAACTGTTGGCTCAAGTCTCTGTACTCCACAAACAGCCTGCAACCTGTGGAGAACTGGCTTACTTGGATGAAGAAAGTTGAAGGAGGCAGGAATAAGCACTCAGCCCTAATCACTAGGAAGGTTCCTGGGAAGAGCCTTGGAGCATGGGGACTATATTCAGCAGGAACCACTTACAAAGGTTTGCCAGCTAAAGCCTTACCTGGATCGGGATAAAGTGGCCACGGTAACCCATCCTCTGGTAACCTTCAGATTATACTACTGCAACGTACTCTACGTGGGGCTGCCCTTGAAAACTGTTTGGAAGTTGGAACTGGTGCAGAACGCAGCAGCTCGACTGCTGAGGGGAGTCTCTGGCCAGACTCGCACCACACTGGTCTCAAAGGATCTGCACTGGTTACCTATTCGCCACTGAGCCCAATTCAAGCTGTTGACACTAACATGTAACACCATAAATGGCTTGGGCCCTGGGTATCGGAAGAAGCGCCTTCTCCTAGATTGACCTGCCCAGACACAGAGATCTCAAGCAGAGGGCCTTGTTGTAGTTTTATTTATTTACATTTTTATCCCACCCTATACCCAAAGGTCTCCGGTATCTAAAATCAAACATCATTAAAACAATAAACAGTATGTATTAAAACAGTAGCATCTGCAAGTGGAAAGCGAAAAGTATACCCCCATTTAATCGAAGGCCAGAGGGGGAAAGGTACATCTTTAAAGTCTTCCTAACAGAGGCGGTGGGTGTGTCAGACCACAAATAAAAAGGCCAGAACTATCCTCTATCTTGATTTGTGAAGCGGGATTTTCAGTCCCTCCCTTGTACGGCGGTCAGGCCAATAAGGAAGGAGCCAAAAACTCGCGAGCCCCTCCCTCAAAAGTAACAGGAGGTGGGTTAGGTCCCACCCACCATCACTACAGCATCTGCTGCCGCTGAAGGAGGAGGAAGAAGGTAGGCTGGTCCCCCCCCCCGCCAGACCCAAGCCCTGTGCCCCCAGCCCTAAATGCACCCCCCGCCTTCCCTCTCTCTCCCGCCCGCACTGCCATGCCCCCCCCACTTTGTCCTGGACGGAACTTGGCTGCCAGTGGGCAGCACATGGCCACCATGTGGCCTCTAACTGCTGCGGCGCCCGTGGCTGTCACCTGTCCTTCCTTCCCTTCGCCCATTGCAGCTTAGGCTGAGCAGCCGCTTTCGGTATGAATGGCGAAAGGCAGCGGCGGCGGCAAAGAAGGGCGCCTTTCTATCCCTCCAGTCCACACGTTCTCGAAGGCAGTGGCTCAGCCTAAGTTGCAATGGGCAAAGGGAAGGGAAGCTTAGGCGGGGCAGCTGCCTTTGGTAACACGTGCCGCCGCCACTGCCGCCACTACCAGGATTAACAGGAAGCTGGTTGCGTGGCCGGCCTTGCCATTAGGTCCCAGGCAGGTCTCCCTTCGTCGCTGTGGAGGCCCAGCCCTCAGCCTTCACACGGCGCCGTCCGCAAGCCCCCTCCCTCCACCTGCTTCTTTGCTCCCCCTACCGCGCCCCTTCTCCCTCTCTTCCCTTTCTTCTTTCTCTTTCCCCCCTTCCCTCTTTCCTTCCTTCCCCCTCCCATCTTTCCTTCCCTCTCTTGCAGGGTTGGCTCCACCTTAGTGCCACAAGCGAGGCCCCATTCGGGCCTAACGGGTCCTCGCTCGTGGCATTAGGGCCGATCTGGTGCGGTCCAGCGTTAAGACCTTCATTTCTCCCCTCCTTCCTTTCTCCCTCCCTCCCTCTGTTCCTTCCTTCCCCCCTCCCTCTCCTTCCCTCTTCCCTTCCGTCCTCCTCTCTTTCCATCCTTCCCTTTCCCTCTTTCCCTCCTTCTTTCCCTCCCCATCCCTCCCCCCTCCCCTCTTACTTTCCTCCCCTCCTTCCTTCCTTCCTCTTCCCCCCCCCCCCAGTCAGTCCTACCTGAACTTTCTTTTCATAGTGGTTGCAGCACATGGAAAAATGCAAGACAAACAGCTTTGAGAAAATGAAGCAGTCTCAAAAATTTTGATCTGTCTGATTAAACGTGCCTTATTTAAAAGTATGGTTTTCATAAAATTGACTAGAAGGTTTTGACAGAGGGATAAGATGGGTTGAAAAGTACCTTCCTTCAGCCCAAGTGACCAGCAATTTTCTTTCCACCTGGGCTGTGGTCAGACCTAAGGTTTAATCCAGCTTCAATCCACTTTCACAGCCAGAGAACACATCAGCCAAGTGACCAGCAATTTTCTTTTCACATTGGCTGTGGTCACACCTAAGGTTTAATCCAGCTTCAGTGCACTTTCTGAGTGAGATAATATGTCAGCAAAGTCTCAAGCTGTTTTCTTTCTGTATTATTTAACCTGGAAAAGCCGTCTTTGGATTAGATGAAGAGGACAGAAAATGATTATTCACTTTGCTGATATATTCTCTCATTTGGAAAGTGATCTCAAACTGGATTAAAACTCAGGTGTAAATGCAGCCTAACAGCTTATTTTCAAGCATCTGTGGTTGCAGTCAAACCAATCTGGGCTTTAAGCTTCCTTCTGCTGTCAATTTTAATTACTGATCTAAGCAGCCATCACAGTGAGTAATGTGTGAGGAAGGATGCTGGACTACATGGGTTATGGCTTGATTTGTGATTCTTTCACTAGCAATTTTTCTGCTGCGAATACTATCGTATGTAGATAAGCCAATATGTGAGTGTGGACATGCATGTAGAAAAAGCAGGTTTATATTATTATGAATGAATTATTTTGTTCTTTATCTTTCTGCACCCTGGACCCCATCCAAGCCGGGCTGCACATGTCTGCTAGTAAAGGGGTTGTAGACAAACTGTTACATCGCAGGCCGGCAAGGCAACAGGCAAACACGTTCACAGCTTACTCAGTTCCAGTCCAAGGTTTAGGAGTTCAGAAAGGCAGCAATGGTCAGTCAATCCAAAGGGTCAGCAAGTCACAAGGAGTCCAAGAATACAGGCATGGAGTAACACGAGGCTGCAAAGACGTTGTCTACAACATTGAGGCAAGGTGAGCCTGCTCCTTAAGTAGAGGAGTCACTGCCTCGCCCAGGGTTCAGATGAGTTAATTGCTCTGATCTGCGCCTCAGCTGCTTCTGTTGCCTCAGGAGGAGAGGGCCTTTGATGAGGCTCACTGCTTGAAGTTTCACTATCAGAGCTGTCTACCTGCTCACCTGGAACTGGCCTTAACCCTTCAATGTCTGTAATGCCATGCTGAGGTTACTTCTAAGTCTGTGGTGGCATTGCAGGCAGAACTTTCTCCGAGGAGAAAGAGGAACAGGGCATGACATGTTTAAAGAATTCTACCAACATTTATACTCCACAAAGGTTAAGTCCACAGAAGCAACAAAACAATATATAGCTTCTTCTATAACCAAGAAATTATCTGAAATTCAAAAAACAGACAATACAACCAATAGATCTAAAGAAGTCCAATCGACCATTAAGAACCTAAACAATAACAAATCAGCCAGACCAGATGGGTTTTCATCATTATTTTATAAAACATACATAGATATTTTATCCCCTCAATTAACAAAATTATATAACATCATACTGTAACGTGCACTTCTACCTCTCTCTTGGGGAAATTCCCTCATCATCCCCTGTCACAAAGTCGGAAGAATGCCAGATTCTGTAGAATCGTACAGACCTATAGCCCTATTAAACCAAGATTACAAAATTTTCACAGCTATTTTAGCAAACAAAATAAAACAGGTTTTATGTGATAACGTAAATCCAGAACAATTTGGTTTCATACCTGATAAATTAATATCCGATCCTATACGCATTGTGCTCAATCTCATATTACATAGTAAAAAGCACAAAAAACAATTGGGTTTTTTTCCCTAGACCTTTACAAAGCATTTGATATGTTGGACCACAAATATTTATTAGAAGGATTAAAAAAAATGAATTTTCCTGAACCTCTCACAGAAATCCTAGCAAAAATATACAACACTACACAGGCTACTATTCTTCTCAACAAAACCATTTCAACAAATTTTTCTATATTCAAAGGAACAAAGCAAAGTTGCCCCGTTTCCTTTTTGACCTAGTGCTGGTGCCATTGGCAAATAATATAATTCAAAACAAAAATATAATTCAGAACAAAAAAAGAACTTAACTTATATGCTGACGGCATTGTTTTTCTTACTCAACCTCTCATCTCCTTACCAATCTTACAACAGGAATTAAAAGAATTTGAAAAATACTCAGGTTTAAAAGTAAACCTAAGCAAGTCCAAAGCTTATTATGTTAACACTTCCCCAAACACTATCATATCAATCCTTAAAACAACAGGAATAGCTACTGCCACCCAAGGTCTAAAATATTTAGGAGTTTATATCCCGAAAAATATGAAACACATGTATAAACACAATTATGGTAAACTCTGAGACCATGTGAAAAGAGAGATGGCCCCTTGGAAAAGGAAAAACTTAACAATGGGTGTTTTTCCACTGTCACTAGAAGTACCCATTAACTATCCATTAATGGGTACATAACGGCATTTTTGTACCCATTAATAGGTATTTAATGGGTACTTCTAGTGACAGTGGAAAAACACCCAATATTAAGTAAGAATTCTGCCATAAAAATGTTTATTATCTCTAAATTACTATATCTATTCCAAACATTCTGGAAGCAGTCTCTCTTAAAATATTAAACTAATGGTCCAAAGCAATATTAAGAGAAGTATTTAAGGGGAAAAAATAAAATCCCACATTAAATAATATACCATCACCAAGAAAAAGGTGGTTGGGGACTACAAAACATCAACTATTACAACACCTGTAAAATCCGCTGTGACGGTTTCAGGGTACAGGCTGCAAACTGTTTTGCTTTCTGGCCTTGCAGGCTTCTAGCTAGCGGCAATAGCCAGCCTTGTTGCAAAAAGCCTTGTTGCAAGACCTGGGCAGAGGCTGCAAAAAGGGCAGGAAATCCCGTGCGGGTCCGGGTGCAATGATTGGCTGCAAGTGCTTTTTGAAGGGAAAAGCTGTCCGGGGATCTGAGTGCTGGAGGGGCTAGAACAGGAGTTCCCACCAATCAGGGGTGAGGGACAGGAGTTTCTAGCAGGAGTTTCCAGCAGCATTTTATTGCAGCAGTTATCCCCAAGAGGTGACAGCGAATCAGAGCCAAGGGGAAAAAGGTATAAAGGAACACAAGATTACAGCAGACTAGGTCTTCATGCTGGGACAAGAGCTGAAAGGAGAAGAGGAGCTGAATCCTGAGGGAGCTGGACCAGTAGCTGACCACTGGTCTTTTGGGCTGAGTGATTTCTGAAGGAGGCAATTGTGAGGATTGTGGCTCTGAGAGAGACTTCACTAGCAACTGACCAGGCTGGATGATCGGACAAGCAAGGACGGACTGGGCCTTGTGATCATCTAGGGCCACGTTCTGGTACACTGGCTTGGCTTGAGCTGTGGCAGAGCTAGCCAGAGGGGGAGGAACGTGGAGAGGTTTGTCTTTTAAAAAGGGAACTATTTTCCTTTAGAGAAAGGGGAGCTGATAGGCTGGCAAGCTGGTAACCTTAAGAGACTCAGACTTAAACCAACAAATACCTGAACCTTATTATCTTTCTAGTATTGCTTGCGTATAATAATAAACTTGTTTTAGTTTACTGTTGAAACACTTGCTACCAGTGTTTTGTGTCCACACTGTAGTATTCACTTGGCCGTTGCACGAACTCAGCATCCTAACAGAGCCAAGCTACTCCCAGAAAGGGCAGGCACTTACTGGAACGCTGGGCATCGTGACATCCGCCACCTTTTCCTCATACAATATAAACTAAGAGGATGGCGGTCTACTCTAGAATTAGATTTTCTGAATTCTAAATGTTATAACCCATTATATTCTGATACCACTATATAATAAATAAACATATTTCACCGAATCTACTTAGCAACCTCACTGTCTGGAAGAAAAAAAGAAATAGTCTATTCCCATATTTATCCAAAAACACGACATTACAATTCACAATGGAGTTACAGTCCATTATTCCTGGAAAAATATGGAGTAATTTTAAGAAAATGGGCCTCTACAAAATAAAATATTTTTTTCAAACCACAATCACATCAAATCAAAGAGGAAATTCTAGACCAAATTCTTAATCCAAATACAAATATGTGGTTCTTAAATAGAATCCTTAAAGCTACTTTAAAATCCAAAAGCTAGATAACAAGGATAGTAAATTTGAAAATGCAATAGAATTCTTACTATCCACACCCAAAAAACTAATTTCATACATTTATAAATTAATCTCAGAAGAAGAAGTGACAAATCTTAACCACCACAAAGACCTATGGGCAACAGATATTCATACAGACATATCTCCTTTGCAGTGGCAAACAATTTGGACAAATAAATCCCCTTGCGGTAACATTCAGTACTGCAGAGAACTCTATCTCAAAACCATGGCCACAACTTAGGAGTACCATTGTGGATCCTGCAGTAGGATTCCAGCATACTGAATCAATAAATGATTGCATCATATGGTACCAGATAATAAGGAAACTCAATCATTGTAGAATCTCCATGTGAGGATGACAAGACATCACACCATAAGCACCCAACTGCACCCAAGCTGACACGCCTACTTTGCATGTTTGGACAGCGTGCAGGTCCCAGGCGTAACAGTAAAAGGGAGAAGACATCTCCCTTCGCCACTGTACAAAAAGTTTGCCACAGTACAAAGCTCTCTGCTATATACAGCTTATTACATGTTCATTAACAGAAGCACCAGGAGTCACAAGAACCCATTCTGCACCAATTCTGGGCAAATCTCAAACAAGGCATCCTACAGAAACAAATGGCTTATGTGCCAAGGACAAACTCCAATATCATCCCTCCTGTCTACAGCTCAAAATCTGGTGGAGAAGATTTTCCCTGCAGGTAACCAGACAGTGAGATGACTGGCCCAGGCAGCATGTATCCCTCCAGCAGGGAAGCTCTAGCCCAGAGGTGTCAAACTCAACTGTGCCGAGGGCCGGATTAAAAAAAAAAAAGTACTGTGAGGGCCAGGGGGCATGACCGGGGGCGTGACTGGGGGCGTGGCTAGGGCAGAGGAGGGGCTGGGGTGTGACTGGGGGCGTGACTAGGGCACAGAGGAGGGGCTGGGGGCGTGGCTAGGGCACAGGAGGGGCTGCCTCTCCATGGCGGTGCCTGTGCACTGGGTCCTGCCGCGCACTCGCTTGCCTCGCGTCGCCTCCTTCGCACCCAAGGAGGACGGCGGTGGCGGCGGGCAGCAGCAGGCGGCGGCCGCGGGCCGTATTAAAACACCCTGCGCGCGGCGGGCGGCGGCCGCGGGCCGTATTAAAACACCCCGCGCGCGGCGGGCCATATTCATACGGGCCGTATGTTTGACATCCCTGCTCTAGCCATTTGCCATCTCCTGTGCTCAGAGGAAAGATAAAAAGTTGCTCCAGGGAGTCAGCTGTCATGGGTCTGAGCTCAAGAATTCACACCTTCTTTTGTTTTCAAGAAAAACCAAGAAAGACAGCAATGTTTTCTGTTGCTTTAGAGGAAATGCAGCAAAGGGACACAGCTAATCAAATAAAGTATTGCAAATACTTAGATAATGTGTAAAATGAACACACTACTAGTACTGAAATGTTACATGATGTATCCTTTAAGGAGTCATTTGCACCTGGGCGCTAGAACTATGTGAGAAAGAATTCGACACATAGCAAGGATTCCACACATAGTATTTTTAAGTGCTAATGAGAAAATCTGTCTAAAATCAGTACATTTATTTCCCCAGCTCATCCCCTCTTTGCTGATGTGGCAAAAACAAAAACGTGCACAATGCAAGAGCAGAAAAGCAACAAAAAACCTCCTAAAGCTCAAGCAATAAGGGCCACAGTTCAGTAGTACAGGCATCTGTTTTGAATTCAGATGGTCCCACATTTCTCCTCCTTGGCCATCTTCCAAGAAGACAACGGCAATTTCTACACTCTGACTAAGAAAATTGTGCAGGTCCACCCATGGAATGAACAGAAACTGAGTTCAGGTTAGTGGCATCAACCTTTAATGTTCAGAATGCAGGATACTGTCTTAACAATCGTTAACAATAGTTAGCAAACAGCTATGGACTTCTACTACCCATTAAGAATGGTAACAAAGGGTGTTTTTCCACTAGCACTAAGTAGCCACTGAAGCGCCCATTAAGGACCCATTTGGCTGAGAGCCGGATGACCTCATTTCCACAACAGACCCCATTAGAGACACATCTGTTTCCACCACAGCTAGGGAAATCCGGATCATATGGGTCCTTCAGGACCTATAATCCGGATATCATGTAGACCCCATTAAAGGGGTCTACAGCTTTCAAATCCAGATTGTAGGGAGCCTGTTTCCACTACAATTCGGCAATGGGGTGTAGGGGAGGCTCAGGGGGGGATGCAACCATGGGGGAATGCCCTAAACTTAAGACTTCAGAGTCCCTCCGAAGCCGGCTCCAAAGTCCCTCCAAAGTTGCCTGGGAGATTAGCAAAGGCTCCGCAGAAGAACCCCTTGCGAGAGCAATGCCGCTGTCAAGCGCTCCAGAGGATCTTTGACGTTAGCGCAGATTTTTCTGCGGAGGCTGCGATAATCTCCGAAGGCAACTTCAGAGGGACTTCAGAGCTGGCTCTCGCAAGCGGTTCTCTTCGGAGCCTTTGCTAATCTCCAAAGGCAACTTCGGAGATTGTACCCCCTGTCCCCCAAAACACCTGGGGTGACAGGAGACCCCTTGTGGGTAAATCCAGATTTGCAAATGGGTGCTCTGGTATTTCCCCAGCAGGCAGACTAGCACCCACTGCTATTGGGTGCTAGACCACCCATGGAAACACACTGGGTACTTCCCTTAATCTGGATCTACTAGATCTAGTAGATCTACTGGATCCACTAGATCTAGTAGATCCAGATTAAGGGAAGTACCCATTCCTTAGATCCAGATCTTCTTAGATCCAGATCAAAGGAGCTCAGTGGGAAAACACCCAAAGGCTAATTTGCATATCAGCCTCTTGCTCCCCTAACCATTCTGTTACATGTACAGGTCACTGGCTTATCTATAAAGAGAACATCAAAGATAATCACAACGTTCTCATTTTTCAGCCAAGGGCCTTTTTTTCACTGAATCACATTTGTTTGCTTTTCCATTCAGTCTAAAAACCAAACCTACAACAGAAATAATAATGATCAGCAGGTATTAGACTACAAAACCAATTGCAAAATTGCAGTGGTTCAACAGGCAAAGTAATCACTAGTATGGTTGATGGTAATCTCTAGTAGCCCAGAAAGGGTAAAATAATTAAAAGTTAAAAGTCAAAAAAATAGGTCACCCTGCGAGCTCACTAAGGATGTGCACGAATTTTTAACTGTATTTGATTCATATCAAATCAAATGCAAAAAACCTTGTACTGTATTCACCCGAATAAATCCCTTCACAAAGTGGTAGGATTCAAATTTGACACAAATGTTCCATACAAATTCAACACGAATATTAGATACATATCCCATATGAATCCCATACAAAGCTTCATGCCAATAAATCAAAACATTATATTCAAATTCGGATGTAAATCTTCAAATTGCCAACATTCAATTCTATCTGAATGTCCAACTCATACAAATTTCAAATTTTAAAAATATCTGTGCAGATCCCTACTCTCTTCCAATATTTTAAAGCAAGAACAGTAGAACGTGATTACTGAAGGACAATAAAGTGCAACAAAGAAAGTCTCCAAATTGTGTGAAATTGTTCTTTGGTGAATTGACTTTGTACCTAAATTAGCAGGAATGATCTGCCCTTCATTGACATCGGATCCCACAGCTAATTATGCCAATATTTAACTGGAAGAGATTTTGAGCACTTTCAGTTTCGAGTTATTATAGTCTTGCAAGTAGTTAATATATATTGGGCAAGCATTATTGACTATGGGAGGCTGGTGTGAAACAAGTTGTCCCAATGTAGATGGTCTTATTCCAGGTCAGGAGTAATCCATTCCAACTTGGAATAGCCGGCATATGCTGGAATGCTTGGATCACACCAACAAACGCAAATGTGGAAACGGCAGAAATCGTGAAAAATATTAGCATTAGAATTTCAAGTTACAGGCTGAAAAAGGAAAACTACTAAATCTGATAGCAATCTGAAAACATGCTAACAATAAACACAACTGTCACATGATAAAGGAACAGTTTCAAAAAGAGGAAATAGCAAAAGGCCCTGGGACAGCAAGGGAAAGGAAACAGAGCAAAATGACAAACTATGAATATAAAGCACTGCAAGGCCTAAAAGCCATTAAGCACAGATCGAAGGAGATGATTTAATATATCTGCTTATTTTGAAGATGTTACATTGCATCTTATAATTTAAAAAATCCTCTAGTATTTGTACTTAATCCTCTGAAAAGAAGGACCTCATCACTCACCTAATCACCTTGCCTTTCCAGGAAATAAATAAGCAAAATGGCATAGAATATATGACACTGAAGGGATTTTCCATGCATTATGAAGCACTGAACCCTGCACACTTGTCATGATCTGGCTTCACGACCTGAATCCAAGGGCTGTGGGTAGCAGGGGGGAGAAGCAGGGTAGCTGCTCCAATCGGGGCAACAGCTGCGAAGCTGCTGTGATTGCCAGGTGTTACGATAGATAATCCCGGGCTCTCGACCGGCTCAAGTCCCAGAGATCAACCATGTGTTAATGGCTGACCCAATTAGGCAAGACAAACGGGGAGGGGAAATAGTCTGGAGACAGAGATACAGCAGGAAAAAAACCATGAGTTTATTATTGCAGCCCTTTAAATACAGCAATCCCAAAGGGGGGGGTGGAGGAAATGACACAGATGCAACATCAAGGAAGATGATTGGATGAAAGCTGGTACTTTGTAGGTCAGAGGTCGTGGTGATGTCATATCCTATGGTCAGCAGGAAGTGAAGGGCAGTTGTTCTTAAACTCCATTACTGCCTAAGGGCAGCTTCAGGAAAGAATTCAGCACCCTGGTGGCGGCAAGTGCGTACAACAAGTCTATGGAAAGGAAAATTCTTGCTCCTTTTACTCTGAGGTTTATAAAACGGAAGATTGCAAGAAGGTGAAGCTAGGGGAAAGCTGTGCAGCCGAGATTACTACACACACTAAGTGTGAGCTTCATGTACTACAGGATTAGTACCTCTACCAGGAGGCTGTTCCAGAGCCTTGGAAGCTACCACAGCAAAGGCTCTCTCATGTACTACCATCCTATTATCCAGGCCACAGGTCTTTATTTTCTAAATTTAAAATTTCATATGCACTACTCTTTTCTCTGAAGTAGATCAGAAAGAGGAGATTGAGTATAAAAGCCTTTTTAAAAATCTTAACACTCTCAACTAATTAGGCGTCATTGGTGCAGAAACACCTTGAATATTCATCTTCTACAACTCTGGAGTATATTCTGCAGATGTGAAGACGTTAACAGATCTGAAAATAGAAACAGGCAAACTAGGCAACACCTGGAATGCAGCTTGCACACAGGTTAATGCAGCTTTTAAGAAATAAATGTTTATATTTAATGCTTGAAAGGGGGACAGAGGGACTTTGTTTTTCCTTGACTTCACAGATGCCAAAGAACAATGTAGCCAAGCCATACTGGGGGTGGCAGCATTATAATAGGAGGGGCAAATATATGCCCCTTTCATCGCTTTTCTCAAGTCACTGTGTAGTCCCTTCAACACCATCCACTGGGCTCCAGCTGAACCAAAAGTGCTACTGTTACCTTACCATGATTTTTCAAGATTGTCTTCGAAGGTAAAATTGGAAGGATTCAAAAAGCTTCTTTTTCTATTGGAAGTCACAACTATCTAGGGCAGGGGTTCTCAACCTGTGGGTCGCGACCCCACGTGGGGTCGATTAACAATTTTTGTGGGGTCGCACCGTCTCCCTCTGGCCCCCACACACGCTCTCGCTGCTGTCGCCATCCCCCCACGGCCGCCGCCTCCACCGCCGCCTCCTGGCGCCCCCTCGCGCCATCTGCTGCCCCCTGTGCCTTCCGCTGTGCCCCAGCGCCTGCTGCCGCAGGCCGCTGCAGGCCCGACCCTCACCCTGGGTACCGCTGCCTCACAGAGGGAGGGGGCGGAGCCAGCGTGGGCGAGGGGCGTTTGTCTGTCGGCCATGTGAGGCCGGCGAGAAGATGGCGCTGCGGGCGCTGGGACCGGGGGGCACTACCGGCGCCTCCGCCTCCTCCTCCTCAGCCTTGCCGCCTGCAGTCGCAATGCCCCCAACCCCTGCTGCTCGGCGGCAGTGGCGCAGGGCGGCCAGGCGAATGGGTGTGAGGGAGGGAGGAGCAGCGACTGTGAGTCGCCGGCACCAACAGTCCGCGCAGGCCCACAGGAGCATCAACGCGCGCAGTGGCCCACGGCGGATCCTCCCTCGCGCCGCCACCCTCCGCCTCCGCCTGCCCAGCGCGCCCACAGGCCGGCGGTGGCGGGAAGTTTGGAAGGCCGGGCAGGCGGGTGAAGGGGGAGGCAGCAGCAACAGGCCAAGAGCGGGAGCCAGCAATCAAGAGGTGCCTGCCCGGCCAACAAACAAAGGAAGGGAGCACTCAGGAACAGCCTGTGGAGGAGGGTGAGGGGCACCGTGGCCCCCACTGAGTGTGTTGGGGACGATGGAGCGGACGGAAAGGGGGCCGGATAAGCAAGAGTGGTGGCGATGGCGGCGCTGGAGGGGAGTGGTGGTTGCGCAGCTCCTTCCACGCTGACTGCCTGTGACGGGGGAGACAGCAGCAGAGGCAGTTGGGGGAGCAATAGAAGACCCCCCTTCTCCTCCTCAGGGGCAGCTTCCCTTGGGGACCCTCGTTCCCCTCGGGGGCAGCCATGGTATGGGGGGAGAAGGGGCAATCTGGGGGAGGATATTGGGGGCATTCCTGAATGCTTTCACTGTGGATTCCTCAGCGGCTCCACCCCCTGACCTGTGGCCCCACCCCCTGGCCCCTGGCCCTGCCCAGTGGCCCCTGGCCCTGCCCAGTGGCCCCGCCCCCTGACCCGTGGCCCCGCCCCCGTGGCTTGGGGTTCCTGCAGCATGGGGAGGTGCATTGCGGGGTCACGGCATTGGGAAGGTTGAGAACCACTGATCTAGGGCAACCAAGTATCTCATAAAGGAGATTATAGATCGTTAGTGGAATGCCAGTCTTCTGTTCATAAGAACCTAAGAGAAGCCTTGCTGGATCAGGCCACAGCCCATCTAGTCCAGCATCCTGTCGCACACAGTGGCCCACCAAATGTTCATGGGCATCTCAAGCAGAGACAAGGACAAACCTTCTCCTGCTCTCGAGTCCCAGCAGATGGCCTTAGAAGTGCCCCGGTTCCTCCCCCACCCACCCCCCAGCCTGAAAGATGCACCTAGGCATTCGTTCTAGTAGCCATTGATACATCTGTCGTCCATAAATTTGTCTAACCCTACCTTAAAGCCATCTAGACTGGTAGCTTTCACCACCTCTTCCGGCAGCACATTCCATAAGCCGATGACCCTCTGGGTGAAGAAATAATTCCCGCTGTCAGACCTGACTCTCCTACTAGTTAGCTACATAGAGTGCCACCTGGTTCTAGTATTGTGTGATAGAGAAAAGAAATGTTATCTATCCACCTTTTCTATACCATGCATAATTTTATATACTTCAATCAGGTCCCCTCTTAAAGGCCGTCTCTCCAGACTGAAGAGGCCTAGACATTGCAGCCCGGTTTCATAAGAGAGGTGTTCCAGACCCTTAATCATTCTGGTTGCCCCTTCTCTGAACCTTCTCTAGTCCCAAAATATCCTTTCTGAGGTGTGGTGACCAGAATTGTACACAATAATCCAAATGTGGCCTCACAATTGATTTATAAAGGGGCAAAATGACAGTTGCTGACTTATTTTCTATTCCCTTCCTAATTATTCCCAGCACTGAATTAGCTTTTTTCGCTGCTGCTGCATACTGGGTTGACACCTTCATGGAACTGTCCACCACAACCCCGAGATCCCTTTCCTAGTGTGTTGCAGAAAGCTCAGAACCCATCAGTTTATAGACCTAATTTGGATTCTTGGCCCCAATGTGCATTACTTTGCGCTTGTTAAGATTACAGCACATTTGCCACTTGGTTGCCCACTCACTCAATGATAAGAGATCCCTCTGGAGCTCTTAGCAATCTCTTTCGGATTTTACTACCCTAAATAATTTAGTATCATCAGCAAACTTTGCTATTTTACTATGTACCCCTTCTTCTAGATTATTGATGAATAAATTAAAAAGCATTGGTCACAATACTGAGCCTTGAGGGACCCCACTTTTTACTTCTTTCCACCCTGAGAATTAGCCATTTATTACTACTCTCTGCTTTCTGCCCTTAAGCCAGTCACAAATCCAGGACAGAACCTGTCCTTTTATTCCATGGCTGATGAGTTTACTCAGTAGCCTTTGACATGGGACTTTGTCAAAAGCCTTCTGAAAGTCCAGATAGACAATGTCTACTGGTTCACCTTTATCCGCCTGTTTGCTGACACTCTCAAAGAATTCCAACAAGTTTGTGAGGCATGATTTATCTTTGCAGAAGCCATGTTGGCTTTGTTCAGCAATGCTTGCTCCTCCATGTGCACACTAATTTTGTCTTTAATAATGGTTTCCATCATCTTACATGGAACTGACGTTAAATTAACTGGTCTGTAATTGCCTGGATCACCCCCTGGATAATTTTTTGAAGATCGGTGTTACATTTGCTACCCTCCAGTCCTCAGGTACGGAGCCTGATGTTAGGGAAAGATTATATATTTTTGCTAGAAGGTCAGCAATTTCGCATTTGAGTTCCTTAAGGACTCTTGAATGAATACCATCTGGCCCTGGTGACTTGTTAACATCTAGTTTATTAAGACATGAAAGGACCTCTTCCTTGGTTATTTCTGTACAGTTTAACTCTTCAGAAAATATAGGCTCAGCTACTGGCATGTGTCTTCTGCCTTCCTCCATGAATACGGAGGCAAAGAATTCATTTAGTCTCTCTGCAATCTCCGGGTCTTCTTTAATTACCCCTTTCTGTCCTTTACCATCTAGTGGTCCAACTGCTCTCCTGGTTGGATTCCTACTTCTGATATACTTATAGAAGTTCTTGTTATTTCTTTTGAGGTTTTTAGCAATGTGCTCCTCAAAATCTTTCTTAGCTTTACTAATGGTCGTCTTGCATTTGTGTTGACAGTGTCTACGTTCCCTCCTGTTCTCCACATTTGGACAAGCCTTCCATTTTCTAAATGAACTCTTCTTGTTTTTAATGACTTCATCTACTGCATTTGTGAGCCACATTGGTTTCTTCTTGGACCTAGAAGTCCCCTTTCTTCTTTTAGTTATGCATTCTAGTTGCACTTCCATTATTGTGTTTTTAAGTAGTCTCCATGCATTTTGAAGTGATTTAACTCTTTTGACTTTCCCTTTCAATTTCCTTTTCACTTATTTCCTCATTTTGGGGAAGTTTACCTTATGAAATTTAAGGTGTCTGTGTTAGACTTTATTAAGAACATACTCCCTGTATTTAAGTTGAAGTTTATTGCATTGTGGTCACTGTTCCCAATTGGATCAGCTACAGTGACGTCCTTTACCAGGTCATGAGCATTACTTAGGATCAAGTCCAGGACTGCATTTCCCCTAGTTGGTTCCATGACCATTTGCTCCATGGAACAGTCATTTAGCAGGTCTAGGAATTTTCTCTCTCTTTCCTGAGTTGAACAGGAGTTCACCCAGTCTATGTGAGGATAATTGAAGCCCCCCATTATAACTACCCTATCTTTATGGGATACCTCCTTTACCTCCTCGAATTGTTGATCTCCTTCGGGCGTATGGTTGGGAGGACAGTAGCATGATCCTATTGTTAGACTTTGTTTTTTGGCTTGGTATTTTTATTCAAGACAGGGTTATGCAAAAGCTCCCCAAAGGAAGGCTCTAGGGGGCTGTTTTCCTCAATCCAGGAAACAGTTTTAACCCCAGTTATGGATGGGCACTGACGATCTCTCAGTTGAATTATTGTGGGATACCAACTGTGAACTAGACTGGCCTAGTGGTTAAGGAGCTGGACTCTTATCTGGGAATACCGGGTTTGATTCTGCCCTCTTCCACGAAACCAGCTGGGTGGCCTTGGGCTAGTCACAGCTCTCTTCTGAGCTCTCACAGCCCCACCTACCTCACAAGGTGTCTGGTATGAGAAAAAGAATAGCTTTGAGTCCCCTGAAATGGGTGAGAAAAGCCAACTCTTCTTCTTCTTCTTCTACCCCAGCTGCTGTTGAAAATGATCTGGAACATAAATGCAGAATGCTGAAGTGAGGGTGGCATGTGGGCTTGGGAAACAGATTCACATTACCCCTGTTCTGCCCATTGGGTACTAAAAGCAATTCAAGGTAATGATAAAAGGTACCTGAAAGACCACTTCACCCAATACAAAACATCTCAGCCATGGATATTACCCAGAGCTTGCTGGCTGGTGATTCCTTCTGTACCTGATGTTAATGGGTCCAGCGTTCGCCAGGCCTCCCTCTAACGCAGCACAAGATTTGTGATCGGCCTCTCCCTTCATACTTTCTGTCAGCAACTAAAAATGTTTCCATTTGTCCAGAAATTTTCTCCTGAACAGCCATCATTCAACTGAAGGCTTCAACAGTACATTTTGCCAGATTTGCTTTTAGTTATTGACTGGTTTTTGAGTTGATTCCATTCTAAATTATTTATTTTCTTCTTTATTTGCATTTTTATCCGGCCGTATACTTCTCAGGGCAGGTTATAGCAATAAAAACAAAATATAAAATGAACACCTTAAAAACAATGATAATACCTAGAAAGGCCGTGATACAAGCACTAGTCTAAAGCGAACTAGTTGAGCATTTGACTTCCAACAACTGCCGGTCAAATGGCTTAGAAAAGCTCCCTAGATGCCTTCAAGTCACGAGGGGCAGCACGTAAGATTAGGGCAACCATTTCTGCATTAAAAAGAAGTCCAAGAAGCATAACTCCTTATCATCGCTTGCAAAAGGATTCAAATACCCACCTTGATGCATCTCTGCTTCAGGAAAGAGAACAAGGATTCAAAGAAGCTGCAAGAAAAGTCGCTGCCAGGTGCTAGGCCTGGAAGCCTCAGAAAGGAAGCTGGATTGGTTGCCATGCAACCACCTTCACGTAGGCATTTACTAATCTTCACTGCCATTGCCAAGTCCGTCTTAGGCCTCTGCAGAAAGAAGAAGGCAATGGGGGAAGGGAGCAGCACCAGGCGGCACCGGCTCTCCTACACAGGGCGACCACGGGCAGCGGAGGTCAGGACTGCCCTGCAAAGTTTCAGCAAGAAGCTTTGGCCAAGGCCAGAGTGAGAAAGTGTTTCCTGTGAAAGAGTCACTTCTCATTGCTATTAAAAAAATACAGGATATTCATGCTTTGTTCCAGATTATCCAAAATATAGAGGAATAAGTAACTGATGTCTGAATGCAACCTATCACATGGTAATTGATAGCTACTTGCACTAAACTTGTATTTAATTACCTCTGTGAAAATGCAGACAGGTGGGGGGGTGTTAACATAGGCTGAACCGCACCGTCCCCAAAATAAAACACACTACAAATTACAGCAAGAATCTTCTGCTGCTGTTGTCAAGTCAGCTCTGACTCCTGGTGAGCTCACAATCCTCTTTGCTGTTACACAAGGACTTTGTCATTACTACCTTGTGGGCACTAGCTGGGAACTGAACCTACAATCCTCTGCTTTTGGACAGTTGCCTCTGAAGGGATTCCTCAGGCTACTGATCTGCTTAGAAATAATATTGCTGGTCAGGCTACAGCAAAATTTAACAGCAGTCCAAGCAAGGACATTTAATAAATCATTTTTAAAAATTACCACGCATCTGTTTTCCAGGAAAAGCTTCACTCGTTTTCTCTGTGCAGGTGACACTTATTAAAAACACAGGAATGAAATCCATAAAGAGTAGACCTGTGGACATCTAACCGCTCAGTATTTGCTTGCCCTAGCTTGTCAGATTAAAAAAGGTTACCGTTTGAAATCAAGTTATTATTTCACAGTAGAATGGATAATCAGAAGGTTCTACAATAAAGCCTTCTCAGACTTCAAAGAAGGTCTTCAGGCAGATAAGAAGCAAGCTCTGTAGATATTCAGGAAACCAAAGTATTAACACCATAACCAGTATGGCCAGAATAGCTTCCCTTTATTCAGCCTGCATCGATGTCACATTCCACGTCCCGCAACTTCACAACATCATAAATCTCTGGTGTCTGGGGAGGCATTTAACATGGCTTAGCTATACCCTATCTATAGCAAGCTGTAACCCTAGGATGAGGCACTGGGCAAAAAATAGTGCCATTTGCACAGTGTCTGCAGCTTTTGACTTGATTATCTCTTTATATTCTCTATGAAACAGCTACTTGGGGAGAGAAGACTAGGTCTGGATCTGGATCTGGGGATCAGGCAGGGGCTGGCCCCAAACCGTTCTAGGCCAACCCCTGTAGAAGCTTTGCAGTCCGTCTCAGTGGGCAGGAATGAAGGTTCACCCAGAGGACTCATTTCAGCAGCACAAGATGCACTGCCAAAATGGGTCCCCCATAACGCTAGTATACTGGCAGATCTCATCATCAAGTCATCTCACGCTTTTAGACCCCCGGATTTTGAGGCAGTAGAAACAAAGATAAAAAGCAAAAAAAAAAAAAAACCTTTGTCTCTTCCCTGAGCCTCTGAAACAGGACACAGGAGTTTGGGTTGGATGGGGGGATGCTGGAGCCTCTAAGCCAATCCCAGCCTGCTAAAGCCACTGTCCGATCTGAGCCCTGGAGAAAAAGGCTGGACTCAGCCAAGGGGTGGGAAGCAGAGAAGGCAGCAATGCGGACAGAAGAAAGGAAACCAGGCAGGTAGGGACTTTTTGAAAGAAGCACCTAAAACTGTTGGATGCAGGTTTCTTTCCACAGGGATGATCCCAAGTCCAGAAGGATCTCAAAAAGTACAATCCGATCACAATGTACTGGGGGGGGGGCAGGACTTTGGTACATGTGAGGAGACAGACAAGAAGCCTCTAAAGGCCATTTGCAGGGGTTAGATTGCTGGTGAAGGTTTTGCCCTTGCCTTCTGTTTGAGATGTCCTTGGGCATGTGGTGGGACAGGATGCTAGACTAGACGGGCCGCGGCCCAATGCAACAGGGCTCCTCTTGTGTTCTTTCGCAAATAAAATATTTTCAACCCATTATCATCCAGTGTCCAACTTATCCCTAATGGGCTTTGGAAGTACATTTTCTGGGCTTCAATGTTCATTAGGTGTGGGATTATCATATGTAAGTGTGACAGTGACACCTTTGAGCAATCTTTGAGGTGTTTTTATTTTCCTGCATATGAATGTGGTTTTAGGCTCCTTCTGCATTGGGTCTTATTCCAGATTATATCCCAAACTAGGGACCTGCCATCTGCATGGTAGCGCAGACTATGCAGGCCCCGGGCAGGCCACTGTAGTCTGCACCAGCATGTGGGTGGCAGGTCCCTATTCTGGGATATAATCCAGAATAAGGCTCAGGGAATTTTTCACGCTTAACTTCCATGGGATACTGTCCAATGGAAGTTACGTTCAAGGACGGTGGCTGACCTTCGCTGTGTGAATGCCAGCACCATCCCAAACTTCACCTCCAGCCCTCATAGTGCAGACAGTCTGCCCTTCACTGTCCACACCTCTGAGGCATCAACCAGAGCAACTTCCAGCACTCCCCAGGTCACTGCTATGACAATAAAGACATAGTGTGCAACCACAGCCATGCCACCCTGGTCCCATGTAGCCTTTGCACAAGAAAGCCATGCAAACACTGTCTGGGACTGTACAAAGAGTGCTCAAGGTGCTCCTGTTCAAGTTGTGGAGCGGTTTTTACTGAAGACTAGGACAGCCACATATGCTCTGAACCGCTCCAGGATGGCGGTGGCACTGCAACGTGTGAATGCGTCATGCCTGGCATGGGTGGCCACCCGCATCAACCCTAACCCTTAGAGACTCCAATTGTCCCTAACTACTAGACTTTTTAGACTGCCAAGAAGAGGAAGAAGAGGAAGAAGGGTGCCTAATGAATTACCAGAACAGGGCTTTCAAGCAAGTCTCGGGGGTTCCTTGGACCTTATATCAGGCCAAGGAAGCAACTCAGACAAATGATACATTTCACATGGATAAACCTCAGTCTGCAGCTGGAGAGAAGCAATGAGTGACTAAATAATTCCACCATTTCTACTTGGGAAGCTGAAACTTTCACATCCCTTAAAAAATATCTGGATGCTATCAAGAAATGTATTTAAGTTATACACACAAACACAGAGCAGGGGAAGCAAAAATAATTCAGAAGCTCTCCATTTTACCCTTACAGCCATTTTACTGCTGCAAGGGTTCGTTAAATGCAAACCTTTTTTTGCAAACTTCCCAGCTCTTGGTTCTTTCCATTTATGTATATTGTAGCACATGCCAAAAAAATTAAAGTCCCTAAAAAAAATCAGCTGTTTCCATAACAATCATGTTTTTCGCAAATTAAAATGGAGATTAAATAATTCTTGGCACACTAAGAATACTTGGGTTATGTCCAGAATTGTTTATACTGCGCATCGGAAGGCAGTCACGACTGGAGCATCCTACACCACTATCTATGCATCATCATGGTGCCACATTATCCCATTGTTGCTGCACACTTACCGTGATGCTGATCTAAGGAGACTCGCCGTGCAGTATAGAGAGAATCAGAATTCTCCTGCCAGTCCATGCGGAACAGCGAGAGCAGCATGAGAGCAGGAGGGCAGCTCAAGGGTGATTGGCGGCCTCAATCCGCGTGATGGCGCATGCCAACTCAGCACTCACAGCTCCAATGGGGAAGCTACGGAGCAACCTTGTGAGCCTGGGCGACCGGACGTCGCTGCGCAGAAGGTACTCTGTGCTTTTACCTTTAACTGAGGATTTATTCCACAAGTCTGGAGGGAGCCTTGTTCTTCCTCCCTTTTGCTGAAATCAGTATACAACTTCTTCACAGGCCCTCTTCTTCAGGTGGGCGGCGTTCAAACTTCTATATGGAGTTGATCATTCAGGTGTTGCCTTTGGAGGGCTTCCTGTAACAGTTAAATCACTTCTTCTTCCGTATAAAAACTTTACAAAGAAATTTTATTGAGGAATAAAAGAATACTAGGACTTTGTTGTTCCTTCTGCTTTTAAACAACTTAAATTTTCCTTGAGATTTGAAAATGCTAAGAATTACATCCAACAAGTTATGATCCGTGGAGGGTGTTCACAATCTCTGAACATCTACTATATGCAGCAGCAAAAATGCCAACTGCAACCTCTCTGGGGTGCACACAAAACTCAGTAAAAACATACACATGGGCCACTGGGCTAGTTCTGGAGATGACTGCAAAATGTATGCTGAATTTTCCTTCTAAAAAGAGGCCCACAAGATAAAAACCAAGCGATCTTCCCCAGCCTTAGTCCAGCAGTCAACATGGATCTCCAAGCATTAACAAAAAATTCCCATCATTTCCTGGGGAGAAGAAAGCTTTGTCAGCTGCTTTGAGTCCCCTTAAATGGGGAGTGTAGCAGGAACCCCCAAAAACCCATTGTAGTGTGTAAAAGAAAAGAGCTGAACCGCTTCCATTTTGGAATTTGCTAGCAACACCTAAATTGTAAGAAATGTCTCAAGGTGGCATTATCTACCTCAACCATAAATCCTGCCTAGAACCAGAAAGCACTTTTGCCCAACCATAAATTCTATCTCTACCCCAACCGTAAATTCTGCCCAGAGCCAGAAAGACACCTGGTACTCCAAGGACAAGATAACGCTAATTGGGAGTATGAGCCCAATTGAAGGTGAGAGGGCAAGTTCTCAAAACAATTAACCACCAAAAGTGACCTCAGCTTGTATATTGCTTATTGGCTTACGCATACCATGGGATTTTGTCTGAAGGGAATATAGTGTGAATGTATTCTATTGTAAGGTGTCTTATCCTATCTGATTTTCCTTATGCTTTACTTTGATACTGAACTCTGTACATGCTCGTATATGCTTGGATGCTTTTGTAACTAAGGCTGTAACTCATGCCGGTGCATGAAGGAACCTTTATTTGCTGAAAGCTTTTTTTTTCTGTATCTCTGCTCAACCTTTTGAACTTTCTTTAATTTTAAAATAAACCACAAAACTCCACAAAGGTTTCGCGTGAAATCGCTCGGCTCGTACCACGGAAGGCACAGGGTTCCTGGAGGAGTGTGGGGGCGCGCTCGGGAGCCTTGGGGCTTTCCGTCACAGGGAGAAAAGTGGGGTAGAAAAGCCAACTCTTCTCCTTCTGGTTAGGATCCGAGAACCTGGCTATTCCAGACCCAGAGATCCCTGCTAAAAGCAGGCAAGGGCAGAAAGGGCCTAAGAAGAGCAATTCCGGCATCATTTCCGGCTGGGACAGTTCAGCTGAACACAGAATATTGCCCCAAAGTGGCAGAAGAGAGGGCGCAAGCGCGGTCATAGAATTGACTCTCACTCTCCCTTCTTGGCCCACAACGAGCTCTTGCAATGGGATTCCTGCCCTGCTGGCAGATTATCCCCAAGCTCTACCAGGATTTCCACAGCAGCACATCCCTGCACCCTCATGGCACATTCATGGCACCATTGCAACCCTACGCAAATGCAGAGCTGGAGATGAAACTACATGGAAACCAAGGCCTGGGGTGCATGCATATGGAGCAAATAAGGAGCTCAAAAGGGACTGCAGCTTGTGGCCCCCATCCTCTCATCCCAACTCAAACCCACCTTTCCTCACCTAGACTGTTCGTGAGAAGGGGAGGAGAAGACTGGCCTGTGAACAACGCCACCTGTAAGCCACTTCAGCGATTTGTTATTATTACACCTGAATGCGTCTGACTTTAATGAACCTGCCTCACTAGCAGCTGAGGGTGCGGGTGCCGCCTTCTTCCTCTCACCTTTACACGGTTGCCATGAAGAGGTCAGGCACGCGACATAACACACCTAACAGTCCCAGCTCTCCATACAAGGTCCGACAACTGGCAAGACTTCAGTTTCACATAAGCCTAATGAGTATGTTATGTATTAAGGTTATTATGCAACAGTAATGCATTTCTACCACAAAAAGTGATCTGTTTTGTTTAAGCCATTAAAATCAAACACTTCAGAAAAGTGTAGAAATCTTTTCTTGGGGGGGGGGGAGGCAGGACGCTTCTAAGGCCATGTGCTGGGATTCAAGAGCATTTGGTGGGCCACTGTGTGCGACGGGATGCTGGACTAGATGGGCTGTGGCCTGATCCAGCAGGGCTCCTCTTATGTTCTTATTTAAACAAAATCTGCTCTGGTGCCTAGAAACCATGGGAGGGGAGATCATGAGTTCAATGCCCAACATTTTCCCAGAAAACGGCAATGGCAAACTCTTCTGTAACTGCTACAAAACTACCAGGAATGTGCCCATATATACTACAACCACCATGAGTTCCTTCTGACTCAACAGCATCTAAGAGTAATAAAAGAGGGCAAATAAGGCACTACACGCCTTAGAACAAGTTTACGTGAAGCATATCTTATTAATTGCTTAACTAATACAATGTTACTGGTTTTAAATCCGTAATATGACTGTGTTCCCATTCAAGCTTTAAAGTGCTTTGAAAATCTTTTGAGAGCTAACCGTTTCCAAAGGATCAAAGGAATCCGCAGTTTCTGAGGATTAAAGGTCTCAAGACATGGAGAATTCCTATTCACATTAAAAGAGATCTCGGTGCTGGATTTAGAAATAATTCTCACTATTTAGCAATGGGAACACAAGCTTTTTTGGGGGGGAACCATGCTTTAGGGGCATTCTCCTCTGTTTCCCCTGATCCAATGATAAGCCATGATTTCATCCCCTCTTCCCTGAGCTCTCGCCATTACGTGCTTAGGGGACTGGGCCTGGCTAAAAGGAGGGAGGAGGAGGTGAAGGATGAGAGAGATCAGACCACAACGTAACTAAAAAACAGATCAGACGAAAGAGATCAGACCCACACCTTTTGCTTCCATTTCGTGCTGAACTGCTTTGCCGATCAAGTGCCAAGTTGGCTCTTTTGTAAAAACCTGTCTGTTTCTTCCTTCCTCCATTCCCCACTGTGATCATTATAAGGCAAAAGGGAAAGTGATATTGAATGTTCTACTGTCTTGTTAATAGGGGAACAAAACTGTGCTATGGTGGATCCAAGATGGGGGAGCAAGTTTATACGGAGGGTGGAATTTGAATTGCCCACCCCAATGAAGTCAGGTTATGATGGTGCCCAATTGCTGACTGCATAGGGGGGTTCTGCTAAGGGGAGGACAGAAAAGCAGGATTTCTCCCCTATGAGTCCGCATTATAAGCCAACAGTGGGAACGCAAAAAAAACAGACCTTGCTACTAATTAAAAAACACCTGCTTTAAAATCGGATTAAAATACCCAGTGGGAACACAGCCTATATGTAGAAAATGTAATCTGAAAACTGCCCACTGTTACGACAATATATAATACTACTGCTGACATAAGCTCAGTCACCCCCATTTACCGATCTTACTTCATGCAAACAGTGGGAATGCTAGATCTTCCAAAATACTGGTTCTCACTACCCACACGTTCCAGCATGGATAGGCACATTCAGAGCTTGAATACACATAATGCCTAACCTATTATATGGTCCACTTTTGTGGAGCTCGAAGAATCCTTAAGGACAAAATTTTAAATGCAATTCACACAAAAAACTAAAATATAACTAAGATCTACTGATTTGTGCTAAAAGGCTGACATGCAACTCACTGCAACTTTTTGTATTCACCCATCCAATCTGACTTGTACCGATTCAGGTTGCTTCCAGGATATTCATGTTATTTTGTCTCATTCAGCTTCCAACAACACAAGGGGCCTGTTCCCACTTGGCCATAATCTTTAACATATCTCAGGACATATATTCAGTGTGGAGGGCAACCTATGTTTTGTGCTGAACTGGGATGCAATCAGATTTGGCCTTTTCCATTTGGCCCTTTACAAAAGGACAGTGATTTGCCACCATGAGAAAATTATTTTTATTTATTATTTGCATTTTTATCCCACCCTATACCCAAAGGTCTCACAGTGGGTAACAGCATTTAAAATCAAATATAACAATGACAATATATATTAAAAGACAGTGTCCACTGGCATAAATTCCTCTTCTGGTTGAAATCATTTTCCTACAGTGACTACTGGCCAGTATGCTAACAGACAGGATTTCTGTGGGTGATCAACCCCTTACTGAACAGACAAGACCAGTCAGAGAGCATCACCCATTGTCAGGGGACACCAGGCTCAGAGTTGGAGGAGCTGTGTGGGGAAAAGGTAGGCTCTGGAGCACCTAATCAGTGAACAACTATGTAAAGCATCTGGCGGAGGGTCGCAAGATGGATGCCCCTTTGAGGACCAACTCAAAATGCCCAGTCTGATATCGCCCTTAGTAGTATCTTTTTTTGGCAAGGAGATTTTAGGTTTCCTGTACCACAAATGCTGTCAATTTATTCAGTTACTGCTCAACTCAACAGATTCATCGTCACACCGGATGCTGCATGACTGATCAAATCACTGGCACAAGTATGAAAGTTGCAAAGGAGACAGGAATGTGCCAACTTAGCTCAACCTGCGCCACGTGAGCATCATCCACAGTTTACGCAAACCCACAGAAGAATGAATGAGGCAAGTGACTGGCCTAGAGAGTAATCCAATGCATCAATGCTCAGAACTATGTTCCATTGAATTTACTCCAGCTGTAACAGGAACCTAACTGACTTTTTTTTAAAAAAAGTAAAAAAGACTTACTATTTTCAGTATTTACCACAGGTGCTATTTCACTTTGCTTGTATGACCATTAGCAAGATTGTGCATCTACTGCATAACCTTAGAAAAAGCTGAATTTTACAATCTGCAGACTTTTGGTAGTATTCTTATGATGTGAGTTTCGGGGGGGGGGTTGCAAAATGTGGTCATAGTCCCTTCTGTTTCTGTGGGTGTTATCTGATGGCACAAGATAGCCTTTACTGACCTCATCTAGGGCCTTCAGAGATTCTAGCCACCAACACCTATTATTCCAATTTGAAGAAAGTGTAGGTTAGTCAAGGTTGAACCTTCTTATGGTGTGGTTTTAAGAGTTCTGGTATAACTGGGGACTGGGAAAACGAACACTGTGTTATTTTCTGAAGAATAGTCAATAAGAGTTGTCACCTCTACACCACTTCCAACCATGCTCCTCTACTTTCCCAAAGTATTCAGCATCTGAGCAACAAGACAACTATGAACTATCACTTCTTTGCCCCTCCCCATTTATACTCACAACAATCCTGTGAAGTTTTGTTAAGACCAAAAGAAGCGGTGACCTTTTTCAAAATTTCCCAGGAATGGTCAAGACGAAGAAGGGATTTGAAAGCTGGCTGTACCCTTCTTAAGTCCAATATTCAACCAACCATATGAAGATTTACTCAGACACACCAGACTGGAGGAGGAGCTACAATTGTCCAGTGGAAAGAAGCAGCTCTATCATTAGTCAGTCTGAAGCAATGAACTCGGACAGCTTTGACTATGAAATGCAGGCCTCACATGCATATTGCCAAGGAAAAAATAAGATACATGCTGTCTCGGGTACCAAAACCCAGGCAAAAGCTACACGGCAGGTTATGACTGAAGTGGGTGGAGAGGCGACAACTCTGATGGACTATTCTTCAGAAAATAACACCACCAGGTTAACGGGCCAGAAAGGGACTGAAATGCCATTTTCCATTCTTCCTAAGAGTGAAGGACAAATACTCTGTAAATTCTAGACGACAGCATCCATTAAAAAAAAGACAGAACAAGTATTACAGGATTATTGTAGGGGAGGAAATCACGCAGAAACAGTAAGGTCAAACATACATTGTTTATAATATTAAGAGTTGAGTTTGTACCATTTCTAAACTTCACTGGGAAACCTAGAAATCTTAAAGACAAGAGCATCTTTGGACTTCTTCATGCTATGTTTCCACAGAACTGTGGAACGCTGACCACATTTCTTGACAGCATTTTAATCACCAAAGTTCCATAGCAGATCATGCAGTTTCTAAGTAACCACACAAATGCAGGCAATAAGAAAGCTAATTAATCATGCCAGATGACTGACAGAGGAGAGACCTGTGACATAATGCTATAAATCAAGGTCATTCTTCACCTCAATAATGCTATACACCAATTCCACTGCAAACTTGAGTTGCAGGGTGTAATGCCACTGAAGACCAGAGCTGCCTCACAGACTTGTGGGGTTCAAAACAGAAGTTGTAGTTTAATTATAGTGTGCAAATGCACAATTAATTTAATGTAATTTAATTTAATGATCTTCTTACTGGGTGGTCATCTCAACAGAAGGCCCACAACTTACTTAAGGGCACATCTTTTGTGAGCAAAAGCCCCAGAATAACCCCAGACATCTTCTGGTAAAAGTTGGACAGTTTCTGAGATAAAAGGCCTTGAACAGTTGCTGACATCCCTGACTGAGTAGACAAACCAACAATCTGGTTTAAGAAAGGAAACTTTGTGGATATTTTCTGGAGCTGTAACCAAACCAATTTCAAGTTTTATCAAGAGAACCATCAATCCCACCAGAATTGCCAGAAGAGACCCTGAAGTCTGTAGAAATAAAGGAAATCCAATGAAGGAAAGCAGGGGGGGGGGGGTTGCAAGCAGGTTCTTTCTGTTGTAGCCCCAACACCATTCCCAAACCATTGTGTAATGTGTCCTACCCATCCAGACCTTCAAAGCAATTTTACTGGAGGAAACTGTCCAGTCTACCTTCTATCAGCAGAAACAACCTATGACCAATATCAACAGAGACCAACAGATTTCTTTTACTATGCAGCAGACCCTCTTTCATCACCACCCTTCAGTTCATGTATCATACTGCCCCCAAAATGCAGGCACGGACCGCACACAGCCTCGGGTTCCCACAAGACTCTTGACTGACCATCTGTGAATTACTGAAGGGGACACCTGTCTAAAGGATAAATATAGCTGAGATGGCCAACACATGTTACTCAGATACCAAAAGGAACCACCACCTGTTAACAATCTTTACTCACATTTATCCAAAGCTGCACCCATGTCCTTAATTATCTCACTTCCAGGAACAAGCTTCATTTGTCAATTAGTACACCAGTCTTTAGGGATGAGAGCATGGTGGTCATACCATATTGTATCATTTCCCCAACGTTTAGGAAAGCAGAGAAATCACATCGGCCACGTTCCCATTATAAGCTTAATTCGGTTTCCCTAAACCGAAATAACAGAACCGGATGCAAACGCGAATTTGCCTGATCCCATTACTTCAACTTCATCGCGTTCGATCTGGATTCTGAGGATCATATGTGGTGTACGTGACTCAAGGGGGGGCTCAAGTGGCTACTTTTTAAAAGCCACTTTTCGGGGCTGCCCTGTCCTCTTCCTCCTGGCGTGAACGCACAACCCATAACCGACCCCTTCAAGAAGCCTAGCTGGGTGGCTGCCGCTTGCCGGAATGGAGAAAAAACGGCACCGGGCAGCCAGCGATTCTTTCCCCTCCTCTTCCCATTGCCCAGGGCACACAGCAGCAGCGGCAACTCAAGCCCCCTTCACCTTAAACATTCACACATCTCCCAGAACCTGCAGCTGCTTTCCATTCTTTTCAGAACTTCCAGAATTGCACAAAATTGCAACACTGTTATCAGGTGTGAAGTGGTTGGATTGCTACAGTGTAGCGGCTGCTGTAAGGGGTGGATTTTTAAAGTAAAATCGCTATCTTTGGAAGCAAGCTATTGGGAGAGGGAAACCCTACACACGCATTCTCATCCCTTAACACGGTACCGTTCCCACAGTAAAAAATGTAAAACATTTCAAGCGCACGAACCAGAGTGACCTGTTGAAATGAGGATTAACATTTACACCGCTTTGGGGCGATTTAACAGCGGAAAGCATGTTAAGCTAACCTGACGTGGGAACTGCGAGGATTGAAACCGTTTTGAAACCAAAATAAGCTTATAATGGGAACACGGCCATCTAGTTCTACTACCTGCATAAACTGTAGATCTCTTCTACACAATCTGAAGTCACCTTACACATAAACCACATCACCGAATGCAGTGCCAGTTTGAGAGGTACATGTGAGACTCACAGAATCTGAGTGTAAGCCTTCCTCCCCCAAGACCATGCTACTATTTTCTTATTTCTTATAAATTTAAAAGCAGAACAGAAGTAATCCTAAAGGTTCCTGAGAAGGTTCCATGCCAAATTACACAAACAATACAACCTTCAGATTCTCATTCAAGGAAGTACTAAGGGCAGATCAATCTCTTTCAGAGGAAAGCAAGTGTTGAGTGGCCCTGCTGTTATTCCAGAGCACAGCTGTGGTTCACGTGGGGCACTGAAAGGCCCAGCAAGTTTGGCCAGGGCAGTATACATACTAAACATGAATCCCATACCAAAAATGGCCACATTTCAAGAGTGCTGAAAGATCCATCGATAAGAGAAACACGCTTGAAGGGACAAATACATTATCTGAGGTACAGGCAGTCTCTGAACATATGGCTTGGTCCATAAACTTTGCTCAATGCCAAAACTGGGTTCACAGTCCTTACTTAAAAAACAAAAACGTTTGGGCTTTGTGAAGAACAAGCAAACACCTTCCTTCACAGAAATCCTTTTGATTTTTCAAATTTAACAGGTAAAAATCAAAGAAAGAGGGTGTTTTGCTAACACTTCTGGGTCAGTAGAAACTCAAACATGTACAAAGGCTGAAGTCAAGTTTGCAAGATCGCCAGAAAAAGCCTGTGCGGCATTTTGTATATCAATTTGGATCTAAAGAAAGGGAATTAATAAATAAGCACACAATATGCTGTAAACTACATCCGAAGCACTGCAGCTATATATGAAGCCACACTAATTTTGTGGAAACCTTGCCCAGTGTGAAGAGATCCTTGATTTATCCCAAATGACAGTTTCATTTCAGCCAATTAATCGAAGAGGGAGCGATGCTTTTTTGTTTTTCTTTGATGGTGTGCAGAAAATCTGTTTTACAACTTGCCTGAAGACCCCCTTGAACTGAGCAGATCAAATTCTTCAGAATGAAGTTCTCAGGTGACTGCCATAAAGGCACACCTTCAGGGCTTAAAAGACACTAATATTCCATATCAAAATCTGATCATGAAAAGAGGTATCCAGAGAACTACTGATCAACTAATCATTCCTACATTTGAAGTTTTATCCCATGGTAGTAGCCTAATATTCTTGGACTCCAGTTCCCATTACCTGAGCACCAGTGGTCAAAGCATTATCAAGCCCAGCAACATCTGAAATGCACAACACTCACTATGACAGAACTATGAGATCTGACAAAGCAGCACATAGGGAACATGTATCTTTCTATTTGGGAGAAAGTTCCTACTCCTAGGAAACATATTACATTAAGGATAACAACCCTGCAAGATTAGGCCACCAAATATCCATTAAGCCCACCCTTCTTGACCCCAAACAGCACCTGAGGAGGCTTCTACGCAGCAGAGGCAATGCAATAACCGGAAGTCATTGTTTCCTGCATACCAACAGGGTATTTCATGCCCTCTGAATGCCCACTGCCGCTTCTGTCAGCAAGAACAATGGAGCAAGTAACTTTGATTCTTCTATTTGAGGCTTCCACCCAGGGCTTTCTGGAGGGCACGTGAAATGGCCGCATTTCCCTGTGCTCTGCAAAACAGTCATGACTTCAAATGGCAAGTCCAAACAGTGTTTGGGAAAAGTGACAGAAAGTGAAACTACTTAGGATGCAGTGAGCACTCCCAGGGCCCAGGAACACGCACACGCTGCGCTCTTGAAGCATTCAAGCAGCATCATGCTGAATCTCACACATGCCTTAAGGGCCCTCTGCAGATGTTGTCTTTTGTGTACCATATTTTGTGTTTATTCATTTGTATAGTCAAGCTTAAAACAAAATCTCAGTATATTTCATGACAATCTGACAGAATAAGCCACCAATACCACTAAAACAGCTGTTGATCCTTAGGAATGCAGGCTGCAAACTAAGGGCCCATTTACACCTATGTTTTAATCCAGCTTCAGACCCACTTTCAGAGCACATCAGCAAAATGACAACTTGTTTGCTTTCAACTATCTAACTTAGAAAATCCACCTTTGCATTAGATCTTGTGGAAAGAAAATGACTTGTCCCTTTCTTGAGGTTAGCAGCCTAAGGC
The DNA here is from genome assembly GCA_023333525.1 of Aspidoscelis tigris stejnegeri. Classification (NCBI taxonomy): domain Eukaryota; kingdom Metazoa; phylum Chordata; class Lepidosauria; order Squamata; family Teiidae; genus Aspidoscelis; species Aspidoscelis tigris. The sequence continues at coordinate 18,718,953 of JALMGA010000015.1, forward strand.
CAGGTTCCCACTAGATAATTTAATCTGGTTTTAAATCAGGGTTTTTTAAAAAATCAGCAGCGAGGCCACATTTTTTGCATTCCCACTGGTAGTTTATAATGTGGACTCACTCTCAACTTTTCAGTGCCTGGCAGGGGAGAAACCCTCTCCCCACCCCCTCCTCTCTCCATGCAGTCAGCAATTGGATACTGTCATACTCTGACTTCATGGGGGCAGGCAATTCAAACCCCACCCTCTATATAAAACTGCTAAACCTGCCCCCTGCGTGAGACCATGGAATCCTTTGCCAACAGCTTTTGTTCACTGCTTGCCCCCCAGCGAAGCACAGCTTCCTTCTCATGTTAACAAGGCAGTAGAAGATTAAAGATCACTTCCCCTTCTTATATTGGTATTTTGCATGGGATCGATAATCAGAGCAGCATGAAATTGCAGGAGTGAGGCAAAAGGGGGAGCGGACAGGCTTTTACGTAAGAGCCAGCAGCTTTGTGTCTTCCATGATCGCTGACCTCTTTGTAAAATCAGACACTTCAATCCCTGATATGTTGTTACATCTCACTACCGACACATGTATCTTCACCTCTCTTTCAGCCAGGGCGATCTCCTTAGCACGTAATGGTGGCCAGCCCAGGAAGGGCTAGGGCAGGGGAAATCACGGCTTCTCAGTGGGTCAGAGGAAACTGAGGAGAGCACCCCTAAAGCATGGAACCCTCAAAAAAAAAAAAAGCTTGCATTCCCATTTGCTAAATAAAATGGAGTATTTCTAAATCCAGCAGCAAGACCTCTTTTGATCCAAATATAGATAATCTGCGTTTCAGGACCTTTAATCCTCAGAAACTGTAGGTTCTTTTAAAACACTGGGAACAGTGAGCACTCAATATTGTTCCAAAGCTATTTAAATTTTGAATGGGATCGCACCCTTGCAGTAGCTTTTAGAGCTACCTGTCCAAGACCCAAAAAGTCTCAGGTGACTGCAATGGAACTGCAAGGCCGAGCTGGGTGTCACCGGCACCAAACTCCAAATCCTCTAATGAGACGTCCCAGCAGTCTTATATAAATACTAAAAAGCATGGAGGACAACATTTATTCTTGTGGAACAAGGGAGCAAAGCAAAATTCCCCCATGACTGCTTTTTGGAATCTACCACAGAGGTATGAGTGGAGCCACTGAAGAACAATGCCACCAAACCCAACCCACATAGGCGCTCCAGTAAAATCCATTGGCAAACTGTGTTAAAGGTGGCTGAGAGGCCCAGGAGCACCACAGTCCTACTTCCCTAATCACTTACCCATAAGGTATCATAAAGCAGGGCAACCAAGGCTCTCAGTACTGTGAGCAGGCCTGCAGACGGACTGAAGTGAATCTAGATAATCTACTCCAAGTGGTCTTGTAACTAAGCTGGCGTCTGTTTCTCCAAAAATACTGCATATAATATCCATGGTAGCCAAACTGAAATAATCTCTATTGCCCCTCTCAAAATATGCAAAAAAATTTGGAATTGGAAGATATGACACCTTTTTGCACAAGGAGGTTTGGAACGCGTCTACGGCACACAGAGACGCTGCGCACTTGCTCTTGTGGGACAGCCGGATCCGTTACAGGCAGTTGTCTAGTCAAGTAAAGGCTTTCTACAACATTTTCTTCAAGCAATACTGGCTCCATGTTTAAACTGTGCTGACAATTCAGAATTCGGCTACCAGAGACACATATATATTAACAAATATAATAAAACAGAAAACTACCCCCCAGCCTAAACCAGGGCCCTTTCTGTACTTGGCCTTACTCCGGAATATATCTTGGGATATGGATCTAGTGTCTGCACGCTAACGCACGCACGCTATGGCAGGCCTTACCTGCACAAGCGTGTGGATTGCAGGCCCCTAAACTGTGATATTTTCCAGAATAAGGCTAAGTGCAGAAAGGCCGCAGATCACCCAGTGCAAAGCGTATCAAGGATAGGTTAGTCCAAAGTGATATGAAACAGCGTGGCCATGCCTTTCTTTCCAGAAGTAAGGTGACACTTTGCAATGCATAGCAGCTTGCCACACAGGCAAAGGGCTTTGCTGTAAATAGACCTGACTCATTTAGAAACTTTACTCCAGCCATCTGAACTGGGAGAGAGAAATAGAACCTTTCCACCAGTACTAAGATTTTCACATGTCCTGCCAGGTCCACTTACAGAGGCTCAGAGCATGTAGAAGACCTCTAAAGAAAGGAGGCAGGAATGCTTGGATTCTTGCTAGCAGTTTGCAGCCACAGCTGTCAGAAATGAAGGAATCACCGGGCGTGACTCCCCTCTCCGCAGCCTGAACATACACTCCTTTATGTTCATCCATCATCCATCCATCCTGTCGCTTCACAGAGCTTCGACTTGTAAAGATGCAGGATACAATCTAAGGCCCTTTCTGCACTGGGCGTTGATATCAAGGGCCTCCATGATTGAGTTCTGTGTTTTACCAATCTGTGAGGCCTCACCTCCCACTGCGCACGCAGACTGCGTTAGATCGGCTGTACTCCCAATCAAGAACGGCCTCATCAGGGATACTGGTAGTAGAAGAGTTGCTGATTAGACTCTGTTCTGAGACCAGGAAGGCCTAAGAGGAGATCTCCTAGGGAGCAGAACGCTTCCTCAGCTCTGGACCTAAGTACTGTATTTTCTGGCGTATAAGACTACTTTTTAACCCAGGAAAATCTTCTCAAAAGTCGTCTTATACGCCGGGTGTTGTCTTCTTATATGGCGAGTATATCCCAAACTCTATACGTATTTTAACTGGAAAGTTGGGGGTCGTCTTATACTCCCAGTCGTCCTATACGCCGGAAAATACGGTACTCTGGCCAGGTCCAGCACTCAAGTGCACAGCAGAAAAGGAGAAACAAGTGTTCTCAAAGGCAAACAAGTCGCCAGTACTTTGCATGCAACGAAAAATAACATGCACGTGTATTTAATAGCAACCTGAAGGGCAGCAGGGCAGGGCGAGATGCCAGCTAGCAGGAAGACCCCCTTCTATGTCATCAAAATGTGGTCCAGACTGTTGCATGGACTGCAGACCACGGGAAGACTGCCAAGCATCAGCAGGCTAGATAATAAACTGATTTCTTCACTGCCCACATTGTTCTCACAGCTAGAACAATATTATGCAAACCATGGGCCTGAGGCCAGACCGTTGACATGTACTTTGTGAACCCATACATTTTTAGGGGAAATGCACAGTACCAACATTAGCTTATATAAGAAATCCAGGGCTGGTCACAAGCGTGTGAGCACTCATGCTGGATTCAGAATCTTTCCAGAGATGCCTGAACGGAATGGGATTCCCGGCTCTCTGGGGAATTCTGCGCTGGTGACTAAGCCGCCATGGCACGTCCAGAGAACACAAGATGCTGCAGGGAAAAAAGGCAGCATCAAGGACAACAGCACTGTGTCACATTCTGCCTTAACATCATGTGAGCCTAACTACACTAGAATAGGGGTGGGTGAAAAATATTCACCACCTTCAAATTTGCACAAGAGTGAATCAAAAAGGGCCTGCATTTGTAGCCCCCACCTTTGCCTGTGAGTTGAATGTATCAGCCTCCATCCTTCATCCATGCCCCCTTACCTGTAAATCTGGGCACCGCCACACCCTTCTCAGAAGTTCAACTAGGCCTTCTGGAGGTGCGAGTGCAGTTGGAGAGGCGGCCCCATCTAGTGAGACTTCCTAGACATTTCCCATGATTCCCAGATGAGCGTGCACAGCTTCGGAAGGCCTAGTTAAGCCGCTGAGGTGGTGGTGATGGTGGGATGCCCCTGGAAGCAAGATCTCTTGCTGCTTCTCTCCCAGAGTTCATTCCACCCACACCTACCAAACAGACTGAAAGAGGAAAAACCCATACACACAGAGAGAGGGCTTTTCCACACCTGCCAGTATCCCAGCATAGCATGAGGCCCAGACCCCTCTGGGAATCTCATTCCTCACTCTAGCTAGTGTGGAACAAAAGAGGCCCTGCCCCCTGCTAAGCTGCTCTACCTATAATGAATGGAGTGTAGTCCTGTCTAGGCAGCCAGAATGTCCACCTAGATGGAGATACTAGACCTTTTTTTAGACCTTTTCTACAAGGTCTGCTGGTTATTCAGGGGCATCTAGGCCAGTCCAGGGAGCCATGTGGAAGGGTGCATGCCTCCATGGGCCAGTTTATCAGGGAAACGCATTTGAGCAGCAAACTGCACTGCCAAAATGAGTCCCTAGGGCTCTAAGAACAGGAGCTTTCATTCCTGGCCACTGGAGCCCTCGGACTGGGGACTTGCATGAGGTCTGTCCCAGAATGTGCCATCCAAAAGTGGACGGCCTTGTCGCAGCCACTCCAATGGAAGCAGCGTAAAAGCTGGATTCCAGACTATTAAAACAGGCACGCATAATTTGAAATTTCATTTAGAACGATGCTGTCTCAGTAAGGCTGCTCTGTATGCTTTTCTTGCTATTTCCAGACAAAGAAGGCATACTTAGAAGCTTTACAGGTATCAGAAGAATTATACAGGTGGACAATCCAATTCCAGACAAATTCATCCCATGGGAGGAGTTCATAGGGATGAACGGGCTATTGGCTCAAATGGCTCACCTGGCATTCAAGCCATCAGTGTCCCTTTACATAAGGGCTGAATTTGCACCTAGAAAACACTAAACAAGCTTTGGCCCTAAAGGTAGGGCAGACCTACACTCCTGGATGCCTCACTTCCCTTTTGGAGCAAAGGGAGGAAACCTTGGGCAACCCAACGGGATTTCAGGCCTGCAAGTCTTCCTGCCTGGCCTCTTCAGGAGAAAAATATATAATAGCTACACAATGTAGGTGAATATAATGTCTTCGCTGCACAGCTAAGCTAAGCACTGAAAATATTCATAACCGCCTATAAAAGACTATAACGAGTTTATATATGTTAAATAATATCTAAATCAATCCCATAGACCAAAACTATGCAGTTCCATTCAGCTGCCAGGGTTTACTTTCTGTTTGGGTGCTGAGGTAGCTGTCAGAATATTTTCCTCCCCTAACTGTGGAAATACGGTAAAAGAGAACAAAATAAAACCTGAGGCCTTTTCGCAACACAGGCAGACAGCTGTAGCGCACTAAGGTTGGTTCACATTGGGAACAGTGTGACCATTCACACTGCCTGGCAAGCAACGTGTTCTCAATGTGTCCCTTACTGGCCAGGCTGCAAACGGTCAAGCTGTCCGCAACGTGTACCAGCCACCACCGCCCCCATGGTAGCCGGACATCCCACCCCAGGCTGCCGCCATTGAGCGCTATTGGCCTGCTGGCTGGCAGCCCGGTTCCAGGGGCAGGACTGGACCACCTGAGGGGCCTGTTGGGGTCCCGTGGGCTCTCACCGGCCGAATGGGCCGACAGCAGCCAGCAGGGGCCTTCCCGGTGCCCGCCCTCGCCCAGGAGTGCATGCGGCCTTCCAGCCCCCCGCGCCCCATTTACCTGTCTGGTCTACTGGTCCGGCCCGGATGGGTCCTCCTCCTCCGCAGCATGACTCCCACACTGACCTGAACGTGCTGACATCAGGTTTGTGTGGGGATGATGCCACAGTACACACCTGTGCAGAACCTAGCGGATCAGTCACAGCAAGCAGGAGGAGGACCCACAACCCTAACCTGGGCTGCCTTTAACACGGCTGCGGGACAGGCCGGCACACCTCTGGCCAGAATCGGCCTTTCCAGAATGCAAATGGCCTGTCCCAGTGCTACTTCTATGCCAGAGGTCTAAGTGAATAGGTTGCCACAGGAGACTAAGTGACTGATCGCCTTCACTGTCAGGACATTTTTCCTTATATCCAATCTGCATTGACTCCCTTGAAGTTTCATATCATTGTTTCTAGTCCTCCCATCTTGTGCAAGTGAGAATAGGGACGATCTCTTCACAATGTGACTGCCCTTCTGCTACTAGAAGACTGCTATCAAGTCTCCCCTCAGTCTTTTCTGTAGGCTAAACATTTCTAGATCCTTCAACCTTTCCTTGTAGGACATGATTTCCAGACCACTAACCATTTTGGTAGCCCTCCTTTGGACTTCCTTTAGTTTGTCAATGTCTTTTTTAACTGGACTGCCCAGAACTGGACACAGTACCAAGGTAGCGTGAAGAGGAATAATTACTTCTCAATACATGCATCCTAGGACAATGTATGGTATGAGAGACTTTGTCAAATGCTTTGCTGAAGTCAAGATACACGATGTCTACAGCATTTCCCTGATCCAGTGATTTTGTCATAAAAGGATATTAGATTAGTCTGGCATGACCTGTTACAAATCCATGTTGGCTCTGGTTAACCAGTGCATTCCCATCTAAGTGCCTGCGCACATGCTGTTTAATAATTTGTTCACGGATCTTGCCTACTATTGAGGTCAGGCTCACAGGACTGTAGTTACCTGGGTTGACAACATTTGCCCTTCTCCTAAAGTACTGGCTATGGAACAAGGGAGGGAGAATCGTCAGTAGCCAGCAGCACCAGATCTGACAACCTGCCAGGATCCTGCTGAGGATCCTCCCTCCCTCCCTTGATCAAGCAGCCCTGAAGAATAAGGACTCCATCATCTGAACTGGCAGACTTATGTAGGAGCAGGGTGTCAACTGCCCACCCCCAACGAAGGTATGGCAGAAGACAGAGGGGGAGTGGGTCTGTCCCATGCCAGTCCACAGTATACAGTGGTAGTCAGGACACCAAAATACAGACCTCGCTGCTGATTTAAGTAATTCAGGTTAAAACCCTGATTAAAATTGTGAGTTGGGACTTGCCTTCAGAAGCACCTCAGAGGCAGTAGCGTGTGGCCCTTGTGTTCTTATCCCGTCTCTTATTCACCTGTTCTAGCTTCATATGTCCATGAGTAGGAACGCCACCCCTGCTTGGATGGCAAAGCGCAGCGGAAAAAGCATTCCGGAGCATGTCGACCCTTCTAATCTATCTGGTAAAACTGGTACCATGCCTGTGGGGGCGACTTCCGTGCTTGGATGGCAAACCTCAGCATACGGAAGCGCTCGTTGGCATGCGACCCTTCTAATCTTTCCAGGGCATAAGCAGGTGCCATGCTGAAGGACAGGGTTTACGCAAGAAGTTCATGAGCTCAGCCGGCATCTGAACGCTTTCCCTTTCTAACCAATGCTATCCGGGTTTTACCCATAACAGTATATCCTGTGCAAAAAGATATAAGTAATTGTGTAACCTAGTAAGAGAATTCAGTTCAGTTCAGTCTTCAACAATCCACCTTCACTCTCGTCTCCGCGTAATTCATTGCAACATCCATGAGGGGGGCAAACTATTATGTGAATGACCCCATGTATGAACCATCTCCAAGCCACCTCAGAAGTGCTTACGCTTTTATCCCGTGTCACCGCAGCCTAAAACTGACAAAAGGTCCTTCCCACGTTTGCATCCATCATTTCAGAATGGTTCTAGCTCAGCGCAGGCTGCCCTGCCCAGAGCAAGCCGAGGCCATCCACGTTCAGCCACCCACCGTCCTCCAGCCCTCGCCACTGCCTCACGGACCTCTCAGAGGCCGCAGGAAGGAAGGCCCCAAACGCAGAATTCCCCGTCTGGCCAGGCCACAGGGGCTGCACCCACAGAACTCCAGATCCAGCTGCAGGCCTCGACCTTGAAGCCTAAACTGCACGGGGCTAAGGGGAAGTTCTCGGGCCCCTGATCCAGTCCGCCTTTTATCAAAGGTGGGGACAGGGCGAGAGGGGCTGGCCTGTCAGTCACACCGCTGTCCCGGGCTTCGGACTTTGTCCTCACGTCCCCCACTCCGTCCCCCACTCGCCCTCCAGAGGAACCGGGCAGGACTCCATGGCGAGAACCGAGCAGCCTCCGGCAAGGGCGCCCAAAGGCCCCTGAGGAGCCCCGCCCGACGCCGACGCCTCGGAAAGGCCGCGAGGGCCTCCATCTGCCGCGGCCCCTGAGGCGCACCCAGCGCCGGGCGGCAGGAGACCGAGGAGCCGCCGCCGCATCCCCACGCGCGGCCGCCGATGCGCCCGGAGCGAGGAAGCAGCGCCGCCGCCGCCGCCCGCGACGTCCCTCCCGCGGCGCTGCCCCCCCCAGGCGCCCCACGCCCGCGAGCGACCTTCCTCTCCCGCCGGGGCGACGGGGGCGCTTCTCCCCTCAGCCGGCGGGAAGCGGCGCCCAGGACGCGCGGCGGGTGCGGGGCAGGGAAAGGGCGGCGGACCGACAGACGGACACCTGCCCGCGGGGGGGGGGCACGGGCAGCGGGTCCCGCGCGGGCCCAGGCGGCCCCGGGAGCAGCTTCACCTGGCCGGCGCGGGCGGGCGGGGGGGAGCGGCCGGGCGCCCCGGACGGGACCGGAGGGGGGATCCGGGCGGGTCCGGGCGGCGCCGCGTTCGCGGTCCCCGACTCGCCGGCGCCCTCCTGCAGCCGCCGGCGGGCCCGAGCCTGGAACGGACGCCGGGAGGAGCCCGATGGGCGAAGGGGCCAAGGGCGCTGGGGCTCCCGCGGCGACGCGTCAGGCCTCCGCGCCTCCCCCGCCCGGCTAATCCCTCCGCCGGCCTCGCCCGCCCGCCTAAGCCGGCTCTGCGGACCGAAGCCGGCAGCGCGGATGCCCCCCCCCGCCAGCGGCTAAAAATACCCCCCCAGGGCGCAGCGTGGGACCGGCCCTGCCCTGCGTGCTCGTGCCCCCGGAGCCCCCCCCGCGCGGGGGGTGCGGGGGTGCGGCGCTGCGCCCAAGTGGCCGAGGGGGGCGCCGAGGAGCCCCCGCGGAGGAGCCCCCGCGTCGGCCCGGCGCCCGAGCAGGGAGAGGCGGGCGGCCCCGAGCCCCGCCCGGCATCGGCCCCAGTGTCCCCCGGTGCCCGCGGCGGCGCTGACCTTCTCCTGGGCGCGCGTGAGCTTCTTCTGCATGTTGCTGGCCAGCTTCCCCGCCGTGACGCCGCGGCCCATCTCCGCCATCCTGCCTGCCTGCCTGCTGCTGATGCCGCTGCTGCTGCCGGGCGCCGGGCTCGCGTGCGCTGCGCGGCCGAGGGAGGACTGGCCGGCCGGGAGGACGGGCGAAGCAATGGCCATCCCCCTCCCCCCCCTCGCCGGCGGGCGGGGGGCGGGGGCTCTGCCTTTTAGGGGGGAGGGAGGGGGAGGCCCTTAAAGGGGCAGCGGCGTCTCCGCCCCGCGATGGGAACTCTGCAAAAGACGCCGAAGAAGCGGAGAAAACGAACGAAAGAACGAACGGAGACCATTAGGCGCTTGCTTGGCGTTCAGAAGTCAAGAAAAGCCTCCCTGGCAGCTGCTGTGTTTCGGGGCCGCACTGACCCCCTTTGCTTTTCGCCGCCACGGGAGCCGAGTCCAGACAGGCCCGAAACCGGGACCAGCCCGGCACGATCCCGAGATCGCCACACGTGTCCGCAGGGCAAAGAGTTGCGTCTCCACTGCCCTCCGAAACATATTCAGCGAAGGAGACTGGCCGTTCCAAGGCCTGGGGCCGTCACTGAGAAGGCCCCCTCTTCGCCGCCGAGGGTGCTGGGACAGCCGGGAGGGGCTCCCTCCAGGTCTCGGGGCACAGGCGGGTCGATGCACGGGAGTCGGGGGCATCCCTTAGACCAGTGGTTCTCAACCTGGCGGTTGGGACCCCTTTGGGGGTCGAACTGGCCTTTCAGGGGGGTCGCGACGAGTCTCCCACCGCCCTTCCCTCCCACCTCCCAGCTGCTCCACCCCTGTGGTTGGGGGTCTCCACAACATGAGGAACTCCATTCAAGGGTCGCGGCATTAGGAAGGTTGAGAACCGCTGCCTTCGACACTTGGGCCTTATGAGCCCCGCTTAACGCCTGGCAGCCGGCGCGGCCCTTTTGAGGCCACGGGTCCATTCCGCACCAGCTGTCACTCCTGAGCCGCCTTCAGGGGAAGCCCCACCTGGAGCGCCTTACAGCAGGCCGCCCTGGAAGTTACCGGAGCGTGGAAAACTGGCCAGATGGTCTCCGTCCGGAAGGGGCCTTAGCTGTCCAACGGCCCGTCCCTGGGAATGGGCACCCTTGGCCACGGCCTCCATCTCGGTTTCAAGGGTCAGCGCAGAGTCCAAGAGCGCCCCACGTTTCGCACCTTTCCCTTCCAAAGCATTCGGCCCCATCCAGGGCAGGATGCCTCCTATCTTCACAGGCACAAGACCTGGTGACCCACAGCACCTCCGTCTTGTCTGGATTCAGTTTCAATTTATTCACCCTCATCCAGCCCATTACTGCCTCCAGACACCTGTCAAGCACTTCCACCGCCTCTCTTGATTCAGATGGCACAGAGAACCAACAAGGTTGCACTCCCTCTGTCTCTCTCCCGGAGGAAGTCATCAACCAGGGCGACCAAGGCAGTTTCCGTGCCATAACCGGGTCTGAAGCCAGATTGAAATGGGTCTAGATACTCAGCTTCTTCCGAGCATGCCTGCAGTCGAACAGCCACAGCCCTCTCTAGTACCCTGCCCAGAAAAGGTATGTTGGCTACCAGGTGATAGTTGTTTAAATCTTCTGGATCTAGAGAGGCCTTCAGGAGGGAGCTGTTTAAGGGACAATGGGACCATCTCATCACTGCTGTCTGGACCCACCTGGTCATACCTAAGGCTAGCTTTTATCAGCCAGGAAGGGCAAGGAGAGAGCCTGTCATTGGCCAACCCCCTGCAAGCTGCATGTCCACATCCTCAGGCCACAACAGCTGAAACTGGTCCAAAGTAACTGGACCAGACAGTTCTCTGGACACTTCCTCTGGACTATTCCCAATTGTGGTGTTCAAATTTGCAAATTTATCACAGCAGATATTACATGGCTCTTGCCCATGCTCAGAAGAGCTCTGCCAGAGGGCTACTCGAAGATGCAGTGGTGGTGAAAAAGAATGGTAGGCAGTGAATGATCCATCCATGACAATGGGCTGGCAACCAGCCCTCCTATCAACAGATCCTGACCAACCGCTCTGTGGCAAAAACCAGATCAAGGGTATGACCTGCTGTGTGAGTTGGGTTGTCATGGAGGTCATGAAGAGCTGAGCCGGCCCACTGAGCACAGTCTCAGCATGCATGTTGAAATACCCCCAACACCACCTCAGCCAGCTCAGATAGGGAGGCCGCTGGACAGTACACCAACAGCATCCCTATTCTGTCTCTCTGGCCCAACAACAAAAAGAGTCCCTCAGAGCCCTTACCTTGGGCTTCCCATCTGCTGGACAGGAAAAGTGCATCACCCACTAACATGCACTCGCGCTCTCACTTGCGAACACCACTATATGCCACACCACATTCTTATGTGCCTGGACACGCACCTGTGTCCGATCACTGCCATCTTCTCCATGCCTGGCAGTGCAACTGCGCATACGCTGGCACCATCACCACAACAACAGTCGCGTGACACACACACAGTCATGTTTGGGGTCATCCGAGGTGCCAGGACCTAAGATGACCCCTAGCACTGGAAACGGTGCTCATGTTTGCAGCACTGGATGAGACTTGAGTGCACCACTGCTGGTAGAGACTGGAGGCATTTCTGCGTTGAAAACGCCTCCTGCAAGTGCAGATGCACCTTACCAAAAGCACCTTACCATTGAGCCCTGTGAGACCGCTGAAAGGAGGAGGACGCCCCCCATGTGGATCTCTGAGGGGGTAGGGAGGATGGGGGGGGCTATCACAGAGCCTCCCCCTCTCAGGCCCATGATCTGGAATTTAAATGCTGGTAATCACACACGCACACACACAAACACGGACATAATGGCAAAGACCAAACAACTTGCTCCCTGTTATGCATGTCAACCTAGAAAAATCTCCTACTGAAATCAGGCACAGAATGTGTACAGCCTTAGCAGATGGCAGTTCTTATGCAAACTTATCTGGTCTTTAAAAGATAAGTAGGGGTTAAATTCGGTTGATAATTGGCTGAGAAACCACAAAGACATTTCAGATACTATAGAACATAAGAACATAAGAGAAGCCTTGCTGGATCAGGCCACAGCCCATCTAGTCCAGCATCGTGTCGCACACAGTGGCCCACCAAATGCTCGTGGGCATCTCAAGCAGAGACAAGGACAAACCTTCTCCTGCTCTTGAGTCCCAGCAGACGGCCTTAGAAGCACCCCAATTCCTCCCCCGCCCCCGCCTGAAAGATGCACCTAGGCCAGCGGTTCTCAACCTTCCTAATGCCGCAACCCCTTAATGGAGTTCCTCATGTTGTGGAGACCCCCAACCACGGGGACAGAGCAGCTGGGAGGTGGGAGGGAAGGGCAGTGGGAGACTCGTCGCGACCCCTCTGAAAGGGTAGTTTGACCCCCAAAGGGGTCCTGACCTCCAGGTTGAGAACCACTGACCTAGGCATTTGTTCTAGTAGCCATTGATACATCTGTTGTCCATAAATTTGTCTAGCCCTTCCTTAAAGCCATCTAGACTGGTAGCTGTCACCACCTCTTCCGGCAGCACATTCCATAAGCCGATGACCCTCTGGGTGGAGAAATACTTCCCCCTGTCAGACCTTATTCTCCTACCCATCAGCTTTATAGAGTGCCCCCTGGTTCTAGTACTGTGTGATAGAGAAAAGAAATTTTCTCTTTCCACCTTTTCTATACCATGCATAATTTTATATACTTCAATCAGGTCCCCTCTCAAACGCCGTCTCTCCAGACTGAAGAGGCCTAGACGTTGCAGCCTGGTTTCGTAAGGGATTTTGTTCCAGCCCCTTAATCATTCTGGTTGCCCTTCTCTGCACCTTCTCTAGTTCCACAATATCCTTTTTGAGGTGCGGTGACCAGATTGGTACACAATATTCCAAATGTGGCCTCACCATAGATTTATAAAGGGGCAAAATGACACTTGCTGACTTGCTGAGGACGTGGACCAACTGCTTGCAGGGGTGCGGTCGACGACATGCTCTCTGGATCCCTGCCCTTCTTGGCTGATTAAAGCTAGCCGGCAAGGTATGACTGGGTGGGTCCAGGAAGTGGTAAATGCCTCTCTGAGGGAGGGCGTGGTTCCATTGGCCCTTAAACAGGCTGTGGTACGTCCCCTCCTGAAGAAGGCCTCCCTGGATCCAGAAGATTTAAACAACTATCGCCCGGTGGCCAACATACCTTTCCTAGGCAAGGTTCTAGAAAGGGTTGTTGCTGTTCAGCTGCAGGCATGCTTGGAGGAAGCTGATTATCTAGACCCATTTCAATCTGGCTTCAGGCCCGGTCATGGCACGGAAACCACCTTGGTCGCCCTGGTTGATGATCTCCTCCGGGAGAAAGACAGGGGGAATGCTACCCTGCTGGTTCTCCTGGACCTCTCAGCAGCTTTTGATAGCATTGACCATGGTATCCTTCTGGAGAGGCTACGGAGCTTAGGAGTTGGGGGCAATGCCTGGCATTGGTTCCGCTCCTATCTCCAGAGCTGATCTCAGATAGTGGTGATGGGAGAGATGGAGTCGACACCCTGGGAACTCACTTGTAGGGTCCCCCAGGGGTCAGTCTTATCTCCCATGTTATTTAATATCTACATGAAGCCGCTGGGAGAGATCATCAGGAGTTTTGGAGTGAGGTGTCATCAATACGCAGATGATACCCAGCTCTATCTCTCTGTGCCATCTGAATCAGGAGAGGTGGTTGAAGTGCTTGACAGGTGCTTAAGAGGCGGTAATCGGCTGGATGAGGGCCAATAAATTGAAACTGAATCCAGACAAGGCAGAGGTGCTGTGTGTCACAGGCTCTTGGGTCCAAGTAGTTGGGAGATACCCTGTCCTTGATGGGGTTGCAATACCCGGGAAGGGACAGGTGCGAAATTTGGGGGTACTCCTGGACTCTGCACTAACACTTGAAGCTCAGGTGGAGGCCGTGGCCAGGAGTGCCTACTTCCAACTACAGTTGGTGCGTCAACTGAAACCTTTTTTGGACAGAGATGACTTGGCCACAGTTATCCATGCTCTGGTAACCTCCAGGATGGACTATTGTAATGCGCTCTACATGGGGCTTTCCTTGAAGACAGTTCGGAAGTTGCAGCTGGTGCAAAATGCTGCCAATTCAGTACTGGCTGCCAATTCACTACTGAGCCCAATTCAAGGTGTTAAATTTTGACTTATAAGGCCCTAAATGACTTGGGCCCCAGATATCTAAAGGAGCGCCTTCTCCCATATCAACCTGCCCATGTCTTAAGATCTGCAGAAGAGGCCCTCCTGGTTATCCCGCCGGCTTCAGCGGTTAAGCGGGTGGGCACCCGGGAGAGGGCCTTCTTGGTAGTGGCCCCTAGGCTGCGGAATGGTCTCCCCTTGGAGGTGCATCAGGCTCCTTCTCTGTTTACATTCAGGAAGACGGTGAAGACGCACCTCTTCACTGAGGCATTTGGCTAAATGCTCTCTATTCTTCCCCCCTTGCAAACACCACTGTTTTTTAAACTGCTTTTCTATCATTTTTATTCTTATTCTTATTATCATGCTGGATTTTAATCCTTACACTGGTTTTAGTATAGTGTGATAAGTTTTAATATGTTTGTTTTTAAATGTTGTAAGCCGCCCAGAGACTCTCGGGTATGGGGCAGGATATAAATATAAATACATAAATAAGTAAATTTTCTATTCCCTTCCTAATTATTGCCAGCATTGAATTTGCTTTTTTCGCTGCTGCCGCACACTGGGTTGACACCTTCAAGGAACTGTCCACCACAACCCCGAGATCTCTTTCCTGGTGTGTTGCAAAAAGCTCAGAACCCATCAGTTTATAGACATAATTTGGATTATTGGCCTCGATGTGCATTACTTTGCACTTGTTAAGATTAAAGCACATTTGCCACTTGGTTGCCCACTCACCCAATGCTAAGAGATCCCTCTGGAGCTCTTGGCAATCCCTTTCAGATTTTACTACCATAAATAATTTAGTATCATCAGCAAACTTTGCTATTTTACTATGTTCCCCTTCTTCTAGATCATTGATGAATAAATTAAAAGGCATTGGTCCCAATACTGAGCCTTGAGGGATCCCACTTTTTACTTCTTTCCACCCTGAGAATTTGCTGTTTATTACTACTCTCTGCTTCCTGCCCTTAAGCCAGTCACAAATCCAGGACAGGACCTCAGTAGCCTTTGATGTGAGACTTTGTCAAAAGCCTTCTGAAAGTCCAGATAGACAATGTCTAGTGGTTCACCTTTATCCACGTGTTTATTGACACTGTCAAAGAATTCCAACAAGTTTGTGAAGCATGATTTATCTTTGCAGAAGCCATGTTGGCTTTGTTCAGCAATGCTTGCCCCTCCATGTGCACACTAATTTTGTCTTTAATAATGATTTCCATCACCTTACATGGAACTGACGTTAAGCTACCTGGTCCGTAATTGCCTGGATCACCCCTGGATAATTTTTTGAAGATTGGTGTTACATTTCCTACCCTCCAGTCCTCAGGTACGGAGCCTGATGTTAGGGAAAGATTATATATTTTTGCTAGAAGTTCGGCAATTTCGCATTTGAGTTCCTTAAGGACTCTTGGATGAATACCATCTGGTCCCGGTGACTTGTTAACATTTAGCTTTATTGTTGTTAACCGCCCGGATTGGTTCGCCACAGGGCAGTATACAAATAAATATTATTATTATTATTATAATCTACAAGGCCAAGTTAAAACTGAGCAAATAACAGCTGCTTGCATTCCTCTCCAAAATAATTGGCTCTCACGTATGACTATAGAAAGAGTACTAGTTTCTCAGGAGTCAAGAGCCGCAGTGCAACGATAGTATGAGAACACTATCAAACAGGCTTCGGAATCCATCAAAGGGCTAGCCTCTAGGATCTATAAAATCCTGTTGAACTGTACTATAGACAGGAACTTAGAAACTATAAGAGAAAATTGGAACATGGATTTAGGAACTGACTTTCCACAAGAAAAGTGGGAGAACCTAATAAATAAAAAACATCAATGGTGGTCTACCACTTTGATGAAAGAAATCACTTTAAAAGTTTGGTATAGATGGTACTACACACCCTTAAGATTGGCTAGAATAACTGGGAGTGGCAGAATGAATTGTTGGAGGAACTGTGGGCAGAACCCTACCTACTTCCATCTAATTTGGGAATATCCCCCAATCAGACAGTTCTGGCTGGGGGTTAGTATGAAAATAAATAATATGTTTAAATTAGCAATCCCTCTTCAGCCAGAAATTTTCATTCTGCACTCATTCGAAGATAGCAATACACCGGATCACCTCCACCAGCTACTACATTGGTTAATTTTTGTGGCTCACCATAGAATAGCCATTAGTTGGAAATATGCAGACAACTTAAACATAGGCAAATGGTGCCATGAACTTTGGCATATTATGCTAAATGAGATAATGAATGTACAAGGACGAAGCTATTCGAGAGATCTGTATGGACAATCTGTATAGATGAAATGTTAGCAACAACTAATTCAACATTACCTGAAAGAGAATTTCTGATGAAATGGATTGGAAACATCTCATTTTAAAATCAAACTTTGGAGTTCACGATGGGACGGGGGTGGGGGGAGTGGAGGGGGAATAGAGTTATGGGTGAAATGCATATTGTTTAAAGAAGGAATTGTTAATATTGCTGATTATTAGAATATGTATAAAAATTCAATAAAGATATTAAAAAAAAAGTTTTTCCTAATATCCAATCTGTATTGACTCCCTTGAAGTTTCATCCCATTGTTTTTAGTCCTTCCATCTCGTGCACGTGAGAATAGGAATGACCCCTCCACACTGTGACAGATCTTGAAAATACTTGAAGACTCTATCATGTCTCCTCTCAGTCTTCTCTCCTGTAGGCTAAACATTCATAGATCCTTCAACCTTTCCTCATAGGACATGCTTTCCAGACCCACTAACCACTTTGGTAGCCCTCCTTTGGATTTGCTCTATTTTGGCAATGTCTTTGTTGAACACGAGTACCCAGAACTGATTATTCTCACTTGTGAATCACCCTTGACTTGGACAAGAGCAAAGGCCGCTGAAGATGGATATTACAGCTATATCCAAAAGCTTAGGTCCTCAGAAGAAGAAACCCGGAACTCGACATAACAGCCCCAAAACTGCTACAAATAAGATTGAATCCAGCCATGAAAGCCTACAGAAGTCCAGTTTCTACAAAGCTTCTATGATCTGAAAGATGAATTTCCGTGGAGGTAAATGCTTTCCTTACATACAATGCAACACCTCCTCCACTTTTGTTAGGCCCGTTTCTTTCAAATAAGTTGTAGCCATCAAGCTTTGTGTTCCAATAATGTATATCATCCCACTATGCTTGTTATGCAGATGATATCATATTTATTTTCCTGTGCTAGTATTTCAAGATCTCCTTGCTCGTTTCCCATGCTCTGTACAATAGTATAGAAGCATTTTAGTTTGTGGCAGATGTCTCTTACAGGCGTGACTCCTCTAGTTTCTTTCCTTCCTTTTTGTCTTTGTTCTTTCCCTTTACTTTTGATAGCCAAATTCTCATCTATATTCATTAGCTATACATTTTTGTCTGGACTTTTACATCCCTCCCCTCTTAGCTCTAATTCAGCGGTTCTCAACCTGTGGGTCGGGACTCCTTTGGGGGTCGAAATACAGAGGGGTCGCGACAAGTCTCGCACCACCCCTCTCTCCCCACTCCCAGCTGCCCCACCCCTGTGGTTGGGAGTCTCCACAACATGAGGCACTGCATTAAGGGGTCGTGGCATTAGGAAGGTTGAGAACTGCTGCTCTAATTTAAAGCTCTCTCGAGTGCCCCAAGGCTACCCCCAAAGATGTGCCTTCCTGTTTTAGTAAGATGCAGCCCATCTCTTGCAAGAAGTCCATCATGCAGGTACTTCACTCCATGATCTAGGGATTCAAATCCTTCCTGATAGCACCACTGACACAGCCTGTTGTTCACCTCCTTCTGTGGGAGGATAGAGGAGAAGATGACCTGCACTCCCAGTTCCTTCACTTTCTTGCCTAGGTCTTCAAAGTCCCTGCAGATAGGAGCAAAGTTCCTCCATGTGTCCCTACGTGTGGGGACATGGATAGTATGAATACTCTGTAGGTCTGAAGACTCTTGACAGCCTGTCAGTCACATCTTTTATTTGCGCTCCAGAAGACAACACACCACTCATGAGGTCATGTCAGGTCTGCACACAGCTACTTCTGTTTCTCTCAGTAAGGAATCCTCCACAACCACAACCACAACCACCACTCTCCTATTCTTCTTCACAGCATTCCTTCCATTTTTCCGCTCAAGAGGTTGCTGAGGACTTGCTAAATTCTTCTCTCTGGAGAGAGTCGTCAAAGCTTCCTGCTCCTCCTCATTGTTCTCCTGGGTGAGAGTCATGTGTCAGTTCTTCAATTGGACAGGGGCTGACTGCCATTCCTC
Organism: Aspidoscelis tigris stejnegeri; assembly: GCA_023333525.1. Classification (NCBI taxonomy): domain Eukaryota; kingdom Metazoa; phylum Chordata; class Lepidosauria; order Squamata; family Teiidae; genus Aspidoscelis; species Aspidoscelis tigris. The sequence continues at coordinate 18,737,251 of JALMGA010000015.1, forward strand.
TGGTTCGGAAGGTTTACTATTTTCTTCACTTAAATTACATCGAAGAGCTTCTTCTGTTTTATTCAGAAAGTCCTCACTTCCTCTAATAAGTTGCAACATAGATACTCTTTCCTTGAGGTTTCATACTTTTTCTTCCAACAGTAGGGGAAGCTTGCACGTGAAGCAGCTGTAGTGCAAATTCTTTTCCGGTAAAAAAATAAACATGCTACATACATTGCATCTGACTATAGAGTTTTTCTTCTGTTCCATGTTCTCTAGTGTGTCTAGTCAATACCTTCAGGTAAACAACTAAACCAAAGAAAATACTTCCAGGCTTGACTTAACATTTATAGAAAATTAAAATTTGGATTTGGAAATTTAAGAGACGGTAGTAAATATAGCACCATCTGGTGGTAGATATTGGTTTTAAACAACTTGATGTGTTTTGTTTAACTTACTTAGGTAATAAATGCTTCCAGCAAGCTAATTTTCCACAGCACCTAAAAACACATTTATTTATCAATATTGTATATAGCCTTGTATGTCAAATCTAAGATTTAATAATCATTTCACAGTCCAGCAAATGCACATTCATATTATATGAGCACAGGACTCACACCAGAGACCTATTTGCACTTGGTCCTCTGGTATGCGATCAGGACGGCTCTGGTGAATAGCATTTGCACGCTCACAAGGCTGCTACAGCCTAGAAGCATCCCTCCCCTCACCAGAGCTGTCCTGATTGTGATTTTGTGCTCCACACCTATCCCATCCTATCCCCCGGACTTACCACAAGTGTCTGGCAGTGAGAGCGTTTGCTGTGGAAGTCCTGACTTCTGGCTGCTACAGTTGGCCACCAGGGCCCTCAGGTGATCTGGGGGGGAGGTTGATCTGACCTGGTGGCAAGCCTCGCCACCCCTGGATCATGTCCCCCATGCCGCCCTCCCTCTTGCTGCAGCATCACCCCCTGCCAGCCTTCTTCCTTCCTCTCCTCGATAACAGGGCTTTTCCAAGTGAGGAAATGGAAACTTTCTCCTTGCTTGGAAAAGACCTTGCAAACGCCTAGAAGAGGAAGGGAGGCTGGCAGCTCCACCAAGGCGATGCTATGGTGAGAGGGTGACACTGAGGGCGAGATCCAGGGGTGGCGAGGCACACCACCTGGGCAGATAAATCTCCCTCCCCCAGATCAGCCACTTGCCAGCCAGCGCATCACAGAACGTGTGATGCGGGCAGCTGCGGCCAATTGCACCAGCCAGGGGATGGGACTCCTGCCATACGAGGCTGAGGCATGGGCCAGTATGCTTCGGGTACAGGAGGACCATTTGCATTTATGGCTGGTGAGTGGCCTCACTGGCCAAAAATGCATATGGCCTTCCTGTACCCAGAGTATACTGGGCTTAGTCCACAATGCACTAAAAACGCCAGTGTGAAAATGCCTCAAGTTTCAAATAAGACCTGCAGTCACATTGCATAGTTACTCAAGAAGAAAGTACACTAATCATTTTATATTTGTGAAGTTTCTTGGCTGTTGCCATTTCCTTACAAATACTGAGGAAGCCAGAAAATGGGTGTTTCTGCCCACCCCTGGCAAAAAGGAAAAAGAAGTACATAGGAAAGTATCAATTACAAAATCGATGACCAATCACAAATGGATACTTGCGTATTTAAGAAGGGTTATTTTAAGAGAAATAATAATAAACAGTAATTTCAGTGGGTAAAGAGATAAATATATCTTGACACATTATTTTTACGTATGGTATAAAACAAATGTCAGAAGGAGTATGATCAATAAATTAGCAAGATATAATCTGGAATAAGGACCAGTGCAGAAAGGATCTTAGTGGATTTGTTCACATACATTTCTGCCACAGTAATTGTTTTATATATATTAGAACATTTCATTGATTAGTCTAATAGACCGTATCGCAAATAAAAGTATACATTTACCAAAATACAAATGGACAATACACATCACTATACATAAAGTCTAATAAAAGGCCTAGTGGAACAACAGACAGCACCCTGAATTCCTTGCTGTATTTAAAATATAAGCCAAATAAACACAAATATTAATCAATACAGAAAGTGTGTGGAAGAAATGGAAATCAAAGTTGGCAGGACGCATCTCAAGATATACAACACTCAGATATATAAATGAGGATAATATAGTTCTGGACAGACAATTACTGAAAAAGATGAAACAAACGGATATAGAGACAGTTGAGGACCTATTTACAGTCAATAATGAAATATTGAGAGGTAGGCAATTAAAAGATATTCTAGGGAGGGATATCTGGATAAAAATTCATGCCATAAAATCTTTTATTGTTAAAAATAGGCTACAAGAAAAAATGAATGGAAAAGAGTGGAAGATAAGTAAAAAGGGTACATGTGGCAAAGATCTATAAAATAATAACTGATGATGGAAGAACTATACTTGAGAGCAACACTGGGTCTTGGCAACTTGATACAGATGCGACAACAGAAGAAATGAACAGGAAGTTTGTTGAAATAGCAAGGGTAAAGCACTTGAGAGTAAGAGAATTACTTGTGAAACTAGTAACAAAGTGGTATAAGACCCCTGCAGAGCTGGCTTATATGATAAATAATTTGTCATCTAATTGCCCTATTATCCCTTTCTGGAATAGAATTTTTGATGAGATTAATGACATAATGGAATTGAATATTAATATGTATCCAGAAACAGCTTTGTTACAGATCTACAGAGAACAAAACATACAAGAAAATAAAAGATATACTGTACAGTATATTCTGGCGTATAAGACTACTTTTTAACCCAGGAAAATCTTCTCAAAAGTTGGGGGTTGTCTTATATCCCAGGTTTCATCTTCTTATACGGCGAGTATATACCAAACTATATATTTTAACTGGAAAAGTTGGGGGCCGTCTTATACACCCAGTCGTCTTATATGCCGGAATATATGGGTATGTTGAATCAATTGCGTAGGGTGGCATTGCCAACTACAGCTGCTCCATGGAAACCAGCAGATAAATGTAAATTGGAAACGTGGTACTATTACATTGTTGATAAGTTTAGATATGATGTATATAGACAAAAGAGACTGAAATGTAGGGTGTGAGTATAAAAAATCTAAGCTTTTAATAACAGGATATTATAAACATTTTTTAATAAACTTGAATTTTCATATAATGTGAAATATTTGTTTACAAAAAGTTAACATAAAGAACACAATAGTTAAAAGACAAGATTTACAACACTCTAAAAGGCACACCTGTAAAGCAGTCAAAGGGAGAATCAAATCTGTTCAGGCAGTTTGCAGGAAATGGACCTAGATGCTGAGGAAAAATAAATCTTGATTTCCTGTTGACCTTCTGGGAATGTACAGAGACATATGATGTTTTGGGAACAGTGGACAGTTCTCCACAAACGTAGAAAATTAGTGCAAGCCTGGGATCTGGGAAGGCCACGGCACAAAGTTTCAGGAAATCTCTAATGCAGATGTTTCAAAATTAATCACTTTTATCTGCATTAGTTTAAAATATTTGTGTTCATCTTACCAGTAAAAAATTCTGTTGAAACCAGTACGAGGTGCTGTCCTTAATAAATCCTTTTGTATCAATATCACACTGCTGCCCTCCCATTCTGCAATAGGACACAAACTTCTTTGGTTATCATGAGGTACTCGGTGAGCAACTATGAAGTCATACCTGTCCCCACCCCTCGAAAAAACCCCACTTTGTTATTTGCTGCTCTGACCTAGAGAGGGCAGTAGCTCATACAATAAGACATTTTTGTTTACAAAACAATGTAAAATCTATTGTTTTACAATTTATATTGCATTTATTCAACTTTACATACATTTATATTCCTTTTACACATTATTTTAGAAAGTATTTGAAGAATAAGAATTTATAATTTGAAGTTTCCAGACAGCCTAAACGTTTCATAATTTTCTTTAGCCTTTGTTTAACATTCTAATCTGGGATGCATTTAGACAAATAGGGTTAGACAAAATTTATGGACGACAGATGTATCGATGATTACTAGAATGAATGCCTAGATACATCTTTTAGGCTGGTGGGGAAAGCAGGATGCTTTGAAGAGCAGGGGAAGGTTTGCCCTTGTCTCTGCTTGAGATGCCCATGAGCATTTGGTGGGCCAATGTGTGTAACGGGACGCTGGACTAGATGGGCTGTGGCCTGATCCAGCAGGGCTTCTCTTATGTTCTCTTATGCATTTCACATAATACATTGAAGTGTCAAAAATGAATTAAAGTCAAGACATAATTCCTTTTAAAAGGATGAGGAGTAGAAGGGACATCCTTAATCAACATTTACATTCCATTCTTATTTCACAAAGGAATGCATATTTCAAAGAAGAATTTTGCAGGCTGATAGAAGTTATCTCATTATCAACCACTGCAGACTGTGGCCTCTTAGACAACTGACTAACAACGGGACCCAAGGAGATAATAGAGGGATCACATTTTTACTAGTATTTACTGGAACTTTAGATATTTTATGGTTGCTTAAAATTATTGCATACTTCTTCCTAAAAAGGGAATAAAAAAGGTGGTTTTTCCAATGCATGATGGTGCCTCTGCAACATTTATGAAAAATGAACCCCCAGCACAAAGAAAGCATTCTTCTAAATTATACTCACATAATTTTATCTGTGAACACAGGTATTTGTTTCCCAGCAGACAGGACGATCCCAGGGAGGACATTTCAAGTTTGGTTACAGAAGCCCCTTAATAGCTAACTGGGTTCTTGCAGTGAGAGCCAGGTCAGAGAGCTTCCGGAAGCCTTGCTTATCATTTCCTGTCAACAAACTTCACGTTGATGGAGTCCGCAGGAGTCAACAGTCCATGAGTTTTGGCACTAACTGGTTTAGTTTTTGGAGATACTTTTATTTCAAAATTTTGAAGAAGCTGAGTGAGGGCAGGGGGAGGCAAGAAAAATACTTCAGTTAAAGGGCAGGAAGCATAAGTAATACAACAGCAATAAACAACCCAGCTTTCTACAGCATAAAAAGTGCATCCACAAATCAGCAACTCAGAGACTTGGTGACTCACCTAACCCTGACCCCCCGTTTCAAAACATATTATTTTATACAAAAAAATAAGAAATTCAGAGTTTACAAACTCAATTGCTTATTTATTTTTCAAAAATGGCATCAGTGATTAAAAGCAATTCTCAAGGCCATCTGCAGAGAACTGAAAGCACATGAAGGTTTAGGTAAGAACAAAAGGACCCACGAGAAACCCCACTGGATCAGGCCACAGCCCATCTAGTCCAGTATCGTGACTCACTCTATGGTGCACCAGTGGCTTCTGGGCATGCTCAAGGTTTCACCTTCATCATCTGCTTGAGAATGCCCAGAAGCAATTAGTGGACCACTGTCTGAAAGAGGATGCTGAACTAGATGGGCTGCAGATCCAGCAGGACTCCTCTCCTGTGAGAGCTTAGAGAGCTGTGACTAGCCCAAGATCACCCAGCTGGCTTTGTGTAAGGGGTGCATAATAAACTAGGAGACTAGCAGATAAGAATCTGATACTCTAACCACAAGACCAAACTAGTTCACAGTCTTAAAAGCACAGTCTCAAGCTATGGGCCACCGCAATCAATTTGGCTGTAGCTCAGTGGGGACAAACGGCTTGGAAAGCAAAGCATTTCCAGTTTGATCCCCATCTTCTCCTTGGAAATAGGCAATGGCAAACCACTTCTATATCTCTGCTAAGAAAACTTCATTGAGGTGCCCATATAGTCAGCCAGGAGATAGCCACAATGATGCCAAACAACAATAACATGTATCTGCTTTTTGACAGACATTTTAAAAAGTACAGATCAGATTTTATACGAGCAAATTATGGATTTCACTATGTGTACTAAAAGTATTTTTCTGTTCCCCGCCACCCAGCTGAGGGTTCTAATGGGATCTTGTGAGCAGGTCTAACAGAAATAAAGTCACTGTGATTCACAGAATTTGTCTGCCATTTTAAAATAAAATGTTTACGTTTTAGATTCTTTATAAAAATATGACTTGGGAATTATAAGCTTCTTACCTGTATTAGTGCAAGATGAATTTCAAGTTCAGCAATCCTTTTTCCTATACAACTTCGAATACCATAACCAAAGGGAATAGAACCAAAATTATCCACCCTGTCCTGGCTGCTCTTCCTTAGCCAGCGCTCAGGCTGGAATTCATTTGCTAACGGGAAGTTATCTTCTTGATATGATGTTGCATAATGACAGAGGGCAAGCTGAGTCTGATGGAATATTTATATTATAATTAATAAATATACACACACACTCATTCTAATCACCAGATTATAACTACCAAGCACTGAATATTTTTCACTGTTTTATACAATACCAAGTCATTCAGAAGGATACTGTAGGAGTTATCAAAAGATACAGAACATGCTGAAAAATTACCAGTGCATCCTTGGTATACCCGATGAACAGAAATAATACACTCATACAAGGCCTGTATTTAAAAACTGCACTTTTTAATGACATAAAAATCTGTCATGTCCATCTGATTCAGTTATCTAGACTTGGAAAGAAAGACAGAATGAGCCCAACAGTCCAATCAAAAACGTAAGGCAGATGGCTGGGAGCCTCTTTGTTTGCTCATCCAGACGCAGCCTCTTTGGATGGGCGAAATTGTTGCACTCATTCACACTGTTGCTCAGCCTCTCTTGCTCTGCCAAAAGCCCAAATGAGGTATTTCATTCTTTCCTTTTCCTCCCATTTTAACAACTCTGCAAGACAGGTTTAGGCAGAGAGGTCCACGGTCACCTGATGAATTTGCAAAGCCAAGTGGGAAAATAAATCTACAGAATCCTAACTTACCACTCTAGCCACTTTGTGTGCATTGTGTTTTGTTAAGCTCAAATGGATGATATTCCTCAAGGAAGATACCATGATAGATTTAGCTTCCTCACACACAAAAGAAAGTTTGGCATGCAAGGCTCTGAACAATTGGGGGCACAGTATTTGCTAGACTGCCTTCCCTACTATAGACCAGCAAGACAGCTGCAATATCTGGGGAGGTCCCGCTACAGATATTGCCAATCATGACAAGCCATCGGGTGGCATCGCGTAGCAGCTTTCTCAGTTTGGAATAATCTCCCCTCAGACGCTTCTGAGGCACCTACTACCACATTTTAGGCACTAGTAGCAAATGTATCTATTTACCCACATGTTCCCAGTGTGACTGAGGGTCTATTTCCTTATCCCACCATGTTTCTATTCTGCATTAATACTTGATTGTTTTTATTTGTTTCTTTTGATTTAAACAGTAGATAAATGTTTTAAATAAAATAACCAAAGTCGGATGTTGCTATTGAATGCAGGATCGCCTTGAGAGCTTCCTGGCAATGTTTTAACTAATGGGCTGCCGGGAATTGCCCTGAAAAGACAGAACATCAGCAGCCTCCATGCCTCCATCTGTTCCCTCCCACATTAGCGTCGTGGCTGAGGAGCTTTCATTCCCTAGTTGCCATTTTCTGTGTCTGAAGGCGTAAATGCCCCTTCTGCCTTGGGCCTTGTCCTGGATTACATCCTAGGATAGGAGCCTGCTGTCTGCATGCTCATACGGCAACAGAATAAGGGTCAGTGCAGAAAGGCCAGGGACTCAGGCAGCAAGATAACAGCAGACTTGTAGGTTCACTCAAGAGCAGGAACAAGAACCAAGAAAAAGTGTCAAGCAGACCTTGTCTCCTTAATGCTCAGTTATAAGGCCATAGAGGCAACATTCAGCTCCTGCCAACACCTCAGTCAGTTGTGTAACTTTTATTTTGTAGGACAATTGCTGAATGGATGAATGGCATGAAGCTTCAGGCACACATGAGTAAAATCCATTTTTAGAACATCCACTAAACTGTTTTTTGATACAAACGGAGAAATGATATGACGGGGCTCTAACAATGCACTAAGAACTAAAGTCAGAATTCTCAATTACATTTTGCTCCTGCATGGTACTTGAAAGAAATATAATAGGACTGGAGCCTCTGATGGTTTTAAGGTAAACGTTGTGCAACCTAAGCTCCATATCTGCAATATTTGTGCTTTCCACAGTTCACACTTACCCCAAACACTGTTGCTCGTGCTCAATCGTGCAATGCCCCATATTGCCAAACTCCACTTTGTTGATGGGCTAGCATGATTAAGTGCAAATGGCAGCATTTGGAGGTAAGTGTGAATGAGCCCACACTGTTGCAAATGAAAGTCTTCTCCAGCTACATGAGTGGAGGTCTCGTCTTGCACTATTGCATTGTTGTGGGCTGCCATACAGCTTGTCCTTAAAAGCTGTTCTGAAAAAAGTAAAAGAAAGCAAATGTACAACAGAAAAATTGAGTTACCAAGAATGAACAAAAAAGAGTTCTACATATTACACATACATACAACACACTGCTATTTATTTATTGAATAGTCCAGTGAAATTAAAACCCAAAATTCATCATTTCAGGTGCCATATTTATAGACCTTTGTTGTCCTTAGTTAATTAGTTACTCTTAGCATATAAGCTTATTAACTCAATTATATCTTAGTTTAGGAACTGTTCGGCTATTATTGTCAGAATACTTCTTTCCACTTCTGGGGTGACAATCCCCCTTTTCCACACACAGTCAAAGATCTGGATCTTGAAAATGCCTGAAGACCCCACTGTGGAACCTTTAATCGGGTCCACACAAAATCCAGATTTAAGGGCCTGAAGGATCTATTGAATCTGGATTTCTCCTGCCCTTGTGAGGACATGGCCTTGCAGATGGGACCTTCAACGGGGTCGAGGTGAGGACAGGGCCTTCCTGATCGGTACCAATCAGGTACTAATTGGGTTCCTAATGGGGTCTTAGAAGGGTTCTAAGCCCTAGTGGAAAAAGGGCCAATGTTAATACTTTCCCGCCTTTTCCAGTGCGGAACATACCAAGGGTCTTTCTGCACTCAACTCGCTGTGGTTTGAACCAGTGGGTCTTGACCAGCCAAGCCTGCTGGTTTGGAGTACAGAAAGGTGTAGTTTGGAGCAGGGCCATTTGCACAACAGTGCTGATTTAAGCCAGCCCCGCCCTGGCCCCAAATCTCAGAGCTACCGAGGAACCCATTTCAGCAGTGCACTTTGATGCATCACCTAAGTGGGTCCCCTGGTAGTCCAGAAGATGGAGGCCTGCAGAAGGCACACCTCCATGTTCTGGATTGCACCATGCGGGTTTGTCAATAGACTTCAATCCTGAGGTCTTCCAGTAATCTCAGCCAGGGCCTCACTGATCAAGATTATGCTCCATCCAGTGTGGATGGAGAGTACCAGAAGTGGGCAGGGCCTCATAGACCACCATGGATGAGGCCCGATTTCATGGTTCCTATTCTGGGTCACAAGCAAGTGCAGAAAAGGCCCGATATATCATTATAAAGTGTATATGTTTTCAATTGACTACATCCAAATAGGTTAAAAATAACTTATAAAACAGCATAACCAGAATGCAAAACAATGCATCTGCAATCTAACTTCTATAAGATTTTGCATACCTAAAATTGCAGCAGGCATTAACAAAACAGCTTGTTCATTGGTAGATATAATTTGATAGCTAGAACAAAATTTCCCACTTCTTTCTTCACGCCACTGTACAACTTACCCCTTTAGGTATCAAGTATCCTCCAATAACCATATCTTTCTGTGACACTCTACCATTTCCAGGCAATACAGGAAATAACCTACAAACAAGAACAGGTCCAGTGGCTAAAATGGCATGTTTCTTTAAAATTCTTCTAAGAAGTCCACAAATAGGAAGTTAGAGGGAATTCAGTAAGCAGTACATATTTCTATTTTCAAAAAGCTTTCAAAAGAGTCCATATGGGACTGTAGTAGTTATCAGATAATCATGGAATCAGATAATCCTGAATCATGGGTTATCTATCGTCACCATCTGCGACTCCTTGAACATTTCCATCAGCATTACCCCCGCACAATCCTAAACATCCACTGCTCTGACTATGGGGCAAACACTGCTGTCCTTGAACTAGCAGAGGCCACCAGTATTGAGGCCATGCTGCTGAGGACACAGCTGCGCTGGGAAGGGCACATCTCTAGGATGACGGACCATCACCTTCCTAAGATGGTGCTTTATGGCCAACTCACAACCAGCTGCCAAAAGAGAGGAGCCCCAAGGACTCCCTTGGCCATACTGATCACAATCAGTGGCCCACTCTGGTCTCAAAACTGAGAGGCATGGAGACGCACTATCCAAAACACTGCTGCCTCCTTTGAGAACGCTTGCAGAACGAGTCCCAAGGAGAAAAGACATTGCAGAAAGAAACGTGCCATCATAGTACCCCCCAAGGAGACCTTTCTCTGTACCTTCTGCAACCGGACTTGTCTATCCCGTATTGGTCTGTTTAGCCACCAAAGCGCATGCACCAAGCGTGGGTCGAGCCCTCCCTAATCTCTGTTCGCAAAGCCAAGCCCTGATGATGATGACGGTGATTATCAATAGTCCATATGAGACTATAGCAGTTATCAGATAAGAGGACAGCCCCAATGCCATATAAATTATTGGAGCAGATAAATATTTTACACCAATGCCACCAAACAAATAGAACTTGTCCAAAGTTGTGCCTTAGAATTGCTACTGCTTAATTCTGCCTAGAAAAGATGAACTGTATAGTTGCCAAGTTCTCAAATGTCGCCAACAAGATAAGAACAAAGAAATGTAAGAGGGGCCCTGCTGGATCAGGCCACAGCCCATCTAGTCCAGCGTCCTGTCTCATACAGTGGCCCACCAACTGCTTCTGGGCAGAAACCAAAGGCAAAACCTTCACCTGCTCAACTCCCTGCAAATGGCCTTTAGTATCCTGCCTGTCAATCCAGCCTGGAGATGTGAAAATACTAGATTGACGAGAGTTCCATGAGAATTGCTCCATACCAGGCAACTAAGAATAGAAAGATCCACGAGGGCTTCAGCTGTCTAACAAGGCAACACTGACCATAGGTGCTCTTAGTCACCACTGCTGCCTGAGCCTCAAGGAACCAGGCTTGAGTCAAACCTGCTGCATCTGAGGCCTATTTGCACGAGGGCCTGAGGAACGTGTGTAGGACGCCATGGGATGGAGCATACACACAGCTGGGGCGGCGGTTCTGTTCGGAACTGCCCCAGCCAGTCCGGGGATGCTCACTCAGGTTCTGGGTGAAGAGCACAAAGTTGCGCTCTACACCCGGCCCTGGGCGTTCCTGTCGTCCCGGGCCATCCCACAGCTGTTCAGGTGGGAGAGCGTTTGCTCTCTTCCTCTGGAACAGCTGCAGGCCACGCCCCCGCTGCCGCTATTGGTAGACCAGGCCCAAGCTGTCAGCGCTTTGGAACAGAGGCACTGACAACATGTGGGCCCGGTGTACCGCAAGGAGCAGTACATTGCGCCAGCTGGCCGCAGGACCACCAAAACAAGGTAAGTGGTCGTGCGGCTGGGGGGAGTGTGCCACCGCCTGGGGGACCCTGGCAGCTGGGGCAACCTGATCCAGGCCACCCCAGCTGCCAGCACACCGGGACGGATCTTCAGCCTCCGCGGGCTCTAGGTGACCTACAGCCCGCAGACACACACACACACACACCGGGCTGGGGCTAGGGGGATGCACGTGTGCATGCCGCCGGCGGGTTCAAAGCGGCGAACCTGGCCAGGGTCATCGTGTGTCTGTGTGCACCGCCGGGTCTGGCCGCAAACGATGACGCCTGCTGAGCTCACCACTTCAAACCTGGCGGTGACGATGGAAATCACGTGCGCATCTGCAGGAGCTGCGGAAGGGATGTGACCGGCCTGCCCGCCCCTGGGTCAAATTCGACCCAATGGTGGCAGGCCTGGGAGGAGTATTCCACTCCCACACCATCCTTTTCGGTCTAGGCCATGAGGGGACTGATTTGCCTTTCACACCTAGTCAGGTAGGAACGTGTGCCCACACGTTCCTTACCTGCCTAGGTGTGAATGGGGAACACGTCCCTCCTTGGCCTAGCCTTAGTATAAAATTAGTATATAAAATTATGCATGGTATAGAAAAGGTGGACAGAGAAAATTTCTTTTCTCTATCACACAATATTAGAACCAGGGGGCATCTGTGAAGCTGATGGGTAGGAGAGTCGGATTAAGGGGAAGTATTTCTTCACCCAAAGGGTCATCAGCTTATGGAATTTGCTGCCGGAAGAGGTGGTGACAGCTTTAAGGTAGGGTTAGACAAATATATGGACGACAGATGTTTCAATGGCTACTAGAATGAATGCCTAGGTGCATCTTTCAGGCTGGGGGGGGGGGAACGGGGCGCTTCTAATGCCATTTGCTAGGATTCTAGAACAGGAATAGGTTTGTCCTTGTCTCTGCTTGAGATGCCCATGAGCATTTGGTGGGCCACTGTGTGTGACAGGATGCTGGACTAGATGGGCTGTGGCCTGATCCAGCAGGACTCCTCTTATGTTCTCTTATATTCTTAAGGCCTCTGTTCTCCCAAGCAACTTTAAAAAGGCTGCTTGACTTGTTTTAGTTCTTCTTTTAGGGGAAAATAGGGATTAATCCTTTCAAATATCCTCTGACAGCCCTTCAAATAGAAGACTATTCCTTTCAAAGTGGAGCACATTTTCACCTTTGTTGTTGTTTCTGGGTACGATTAAGTAATGGCCAACTGGCTGACTGTATGGGCACATCCATGGGTCCCTCTATGCAATTTTCCAGGCAGACATACAGAAGTGGTTTGCCATTACCTACTTCTAGGGATAGACTGAGGTTCAAAACAACAACAGTCTGCTTTCCAGGCCATTTGCTCTACCACTGAAATCCAATTTTCATCTTAGTTAACAGCTACTTTGAGCTACTTTGTGTTTAGTTATAATAGGGTCCAACTGTCACGTACAGTAGGTTACTTTTAGAATGCTGCTCAGAAATTCAACTATAAATAATGACTGACATTTAAGTAATGAGAAATCAGAAAATAAAGCCAAAAAAACCACACAAAAAAGCTAAAGATTTAATGGAATAAGAAAGACACAAAAGAATAGTCATCCTAATTTTGCATACTCACCTTAAAGTTTCCTTGAGAAGGGCTCTGATCATTGGTAAACTTGGAACATCATGTGCTTCAGGGCGTTTCTTTTTCCCCAAGTTACTGGCTATCTCTTTATAGACAGAATTTTGCACTTCTGGGTGCTTTGCCAACAAATATGTTGCCCAGGACAAAGTGAATGAAGTCTGAAAGGGGAAACAGTGAATAAATAATCAATATTTTCCATTTTCAACCAGTAATTTAAAAAATGATCAAAACACAGTATTAAAATAGCTCCCTCCCTCCCTCCCTCCTTCTCTCTCTCTCTCTCTATACAATATATAATGCATGTGTGTCATTTTTCCAGGGAATACAATCCTATACATATTTATTCAGAATAAATCTCATGGGATCCACTGTCCAAAGCTGCAGAATACATCTAAAGATTAATACAGTCATTCCATCACTATGGTTTGTTCCTGCCTTCCACCATGTAATACAAACCAAGGTATGTAAGTGGTTCCATATGGCATACTGAGAGGAAGAGGAAAAAGAAGGAGGAGTGGGCTTTTCTACCCTGCTTTTCTCATCCATGTAATGGGACTCGAGGCAGCTGCCAAAGTTTTCTGTTCTTCTCCCCACAACAGTCGCCCTGTGAGGCAGGTGGGGCTATAAGAGCTCAGAAGAGAGCTGTGAGGGGCATGTGCCAGCGAGATAGAAGCGGGTTGCATTGCTCTCGCATACTCGGGGCCTAAAAAGCCTTCATTTGCATGACTTTCATCACCCTCAAAGCTGATAAGTATTATTTTTTGTTCTGCCTTTCCCTGGGGAGATATATATTGCCTAGTTAGACCCTCAAAATGGGGCCACTGAGCCATAGCGGCAAAGGCCAGAAAAAAACAATTGCATAGCCCAAAATGGCTGACACTGCAGCTAACTCCCCTGAGCCTGCCAGATTTTCTAAGGACTGCAACAGGGGGAAAGACTCACAAAACCATGTTAATTCCCAGAGGGAGCCTCCACCTTCTTTAGAACAAATTAGAACAGCATTCAAAGAAGAAATTAAAGAAGCCTTTGCACAATTTGATAAAAGTCTAGAATCTCTTACTTCAGAGATAGATGCAGTTAAAGAGACAGCCTCAGTGACCTTTGACAGGGCCACTGAGGTAAGGCAGGAGCTTGATGAAGCGGTCAGCAAAGTTTTTCTGTTTCGTGAGCAGATTTTGGACCTCCCGTGTCGGTCTCATTGCAATAACGTGTGCCTGAGAAGCCTTGCAGAAGGGTCTGAGGGGTCATCAATGACTAAGTTTATTGCGAAATGGTTTACAACGGTTATTCCTTATGTAAACGGAAACAAAGAAGACATTGCACGGGCTCCGAGAAACCTTTGTCCGAAAACGCCAATAAATTGCCCTCCTAGGGATGTCATTATTGCTTTCGAATGATTCTACATCAAGTCATTAGTTTATAAAAACTGTCTCAAATGTCCAATTTACAGTAAAATGGCCAAAAGCTATTTATCAAGATATTGCTCCTCAAATCCTCGATCACAGGAGGGCTTTTTGGCCAATCATGCAAATATTAGCAAAAAACAATACGTGCTACCAGTAGGGTTTTCCTTGTCATCTCATCATAATTGTCAATAACGGCAAACAACATCATGCAAATGACCCAGAAGAGGCTGCCCATATATGGGATCTGTTGAACCCAAATCCAAATAATGCCAACCCAGAGTGTCAGGACCAAAGTGAGCAACATCATCCTTCTGAGGGCCGAGATTCGGGCTGGTGAGTCCAGGCTTCACTGCTACGACGACGCTGGCCTCCTAAAGGCACTAAAATCACTGAGATGTTTCATCGTGACCACTCTCGCCCATCAGACACTCAGCGCTGACTCTCCTGAGTTCACCATTAGGTTTCTACATGCTTAGGCATCAAGCTCTGCTTATCTATGTTTTCTAACAGTTCTATACTTATTCGTTCTGAAATCTTCTTGTCTTCTGATCTTCTTGCATTAATGGCTGACTAATATGTTGTGATTGTGCATGCCACCAGGATAGTTCTCTGATTAAGGCCAGCTGTAGGAACTATGCATCATTAACTCTCACATATAGACAACAGAACACTCTGCCTCATACCAATGGGTTTCTTGAATAGTTTGACTGTTTGTATGAATGGACGAGTGGGCTGATTTGTAAATATGCGTATGTGTAAATGTGCTGGTATGAACAGGGTACTGCAATTCTTGTTCTACTTGAATAAGGCTGGCGGCTTATATGCCTGATGAAAGGTGTTTGTATGCTGGCCTTATTGACGATGCTGAATATCGAATTAGCCTTTAAGAATGACATCTGCACATATATCCTTATGAATATATAGTATGTTTGCATGAGTAGTCTTTACCAATAATTTGACACTACTTTTTGGGATTTGGTCTGTATTTTATTTGTGTTTTTCCACATATTAAAAAAACTGGGGTATAAGCTAGTTAATCTTTGGAACAACAACAACAAAGTGTTCATGTGTACTATTTTATATTTTGTTCTCCATTGTACATATGAATCCATTATTATGACTTTAACTTGTTGCTAACTTCCAGAGTTGCTTAATCAGTTTGCAGGCTGCATATTGCCCATTATTTTATAAACCAATTGTTACCCGAGTATGTGGGAGTGTCTTTTGACAAATCACTACAGGTTAGCTTATTGATTCCAATCTCCTCCCCTCCCCCCCCCCCGAGACTTGTTAGACATCTTGGAAGATGCTCTCTATCCCCCCTTCTTGGCTCACCTCCTTAATATTTATGTGTCCTAAAAAAGTGAAAGCAAAAACTTTAGTGTCCTCTTTTCATACTATCTCATAGTTCAATGTAGACTTCAAGACTCTCGCTTCTATCTTATCCAAATGCATAAATAACTTTATTTCAGATTTAATTGGTAAAGAGCAATTTGGCTTTATGCCCCGTAAATCTATCACAGACCCTATCAGGACAGTACTGAATGTGCTGTCATATGCCAAACGCTCTCACAAAACTCCCTCGACATCTACAAAGCCTTTGAGAGTGTGGTGCACAGCTTCCTTCTGGACACCCCAGCTCATATAGGGTTTGGAGATGACTTTATGCACTTCATCAACATCATCTACTCTAATGCTATGGCACATCTTCAGATTAACAATACTAACTCTCCATCCTTTCAACTATTTTGTGGTACTCGCCAAGTTGCCCACTATCACCCTTGCTTTTTGCAGTGGTGATAGAATCCTTGGCCACCCACTTGAGATCCAGCATGAAGCTTAAACTTCTATTTCCATTTTGGTCAGCACCTTATAAAATTCTTCTTATTCGCTGACAATCTAATCTTCCTGACTGAAGACCCAGAACATGATATAGCTCATTCTGGCCTTAAAGTCAATTTTGATAAGTCTGAAATCTTGCATATTAATGTCCCCTGTTCAACCCAGGATCATATTCATAAAAGTTGTGGCTTTTCTGTGGCCTAAAAAAAGATAACGTACCTAGGTGTTTGGATTACCAAAAATCTGAACAAGATCATTCCCACCAACTACTATCCGATCTGGAATAAGATTTCATCTACTCTCAAAAAATGGAAAATATCCAGGAACTTATCTCTTGCAGGCTATATGGCTACAGTAAAAATGAAAATCCTCCCTGTGTTCTTTTATCTTTTTTGTACTCTTCCTGTATACACTCCAGAAAGAACTAGAGCGCTGTGGACCAAAAAAACTTGACAAATTAATCTTTGAGGGGGAAAAAATTAGAATTTCTAAATCTATTCTAATGAGGCCGCTACAGAGAGGGGGATGGGGATACCCTTCCCTAACTCTACTTCGACTCAGCCAGCTAAGTGGTCTTCTTTCTTTATTCTCTCCCTCTTCTCCTCTATGGGCAGAATGCAAACTCTCCAAACTTCAGCTTACCCCTAGCTTAACATCTGTGCCTAATCCATTTTCTCAGTGCACCCTCCTCACTTGGAAAAAATTGCAAACGAAATTGGCTCCCCCTCCCCCCCCGGCCGCAACACCTCTTTCTTTGTTTCACTCTAATCCTGCAGAAATCCCAAAGCCTGCATTAGCTGCCTTGGAAAATTTAAACATTAATACTCTAAACAACATATCAGAGGTACAGTCTGCCTTTCCCTCTTTTGCAGCTTTTAGACAAACCCCTGGTCTTCATGGCTTCAGCTCTATGGGTTATACAAGTTCCTTAGACATATCCAGACCCAATATAATGAGGTTTGAGATCTTACTCCTTTTGAGTATGTAATTAAAGAAGCTATGCAGAATGAAAATTCTATCCAGATGATATGACACCGTACTACACTTTCAACTCTCTCCACTATAAAGTGTAAAATCCCTGTGGGAATTGGACTGTCAAGAGGTATTTGAAGAAGGTAAGCTGGTCCAGGTTATCTTCAAAATTATACAAAACTTCAAAGAGTCTAAGGGTGCTTCCACACAGGGGCTAATTAATCCAGGTCTACTGCACCCGGATTTAGTAAAACTGGATCCCAGAGGAGCTGGTTTTACGGATCCCCGGTAGATCCGGATTTATGGGGTAGATCCGCATCCAGTAGACACGCAGCATGAGGGCGGAATAGATCCGGATTGGAGGTGGGTGCCGTGCGGATGCACAGCACTCACCTCCCATCCGTCCTGGGGCCCTCCCCCAGTTTGCCCTGATTGGCTTCCCGGAGCCAAGCATGGCTAGCCGGGGTACCTCACTACCGCGGCGCACCCTCGCCTCAGATTGCACTGTGCGGATGCATCCTAAATGGATGTTTTCACGGCGCAAGACCACATAAAATGTGGTGTGCAGAAAACACACATTAAGCACACATTAAGTCCGGATAGGTGCGGACGCACTCACCGGAAGTGTGCTAGTTAGACACTGCAAATGCCGATGCATCGCCAAAATCCGCATTAAAAAGGGTATCACTGTGCAGACACACCTCGCCGGAAGTGTGCCAATCAGCTACCCGTGTGCGGAATGGCTGCGCCAGAAGTGTGCTTAATGAATGTTAAAGGGCCTGTGCGGAAGCACCCAAAGAGATCAAGAGCTTTCCCTCAAAGTACTATATAGATGGTATCTCAAACCTTTAAGACTCTGAGTCTTTAAGTCTGGTGGACTCTCCCTTTGTTGGAGAGGCTGTGGAAAGATCAGCTTTTGTAAACATATGTGGTGGGAATGCCTGATTGTTGTAGAATTTGGGGGGAAAGTACAGCAAACTATACAACTAACCACTAAGCAGAATATCACATTTGACATCGGCACTAGTTTTCTTGTTCTTATTTTTGGGGAAGAATGCAAATTGTAAATACAGAAATTTTACTAAGTCTTTACTAACAGCTGCCAAAGCTATTGCTGCCCAATTCTGGAAGGACACCAGACCAATCCTGATGGACGTATGGCTTCAAAGAATCTGGTCCACAGTTCTTAATGACTTGATTACTGTGCAGCAGAACACTATGTCTGATTCCCCTGAACAGTCCTGGTTTGAAGAAAGATGGGACTTGTTTTTGAAAGCGGCTTGTACAAATCTGCAACGTCCATCGCCCTTCCTTCAGATCTTTCTCAACAACAGACTTTCCAAATCATTTCCTTTTCTAACCTACCTGGTCACACAGGAAAACCTGAACCCAAGGAGAATGTAAAGTTGTACTTACGTGAGGTTACATTCTTGTGGGTTCAGAAGGATCACGATGGGTGTTATCTTTGTCTACCTGCTCAGCCGAACGATTCCAGATTTTGCCACTAGGTGGCGCTTGGCCTATAAAAGGCCCCTGCGAAGCAGGCTCCCCAGCCATTTGAGGAGCTAGAGAGAGAGGAGCTGGTGTGGAGGTCTGAGAACAGAAAAACAACAGGTTAAGGCCTACTCACCACAGAGGGCGGGTCGTGATCCTTCTGAACCCACAAGAATGTAACCTCACGTAAGTACAACTTTACATTCTTCGTGGGTTCAGGTTAGGATCACGATGGGATGTACCAAAGCCACCATCCCAATAATCACAAGGGCGGGAAAACGACAGGAAGAAAGCATTTGCTCTTACCGTATCGTGGATCACATGCTGTAGGACCCTGTGGCCGAAGGAGGCGTCCGCTGACCTGTACTGGTCAAGTCTGTAATGTCTGGTGAAGGTCATGGGCATGGACCATGCCGCGGCCTTACAGATCTCGATCAGCGGAGCGTTGAGGGCCAAGGCCGCCGAGGTGGCCACAGAACGAGTTGAGTTTGCCTTGATGCCCTGGGGCACCGGTTTCTTCTTTGCCTGGTAGGCTAGGGCTATGCAGGCACGCACCCAACCTGCTATGATCCTAGCATTCGCTTTCATCCCCATGGAGGAGGAGTGGAAGCGGAGGAAGAGGGAAGGAGACTTCCTGAACTACCTAGTCCTCTCTAGATAAAATGAAAGGGCCCTTCTGACGTCCAGGGTATGCCACGTCCTTTCCAGTTCGTGCTGGGGGTTGGCACAGAACGTGGGGAGGTGAATTTCCTGAGCTCTGTGAAAGGTGGAGTCCACCTTGGGCCAGAACTTAGGGTCCAGGCACAGTATAACGGAGTCCGGGGTGAACTGGCAATATGGAATCTGAGCTAACAGAGCGGAGAAGTCTGACATGCGTCTGGCTGAGGTAATCGCTACGAGAAAGGCCACCTTAAAGGAGAGGAACCTCAGGGGCACTGTCGCCAGGGGCTCAAAGGGTTTCTCCGTCAAGGCTGACAGCACTAGCCGGAGGCTCCAGGTAGGGAACCTATGTACGGTGGGAGGCCGTGCAGCCTTCAGACCCAGAAGGAATGACCTGACAAGCCTATGGTGGGTGAGATTGAAGCCGAGGGAAAGATCAAGCACCGAGGCCAAAGCGTACACCTGTTTGCGGAGAGTATTAAACTGGAGGCCCTTGCGGAGGGCCTCCTGAAGAAAGGATAACACCTGAGGGATGGGACAGACCGTGGGGGAGATGCCCCGGGGTCTGCACCATCTGCAGAACGCTTTCCAGGTGGTGTCATAAATTCTCCTAGTGGAAGGACGGCGGGCCTCTAAGATGGTATCTATGACGTCTCCCCCAAGCCCCGCGGCTCTTAAGGAGAACCGCTGAGCCTGAAGGCTGTCAAGTTCAGCCAGGCTGGATCCTGGTGGGAAATCCGCCCCTGGGTGAGTAGGCTGGGAACTACCGGAAGCTCGAAGTGAGGTTCGACTGTTAAGCTCCGTAACAGGGGGAACCAGCTTCTCCAAGGCCACATAGGGGCCACTAGAATAACCTCTGCTCCCTCCTGGGATACTTTCTGCAGGAACTGGGATAGCAGGGGAAAAGGTGGGAAAGCGTATAAAAGTTCCTGGGGCCAGGGGGCCAACAGGGCATCCACTGCGACTGCTTCAGGGTTCCTGAATCTGGACATGTAGTGGGGGACCTGATGGTTCTCCGCCAAAGCGAAGAGGTCTATTGAGGGGCGGCCCCACCTCTTGACGATCAACTGGAACACTTCCGGGTCGAGCTGCCACTCGGTGCTGGGCAGATTGTTTCGACTCAGCGAATCTGTCCAGCTGTTCAGGGAGCCCTGAATATGAATAGCAGAGACAGAAAGTAAATTACCCTCTGCCCACGTGAAAATTTCTGTCACTAGAACCATGAGAGATCGAGACCTAGAGCCCCCTTGTCGAGAGATATGCGCTTTGGCCGTCATATTGTCGGTCAAAACGAGGACGTGAGACCCCTTGACTAAATGACTGAAGCGAAGGAGGGCGAGATAGATAGCCTTCAGTTCGAGCCAGTTAATTTGGTGCTTAACCTCCTCATTGAACCAAGTGCCCTGGGCCGTGTGGCCTAGACAATGGGCGTCCCAGCCCCTGTTACTGGCGTCGCAAGTAACTCTGATCCTTTCCCCGGTAACTATGGAGCAACCCTTCGAGAGAGTTCTGGTGGATGTCCACCAAACGAGGGAGGCTCTGGCATTCTGAGAAAGGGTGACATAAGCATCGGACCCAGAAGCTACCAGAGACACAAAAGGTCGGAGAAACCACTGTAAGGGGTGAAGGTGAAAGCTCGCCCATGGGACTAGGTCAATAACAGACACCATCTTACCCAGCAATGATGTGAGAGAGCTAAGTTTAACCCTTGGTCTGGCAGCAACGTGGCTGGTGAGGTCCACCAGCGCATGGATGCGTTCCATGCTGGGAGAGATGGAGTAAGATCTGGTGTTAAAATCTGCCCCCAGGTGAGTGAGAGACTGAGAGGGAACCAGGGCACTCTTTTCCCAGTTTACGAGAAAACCGTGGTCGGCCAGAAAGGACACGGTCTCCTTTACTGTCGAGGCCGCTCGAGAGAAGGAGGACCCTTTGCAAAGCATGTCATCAAGGTAGGAAAAGCAGTCCATGCCCCTAGTTCTAAGGTTCGAGATGAGCGGGGACAGAATTTTAGTGAACACTCTCGGGGAAGTGTAGAGCCCAAAAGGAAGGGCTCTGTATTGATAGTGTTTCCCGCCCAACTCGAACCTGAGGAATGGGCGGGCGGACGGGGCCATCTTGATATGGAAATACGCATGCCTCAGATCCAGGGAAGCAAGGAAATCCCCGGGATTGATCGCCCCCCTGATAGAAGAGAGAGTCTCCATTTTAAAATGAACATCTGACAAATGTTTATTGAGGTACTTCAAGTCGAAAATAGAACGCCATTCATTGGTCTTTTGGGGGATCAGGAACAAAACTGAATAAACTCCTTGCCCCCATTCGTGAATGGGGACAGGCTCAATAGCTTCAAACTGTAACAACTCTTCCACAACTCCAAACAAGGCTTCCCTCTTAACTGGGTCTGCCGGAACTGGTGAGGACAGAAAACGAGGCGGGCAACGGGCCACGAACTCGAGGGAATAACCAACTTGGATACCTTCCAGGACCCATGGGTCCGAACATGAGAGAGCCCAGTCCTGGGCAAACAGGGATAGGCGACCGCCCACAGCTGCATGAGGGGCGTCAACGAGCCTGATTGGCGGGCTTGGGGAACCTGGGTCCTCCACGACCAATGGGCTCTCTGTTAGAGGAGGATTGGCGCACCCAGGGTGCCCTACCCCTGGGGGGCCTTGAGTGAAAGGGCTGTTTGAACTGGTTGTCCCTTAGAGGCTTCCAAGAGAAGCAGGAGGACCTGGGACGGGAGGCCGCTGGGGCCCCGGGGGCCGCAGACAGCATCACCTTCTCTTTATCACGGGATTCCACTAAAATATCCTTTAAACAGTCCTCACCAAACAAGCTCTTGCCTTTGAAGGGGGCATTGATGACCTGTGACTTGGATGTGAGATCCACGTTCCAGTTCTTGAGCCACAGAGCTCTTCTAGTGGCAGTACCCAGACCAATTGCCCTTGCCTCGATCTGGAGGGCGTCGATCGAGAGGTCGGCGGAGATGGCCAGGTTTCTCCAGATAGCCTCCAAGGTTTCTTTAGAAGAATTGGAGAGCGACGGGTCCGAGAGGATGTCGTCGGTCCACTTAAGCGCGGCTCTGGTGAACAAGGAGTTCGCCGAGTTCTCCCGGAGGAGAAGTGCCTGGGCTTTGAAGGCCTTTCTCAGGTAGGACTCCATCTTCCTGTCCAGGGGATCTTTGAGAATTTGCTTCGAGTTCCTGGGTACCACATGCTTCGATACTAGTTGGGCAATGGGCACGTCAACAGCAGGGACCCCCCACATGGACTGATCGTGGTCCTGGGGTAGGAGGAGGCAGCGCAGGAAAACAGGAACTCATCGGGCAATAGCCAGCTGCTGCCACTCCTTAAGTATCAGGTTCTGGAACACCTGAGGCATAGGCAAGACCTTGTCTTTGATAGGCATGGACCACAGGATGTTTGCGGCCTCTGCTGAGCCCTCCTCATCAGCTTCCGGCAGGGATAAGCTGAGAGTCTCGGCCGTTTGCTCCACTGCTAGTGCCAACTGATCATGCGGTAGGAGCCTCGGAGTGGAGGAAGAATGGGCCACCGGGTCCTGAGGACATTCATCCACGTCTGGAGGGAAGGACGATTCAGGATGGGAAAGGTCCAAGCATTCAGAGAGGAATGAATCGGCATCAGAAGCGACTGCCAAGTCGTCAGGCGTGCTTTTGTGTGGTTTGTCCTGCGAGGGTCGAGGAGCTGGAGGCGATGAGAGGGAAGAAGGTGGAGGAGGGGTGTTCGTTTGCTAAATCTTTAGTTGAAAGTTGGTATTTTGTACATTTCAAGAACAAGCAAGCACTACACGCCCAGGTGCCAGGATGACCATGTGTGTCACCCAAAAGGGCTTGGCGTGTCGCCTGTGACATGCGTGTCATAGGTTGGCCATCACTGCTCTAGAGGAACCACCAAGGCCCAGTCTACCGATGTAAGTCAATGGCACTGACTTACTTAGTAGAAGACTCTTTCTAAGACCGTTTGCTGGGATTCTAGAGCAGGAATAGGTTTGTCCTTGTCTCTGCTTGAGATGCCCATGAGCATTTGGTGGGCCACTGTGTGCGACGGGATGCTGGACTAGATGGGCTGTGGCCTGATTCAGCAGGGCTTCTCTTATGTTCGCATGTACTAGCACGTCTATGATTTAGGCACATGTAATATGAATATATTGAACAGGTCACCGACTCCCCTGTCTTCTCCATGAAACTCCCACATTTAACTATTTTCTAGATTTCCCTGAAACCAATCTGAAAAAAACTGGCCTCAAGGACACCAGGTCCAGGATCAGCTTTCACTAAAAGAAAGCTTCCTTTAAAATTTGTTTCCTATAAAATATGTCAAGCAGCTTTATGAAGACAAAACCAGAAGGAGAAAAGACTACCTGCTACTAGCCCAGATTTAAGCCAATCAGAACAGGCCAAGGATCTCAATCTGCAGCCTCCCAGATGCCCCTGGACTTGTAGTCCAGGAACAGTTAGTGGGTTGAAGTTAGTGAAGTTTATTTATTATTTATTTATTTACATTTTTAACCCACCCTATACCCAAAGATCTCCAGGCAGGTAACATCTAAAATCAAACATCATTAAAACAACAGCAGCATGTATTAAAACAGTAGCATCTGTGAGTGGGAAGGGAATGTATATCCCCATTTAACCAAAGGCCAGGGCAAAGAGGTGCATCCTCGCTGCCTTCCTAAACATGTACAGTGAAGGAGATAGACCCATTTCAAGAGGGAGGCTATTCCATAGCCCAGGGGCCCTCACTGACAAAGCCCCCTCCCGGGTTCCCATCCCTTTTGCAGCTGAGGATGGTGGGACAACCAAGAGGGCCTCCCCTGAAGATCGTAAGGTACAGGGAGGTCAATATGGGCATAGGCATTCCTTCAGATATTTGTGGCCCAAGTCATTTAGGGCCTTATCAGTTAGAGTTAACACTTTGAATTGGGCTCGGTAGCAAATTGGCAGCCAGTGCAACTCTTTTAAGACCAGCATGATGTGCATCCAGCCAGCTGTCCCAGTCAGCAATCTAGCTGCTGCATTCTGGACTAGCTGCAGCTTTTGAAACATCTTCAAGGGCAGCCCCACTTACAGCACATTACAGTAGTCTAGTCTGGAGGTTACCAGAGCATGGATAACTGTGACCAAGTCATCTCTGGCCAGGAAAGGCTTCAAATGGCATACCAGCCGTAGTTGGGAATAGGAACTCTCAGCCACATGAGCCTCAAGCATCAGCAGAGTCCAAGGGTACCCCCAAATTTTGCACCTGTCCTTACCAGGGCATTACAACTCCATCAAGGACAGAGTGTCTCCCAACTACACGGCCCCAAGAGCCTGTGATACGCAGCAGTTTCCATCTTGTCTGGATACAGCTTCAATTTATTGCCCCCAATCCAGCCCATTACTGCCTCCAGGCACCTGTCAAGCATTTCAACAACCTAGAATGCGTGGAGTTGCAATCAAGGAACCCCTTGAGGGGCACAGTTTGAGAACCTTACTAATGTTAACAAGAAAGCTTGCTTTTGATTGCTTGGGATGGGATGAAAGGCAATTGAAGTAGAAGTTCAACTATACACAGTTTAATTCTTTCCTATCTATAGAATTAAGTGAATGATAATGTTGTCATTAATTATTACCAGCTTCTTAAGGCACTTAAACCTTTTACTCCTAACTAGGCTTTCTTACAGCATAAGGTTAGGAAGAAACAAAGGCAAGGGGCGTGTACCAAGGAAAGACATGGCTAAGTAAAGGATAAAGAGGATGAATGATTAACTTTGTCAAATCAAAGGAACATTTGCTGTGTAACTCAGGCTTCAAAGAAATCTGACAAATCTATACACTAGGCTTCTGGGGGTTCCAGAAGCTTATGCCCATCATGGGGTGGTGCCCACTTGATCCTATCGGCCAGCCTTCCCTGGAATACGTGGGTGAAAATAGGCATTGGTCACCTCAGTTCACATCCATTGCTCACTAACAGTTCTGAAGGGCTCTTGGGTTGAAAATTTAATGTACATTGGTTTGACATAAGAAATATTTTTAAATTATTTAACGTACTATGAAAGCATCATGGAAATCTCTTATCTGGCTTTCAGATATTTTGTTTCTTCTTCTAGCACTAAAAAGAATATGAAACACCCCTTAGCCACCAAGACAATACTGAATATTCCATGAACATTCATTCTCCTCTTAGGCTTCATGTGCACAACAGATATGGGGCCCTCCCAGAGTGTCCCAGTAGACATTCAGCCTGCAGGCTGCCTCCAGGGTGTAATATTCATCCTTGGAAGAAAAACACTCCATGGCCCTGTCCCCAAGCAATTTAAAGCCCTCTAAAAATCTTTTGCCTCTGAACGCCCCCATGCCCGGCTTTTCAATGAGCTTCCAGCGCTACAAAAGGAGGAAAATCCACGACAAAATACATGCCCTTTAAAGATGACTTTCAGGGCTCTATTTGGAAGTCGTGGGTTTTCCTCGCAACATTTACCTTGGGGACGCTCCATGGCAAAAGGGGCGGGTATTGCCACCTGCACACACACGGCTATAAAACATTCAGATATCTCCCAGAACTACAGCAGCTTCCCTTCCTTTCCCTTTCTAAAGCTCAGAACTGTCAAAGAGTCAGAATCATGCAGAATTGCAACATTGTTGCAATTGTTATCAGATGTGAAGTGAGTGGATTGCTACAGTTACCGCTGCTCTACCGGGTGGATCTTGACAGTGATCTGTGAAAGTGCTGAGAGTGAATGAGCAAGCGATCACTGCCTTTGCTGGCACAGGAAGCCATTTTGGGGGACGGAGATCTGGGAGACGAACAGAGAACCAATGGCTATTTTTCCTTTGAACTTGTCGGGGGTTTCTTCCTGGTTGTGGCTGCGCAGAGTGCAGTCCCTCCCCATTCCTGCTAGAAACCTATCAACAAGAAAGGGGGCGGGGAGAAAAAGATGCGGACAAGCAAAACACGCTTCCATGGGGACAGAAGGTGTGTTTTAAACGTGCGTTTTGCTGAGCCTCATGCAGACGCTTATTCCGGAAGTGCACGGCACTTTTAAGGTCCGCTTGAATAGAGTGACGGTAAATGGAAACTAGAGAGGCAAATAAGTCTTTTGGGGACTCAGCCCATGTGTTTTTGCCCTCATTTGCCCTACCCAGTCTAGAGCGATAGCAACTGCGAGGGCAACTTACTGAGTGCCTTTTTCCACTGAGCACAGTTTAGCATTAGACCAAAAATGGCCAACTACATAACCGTATTGAGTGGAAACTTCAAAGTTACAGAAGGATCATTTCATAGCTTTGAACCCTTAGAGGTTGGAAGCCACCAGCTGTGTAAATAGCATGCCTCCTGCCCCTGTGGTGAGATCAGAGCCTCCCTTTGCAGAAACAGCCCTTTTTCAAGTAGTAAAAGTTACACCATTAGAATCTTTGTTATTATCTTTGGCTTATATTAATCTGCATTTTCATCTGTTCCTGAATGTGTATTTCCTCAATCAGATTTCATTTTTTTATTTTTTTATTAACAGTTTCAATTGCAAGGATATACAAGGATATACAAACGATCAAATGTGAGACCCACAGAAGAAGAGCTGAACAGCTTGTTTTCAGTCACTCATTTAATCTATTTTCACTTTGTTCTCTTGAAACCAGGCCACCATAAACTCAACTACCATGCA
This sequence comes from Aspidoscelis tigris stejnegeri, assembly GCA_023333525.1. Classification (NCBI taxonomy): domain Eukaryota; kingdom Metazoa; phylum Chordata; class Lepidosauria; order Squamata; family Teiidae; genus Aspidoscelis; species Aspidoscelis tigris. The sequence continues at coordinate 18,764,314 of JALMGA010000015.1, forward strand.
AAATATTAATGTTAAATAAAGTTATCATACTGCCACAAATTTCACTAGAAAAGCTTAAAAGAAGACAAAAGTTCTGATACTTATCTGTGCAAGGCAAAAATGAATGATGGCATCTGAGACTGCGGTCACAGGGAAATCAGGCCGTTTTCGGCCTGGACTCGCCTGTCATACCACTGCTGCCTCTCCCCAGGTCCTCCTTTTCTCTTCAGGTAAAGGTAAGCTTCAGCATGCTGGGGGGGGGGAGGGACAGCAGGCATGCAGCACAGCAAGGACAGTGTTTCTGAGGGGCCCCATTGCCATGCTGAATCTTACCTTTCAACCAGGCAAGGGGATCAGATTGGTGTGGCAGCAACCGTGCACTGACCCTGGGTCTGTTTCAGGCTGAAATGGATTCAGCAACCATTCCAGCCAGGAAAGTCCTTACTTTACCATTTGGTCTTGAAGGATTTTAAGATGGTCTCTGTCCTCCTAAAACCCAAGATGTGACTGTGACCCTAGTCTAGCATCAAGTACCAGGGTGCCTTTCCTTCCTGACTTTTCCTTGTTATTCTTGCCTCACTGCCTTTCTTAAAGAAACTCAATTGTAGGTTTGGCTTTGCAACAGACACAGAGTGATTTGCCCTATTGATATGAATTTATGACATTCATTTATATCTGTCCAGTTTCAGGGGGAAAGGTTTTAGAAAATTAATATTCCACAGAAGACAAAAGAATGCCTACAGCAGTTCTACTTTGATTTACCCTTAACTGTTCTAGGATAGATTTGGGCTTCCATTAAGATCCAGCAAGGCCAGGGAGTAGAGGGAATCGTATGATATGTAAAGAATGAAAACCTAATTTGGGAAGTTCCGCCCTTGCTATGTGGGCCCCCTCTAGATTAAAGGCAACTGCACATGCTGTTGGGAAGCGGCATTCAGGTGGAGCATGTGAAAGGACAGCTTCTGCTATGCTTGCTGCCCCAGTATACCAGCCAGTGCAGAATTGCCCTAATACTCCTCCTGACGAGGAACGAGCACAAAGGGTTTTTACATACTATTTGAATCAAATACCTGAAAATCCAATTCGTTTCAAATCTTCTAAATTCTAATTTAACAAGATTAGATTTGCTTTTACCAAATTAAAATCTATTCCTTCGAATTTTTAATTTGAATCTGCACATGCAAATGTCAACAACATCTGTATGTGCCCGTATGCATCTTCCCCAAGTCTGTACGCATCTGTATGCGTCCTGTAGTTATCCTGCATGCAACCCATTTTATCCCATACGGATTTGTACAAAAGATGCGCGAAAGATGCAGATCTTCATGTACGCATTGTGTACAAACCTGTACACACACGAATGTTCAGATAATTCAAATGAATAAATCCAAAATTCAAAATTTAATTCAAATATTTACAGTTGAATTTTGGGACATTCAATTCAAGTTCAAATGTCAAAATTCGGCACATTCAATAGGATTTCAAATGCCTATGAATATCAGTGCACATGCCTGCTCCTGACAGGCCCAGGAAATACAGCCTTCATGCATGCTGACTGAAGAGAAAGAACAAACACTATACCAGTACTACAATTAATAATGCAACGACTGGAAAATAAACTTACAGTATCAACTCCTGCCAGAAGCATTTCAGTCATGTTGGCGTAGATTTCTTCAATGGTAAGCTCTTTACTTTTAAGCAGAATTGTAAGGAGTCCTCCATCCACCTCTTCTCCTTTGTCTAAACGGGATTTTATGTCATTTACTTTATTGTCAACATGAATTTGACCTTTATGAGTAAAAGAGAAGAGGGAGGAAAGTTATGAGATTTTGTTTCTCATACTGTTCTGTTTTGCAACCTAATTCTTTTTTTATTCCAAATGGCAATTTATTTATTTATTTATTATTTTGTCAAACAAATAATAACATATATATCACTTATTTCCATATATAAGAATAAATAACCAATAACAATAAGTATTTTGATTCTTAAAGTTAAAAACTTAACATTTCAAAATAAGATTGTATAAATACTATGTTAATCTATACATATTTGTGAATCTATATTTATCATTACTGTCTTAGGACAGAGATAATATTTAACCAAAAATTCTCATTATTCACATTCAGTCCAGCAAGAATTTTATGGCTGCCTCTGATACAGGGTCCATCTGTATGGACCGCAAAAAATCAAATGAAGGCTTCCATACCTCTAAATATGTGTAACTCTCCTTCCTAGGTATTTGTTGCATTGAAAAGTAATAAGCTCATTTATAGCAAATTCAGTAATCTTATTATACCAGGACTGGCAAGTTATTGTTTCTACTGATTTCCAATTTTAGCAATTACTTTCTTCCTAGCTAACAACATAAATTGCAGGAGTAAAACTTTGTTTTTGGTTATTTTATCTATTTGTATTTGCAACATTTTGACAATTTCAGAATGTATCAGAACTCATAATTTGTTGATGGTGGGCAGAACCACCATAGGTGGGTGTATGTACCTGTCATGCCACATCTGTGCCAACATTTTTTTGAAAAAATATGTGAGATGCGGTTTAACCACACCAGGGTTGCATACCACCTGGTAATGGTTTTGAGATAGAGTTCTCTGCAGTACTGAATGTTACCGCAAGGGGATTTATTTGTCCAAATTGTTTGCCGCTGCAAAGGAGATATGTCTGTATGAATATCTGTTGCCCATAGGTCTTTGTGGTGGTTAAGATTTGTCGCTTTTTCTTCTGAGATTAATTTATAAATGTATGAAATTAGTTTTTTGGGTGTGGATAGTAAGAATTCTATTGCATTTTCAAATTTACTATCCTCTTTATCTAGCCTTTGTAATATTTGTAATATGGTTTTGGATTTTAAAGTATCTCTAAGGATTCTATGTAAGAACCACATATTTTTATTTGGGCTAAGAATTTGGTCTATAATTTCCTCTTTGATTTGATGTGACTGTCGTTTGAAAAAAATATTTTATTTTGTAGAGGCCCATTTTCTTAAAATTACTCCATATTTCTCCAGGAATAATGGACTGTAACTCCGTTGTGAATTGTAATGGCATGTTTTTGGATAAATATGGGAATATACTATTTCTTTTTTACTTCCAGACAGTGAGGTTGCTAAGTAGATTGGGTGAAATATGTTTTTTCATTGGTATATTGGTATCAGAATATAATGTGTTATAACGGTTAGAATTCGGATGATGAGGGAATTTCCCCAAGAGAGAGGTAGAGGTGTACCTTGCAATACGTTGTTATATAATTTTGTTAATTGAGGGGATAAAATATCTATGTACGTTTTATAAAATAATGATGAAAACCCATCTGGTTGGGGTGATTTTTTAATTTTTAGATTCTTAATGGTCTATTGGACTTCTTTTAGATCTATTAAGTCTGTTTTTTGAATTTCTGATAATTTGGGTGTTTTTCCACCACGCTCCTTTAATCTGGATCTAAGAAGATCCAGATCAAAGGAATGAGTACTTCTCTTTATTTTTCAGGCCACAGAGCTCATGCCGCTCGCTTCTAATCTCGAGCGCCGCACATGCTTAATTTGCAACCTAATTCTGGAGACAACCACAGCATTTCAGTTTAGCAGTAGTGGCCTGCCACGCAACGCCATGAGGATAAAACTCCATTTAGAAGATTCCTTTCAATCTTCCAAAACCATGATTTGAATCACAGCAATTCAAGGTGGTCACACAGAAGTTTCAATAGGAGCCTCTCTCTCTTCCATCATCCTTGGGGTTGCAATCCATGGGCAATGTCTACAGCATGATAGATAATGCACTATATAATAAAAGTCTCATGCTGTAATCAATCACACAAACAAAAGCATCTCTGAAGCATCTCAGCAACAGCTTTGATGGGGGATTGTTCACACACCAGCCTGCCCCTCCCCTCTCTCATGGCCTGGCAAATGTGGATTAGAGAAGGCTGGAAACATGAGGGCCAAACACTGTCTTTCTGAGGCAACCCTTTTACTATGTCTGAACCCAGCTCCAGTAATGAAAAAGCATGGGCTTCTAGCAGTCATTGTTTCCTTGCTTTATAAGTCATAGCTTGAAGGTTGTAAGTAGTCAAAGGTCTCACATGGCCCCTCCCTTTCCCCCTTTTCTCCCCAATTCCAGGCCCCTCTAATTTACTTATTCCAAAACTGAATAAGTTTTGAGAATGTTGTTTCAAGCATGGTAGCAAGGCAATGAGGGGGGAAGACTTTTTTCATGTAAATCCCAACTGCAAAACCCTTTATCTGGATTATTATTAAAGTGATTTAACAATTAATTTAATAAATAATGTAAATAAATTACAAATAAATATGTTACAAATACAAAAGGTCCGCACCATAGGATTCAATAAAAAAGGGGAAGCTTCATGGCAAACGGTTTGGAATTACTGCTCTAATCGCTGTCCACTGTGACACCTGAACGAGGCAGGTCAAACTGTGGTTTCAAATAACCTCTAATTGTTGTTGCCAACCAGTTTGCCAGATGCTGAGTCAGTCCTAGCAATTCCACAAACTACAGAATTACTAGAATGTTTCTGAATACTGCAGAAAATTCTACGTGTCTACGAAAGCTCATGCCACCAACCCTTCTCCTGTTAGTCTCCAAGTGCTACCACCTTGCTGGACTTTCAGAAAATTCATCTGTACCTGAAGTTTGTGGATCTGGGTGAACAACTTACTCTAAAAATCCAGTATGTCCTGCCCAAGGTGAAGATTGAGAATATGCATGCATCCCTTCCACCACTATTTCCATAATATTCTCCAAACTAAAGCAAAGGTCCTTTGCATGATCTAGACAGAGTAGTGACTGGCAGTGGAGACCACAGGGGTAGAGAAAGATGCAACTGGAACTCCACCTTGGTGTCTCTGAATTGCTTTTCAGTCCTTGCACACAAAAACAGCTCGGAGAGATCAAAGTGAGGCTTTCAATCATGACTTGTGCTCTTCCCCAGCTGTCCTGTGGGTCATGATCTTTCTTTGCCCTCACAACCATTTAGAATTTTGGCTGCATGAAAAACTTAAGCAAGGAAAGAAGGCTCCCCTGAAGAATTTCCAACTCTTGAACAGCAAAAGAACTGTTTGCCCTTTCTCTAATAAAAATTCTAATCATCCAGTGATGGTTTGCAAACAGAAAGTAACAGCATGATGAACGTGAGTAGCATGCCTACTTGTGCAATGCACTTCACTTACATTAAATACATTAATTAAATATCTTTTTCTCCCTTCGGTGAAAATACATAACTCCAACTTAAGCCTTACGATATTCCTAATTAGAACTAATATTTGCAACAGAGTTGAGTCTTCACTGCATGCACACTCACATGTAAAAAAGCTACTTTACATTAAGAAATCACATATGGTCAAACAGCTATCGCTAAGGGAAAGAAATGCCCTCTGGAAAACTACAGACAGAATCTATTTTTAAAAAACACTTACTAAACTTAAAAAGTCCATCCCAGGATCTACAGAACTCTCTCCAAGGTTTTGGGAAAACTGGACGAAGCCATTTAGGAATAGCTCCCGCATACATTGTAGTTTTGAAACTGCTAAACATCAGCTCCAAGGCTTCAATGTATTCTGCAGTATTCTGAGGAATACGGTTTTCCAGACACCCCAAGCGGCACTCATACAAAACAGTTGCAACTCCTGTAGACAAAATAACAGAAAATTTGAATCATTTTGGAAACAAATAAAGTTCAGAAATAAGACCTTAAAAAGTAACCATTCTCATAGGAAAGTTGCAATCCTGTGCACAAGGAGAGTAGTCCTGTTGTATACTACATAATACCAAAATGGCCTTCTGCTTAACGTAACGGCGTAAAAGCATGGGCACAGGTCAACCCCTAGCACACACAAGTGTGCAACTATGAGATCTTCAAATGTGCACAGAATACCATATCTAGACCCATTCCAGTCTGAGCCAGGGGCAATGTAACTGTGTTGTTACTCCTTTACCTGTAAGAGGCTTTTTGATACTATTAACTCTGGTATCCTTTATAGTTACTTCAGGCACTAGGACTTGGAGGCACTGTTTAATAGTGGTTTTCCTCCTACTCCCAAGGTAGTCTCCAGAAAGTAGCAAGGGGATACTTTTGTTTGATATTTTGGAACTCTCACATGGAATTCCTCAGGATTGGGTCTGTCTCTTTTGCTATTCACCATCTATATGAAGACTCTGGGAGAGGCCATCAGGAGACTTGGGCTGAGGTGCTATCAGATCCATATGGCTCAATGATGATGGCAAAATCTTTACCTTAGTTTTATGCAAACCGTTTTGTGAGGCTTTAAAAGCAGTATACAGACACTGAAAATGAATATACCTCAAGCCTTCCAGCTGGTTACAGTCACTTGCACAATTAAATAAAGCCACTGCAAAATGATACTAATCTAGTAAATTATGTTGTATTCTAGAATAGCTCACCTCTTTCTTCAATAGCTAAATAGCACCATACTTTTGCACAAAATACAAACATTGCAACTTTTACATTGGATTAGTAGTTTTTAAATTCAGTTAATTTCTAAGAATTGATGATAGGTCTCACCTTCCATTGAATACTTAAAAAAAAGACTGTTGACATTTGTCACTGTTTCCCCATCTTCTTCTTGATTTCTGAGAATGTGGATTCTCTTAACTAAATCAGCAATTACATCATTAATTCCACCTGAGAACACAGCAACATCTTTGGGTTTTACCATTTTTTGCCTTAATATTCGCCTCATTTTTAGCCACTCTTCCCCTTCCCTGGAAGAAAAGAAATAAATTTAAATAATTTAGATACTGCCTTTTTTCATTACCTAAATAAATGAAAGAAGTGAAAGAAAAATGAAAAGTTCTGAGTTCCTATAAATTTACTAATTTAAGTATTAAATCATTGTACATGAGGATAATTTTATCAGAAGGATGCTTTGCTTTGCAAGTTCACAGGAACAGAACTGTTGTGTGGAATCCTACTTAGCTAGCCTGTTATCAGAGCCAATTCTGCCAGGGGAACTGTTGTTGCATTATACATCACAGTCCTAATTGCGACACACACTAAGAAAGGAAACCAAAGCTCTTCCTCCACTTGGACGGAATTCAATTGAAGGGGGGCAACGCTTAGGTTTGTGCAAAGCCCTCCCGCTTCTCCTTCCCCTTTACGAGCTTTAGAGCAAACAGCACAGGACAGCCTATCATTTTTCTTCAAGAACAACTGGGGTGGGGGCACACGTTGGTTGGGGTATGCTTTGGCTGTGCCTGTTGGGACACAGTCCCCTTACCCCAGCAGTACCCCCTGTTACCACTGAGTTTGCCATCAGTACCACACAACTCCCAACATACCCCACTGTTGAGTAACAGACCTTTATCCTAACATAATGCAGGTGGCGTTGACTCATTCAAGAGGGTGGAGCCACGTAAAGGAGACTCAAGACAATAACATAAAAGATGTGAGCATAGCAGACCAAATGGAGTATAGATTATCAGGAACTCTTCAGTTTGGCTTCTTAACAGGGTAAACTATTTCAGGAAGGTGCGACTGAAGCCAAAGTGAGAATGTTTCCAGGTCCTTAATTATCATTTTTCTCCAGATCTTTCCAAGGCTACATCCACAGCACTGATTTACCAGCAGGAGTACTTTTTCTTTCACCCAGAGGCAAAGTGTGCAGCATTCCACACTGTGCACCTGACCTTCTCACTCTCTTCAAAGCTGGGGGACAAAAGTGCTCCAACTTCAGAGATGCAGCAAAGAGGTAATTTTTTTGTCATGCCAGAAATGGCCCCAGAAGGCAGCCTTTTTTGGTAAAATGAAACATATCTACAGGTGGATCAAGAATGGCTCAGAGCAGCAAGTGTCCTCGGAGTTCTTTTTTCTCTTTTGGCCCTCAACCATCCTTGGCAGAGCATGCATTCTTGGAGAGCCCTCGGTGGGAAGACGTTGCTCCCACAGGGCACTTTGTCAAGAATGTAGATCTTTTAACTCGGGAGATTTTCTTGTACGTTAAACAGAACTTTATCCTAACTTTTTTCTCCATAATTGTCTTATGTAGTTTGGAATGCTTAAGGCTGTGACTATGGGTTGATTTAGAACCCCAAGATCTCTGGAATTTCTAGAACAAATATTGTGTTTTTTGTCTATCCAGCATGATTAAGATTTTTGCTGACGCTTTCTAATCCAATTCATAATCACTGCAATTTTATCTTATGAAAGCAGAGGAATGACTGTGACTCACAAAGGGATTGGCTTGCTTTTGAACAAGCACATTACATGAATAATTGTTCCCCAAGGGCATTTACCAGCCCCCATCACATAGGTTTGCAATCATGTTAAAGAAACACATTAATCAAAAAGAGTTTTAAATGCACCATCAGACTCCTTTGTGTAGAACTCAAAGATGTTAACGCTGTTTGGCAGCATGCAATAAATAATGCCATTGCACTCACGCAGATATAAGCCCTGTAGCTCTTCCTCGTAAATTTCTGTACTCCTGCCAGGAATCCATGTCAGCTCGTTGTGGTGTGGATCCTTCTTCCCGAAGAACCTGAGCCACCATGTCCCGATCTGCAATGGATACAACTAGTTTGGGTCCAAAATGAGACTTGAAAATTTTTCCATATTCTTGGACGTGTTTCTGCTATGAACAAAACATACATTATAAATTATTGTTCTTACTGCCAATAGTAATATATATCCATATCCTATTGGTATGAAGAGATGTTATATTATATCCTAATCAAAAAATATCAACAAGTTCTACAAAGCTTCCAGTACTTAAAACATCACCATCTTACTTCGAAAATCTCATGTCAGTTTCTCTTCCATCTACCAGCACTGGTTTTACTAAAGCAAAAATATGTATTTGTGTACCAGTTCCTATATAAAATCTCAAAGAGGTTCACATAAAAATAGTTTAAAACAGGGCCTGTTCACACATACCTTTTAGTGAGTGCCAGTCTGCTGAGTCAGGCCTGTCCACACTCCACTGCTCTCACCTTGGGGTGGGATAACCCCTCCCCAAAGAAAAAGAAGAGTTGGCTTTTCTACCCTGCTTTTCTGACCCATTGAAGGGGACTCAAAGGGGCTGACAAAGCTTTCTATCACACACACACACACACACGAGGATCTCTTGATGTAATTTCAGTGATTTTGCAGATCTATAATAGAAAAGATCTATTAAGCAGTTGGTCCTAAAGTGTTTATAAAGCCTTATACATCACAGGAGGTCAATATGGAAGGTGTTCCTTTAGATCAGCGGTTCTCAACCTTCCTAATGCCGTGACTCCTTAATGCAGTTCCTCATGTTGTGTAGACCCCAACCATGGGGGTCGGGCAGCTGGGAGGGGGGAGGGAGGGGCAGCAGGGAGGGGGGAGGGGGAGGGAGGGGCAGCAGGAGACTCGTCACAACCCCTCTGAAAGGGGAGTTCAACTCCCAAAGGGGTCCCGACCCACAGGTTGAGAACCACGGCTTTAGATACACTGAAGCAGATAGTTAGAAATTTAAGATGATAATCTACTTGCGTCAGACAAAGTTGCATTTATGCAACCCTTCTTCTATTCCCTATGCTCCTTAAGGCTGAGGGGAAAGGATGTCTTCTCTTGTAATACTGGATTTCATTCTTATGTAATTGCTTTAAACATTCTGGGTGAGGCCATGTTTGTTTGTTTGTTTGTCTATATTTCTATCCTGCTCTATACCCGTAGGTCTCAGGGTGGGCTACTAGTTTTAAAACAACAGATTAAAACAATAATATCCATAAAAACACTTAAGAAATCCTAGGGTGCTTCCGTACAGGCCCTTTAACACCCATTAAGCACACATCTGGCGTGGTGCCTCCACGCACGCGTTACTGTTTCGGACACATCCGGTGAGGTGTGTCCGCACAGCAACACACATTAGTAACACTTTCCCAGCGGCGGGTCCACATTTGCGGGTCCATTTAGCGCACATCCAGTGAGGTGCGTCCGTAGCTATCCATGACTAATGTGTGCTAAATGGGTGTTACTTGCACACCACATATGATGTGCGCTTAATGGGTCTTGTGTTGTGAAAACGCATCCATTTAGGATGCATCCGCACAAGTGTGCCTACCAGGGGCCCTCCCCCGGCCCACCATGATTGGCTCCTACCTTTCTGCTTGCCCTTACCCTAGAAGTGGCAGATCACCGCTTCTGGAGCCAGGGCGAGCTTCCCTAAAGCCCACCCGGGGTGGTGGTGGCCGGCGGAATCCCCTCCTTACCTGTTCAGTGTCGCCCTGATTCTGAGAGGAGGAACCCAAGATGCAGCGCGCCTCCTGAGTGGCCGGGGCTGCTACTGGCAGCCCTTGTCCTCAGGAGGCGTTCTGCGCAGGCGCACCATCTAGTTTACTTGAAATTATAAAGGGGCAGATCATTCCATAGAATTACTGTGGATTGAGATATTGGGTCATAAAAATAGGTCAATACTAGTATGGCTATTGTTAAAATCCAAAATAATAGATGCAAAGTTACACTGTATTCCTAAAATCTAGAAAAGGACTTCCAAGGCCAGGAAGAGGCTTATGTGGTTAACTTATTAGTGTTATCAAGGAAGTTATTAGGGACAAGAAAACATCTTTTAAAAAAGCAGAAGGCTTTTCTTAATAAGAAAGCAAAAAGGAGCACAAACTTTGGGGAAAGAAATACAAAGAGGCAACGAGCCTTTTCACGCTTAACTGCCTTGGGAAAGTATCCCACAGCAGTTAAGATCAGAAATGGTGGCTGATCAGAAATCATTGCAAGCGCCAGCCTCACCCAAACCTCACCCAGGTCTACCTAGGTCTGAGTGAAGTGCAAACGGTCCCCTCCAGACTGTTCACCTCACCACAGCAATCATGACATGTGCTGGGCCACTGCTATGGCAACTGGTGACATGGCACATGACTGTGCAGCCATAGCCTCCCAGCTCCCATGCTGTACTGAGCGCACTCTACGCATTTTCAGTTAAGCTGTGGAGCTGTAAAAAACTGTTCCACAGCTAGTGGCAATGGGGGCCTCTCCTGGCTACTCTGGGACAGATATGGCACCACAAGATGTATATGTTCCAGCCCAGAGTGCACCAAGTGTGAACAGGCCCATCAAGAGAAGCAAAAAGAAAATCTGGAAAGTGTATTGACAAAACTGTAAAGACTGATAATAAAATATTATTTAAATATACGAGAAGCAAGAAGCCAGTTAGGGAGGACATTGGGCCCTTGATTGATGAAGGAATAAAAAGTGTGCTGAGCTGAGAAAAGGAAATTTAAGAGAAGCTGAATGAATGATTTTTATCTGTTTTCACATAAGAAAATTTGAGGAAGGTCCCTGAGCCTTAGCTTCTGTTCTCAGGAAGGGAGTTTGAACTGAGGGGAATCATGGTGAAAAGATAATAATTGATAGGCCTTACTGTCAAACCATCAACAAATCACACCATCAAGCTTTATTACAGAGACAAAAGCTGAGCTTAAAGCTAACAGAAATAAGCAACTTGTGACTGTCCTCGTCTTCTGCAACTAGGGACTGGAAAGGGCTTAAGGGAAGGCCCGAGAAATAAGAAGTCTGTCAGCTGAACATCTATTTCAGAGCTGGTAGTAAAAAGCATTATTAAAGATAATTTCCAAACATTTGAAGGTTCAAGCTTTGCTCAAAGATAACCAACATGGCTTTTAAGTCCTGGCCGTCTTCGAATGCTCCACTAATAGTCCTGGATTTGAGATGGCATCTGAACAACACACGTCGTCCTTATGTTGACTCTTCCAGAAAGGGATGACCTCAGATTGAACTATGCTGCTCTACTGTGAGGTTGTCTCTTTCAGTGTTTGGGGTAGGACATAACTCTTCCACTCTGGGCAACCACAGATTTTAATCTGTGTGGATGCAACATCAGTTTGGACAGACAACAGCCAGTCTTTCAGTTATGCTGCTTCTCGTCCTCCTTCTCCACACAGTCCTGACTGACCAGTCACTGCTGTTGAAATAAACCATTTCATCACAAGGCTGCAAATCATCTTGCCTGAGAGGAGTGGAGAAGAGGCAGCAGGTTGAGGAGATCTGCCGCCTTGCTCACAAAAGTGCCTCCTCCCTCTTCAAAACGCTCCCATCACAAGGTGGCAAAGAGACTATGGCAGCCGATCCACCAGTCGAGGAAGTGTCTGGTCCTGAGGCTGAGCGGGGCGGGGCTGAGTAGATGCCGGCTGACCATCTCTACCAACATCTGGTTTGTCATCAATGAAGAGAAAATTCAAAGAGAATAGGAAAGTTCTAGCAATAAGAAACGAACAAAAGAATTGGGACTGAAGACCTCAAGTGCTTGCTTTTTGCTGTTCCTTGTTCCCTCCCACACCATTTCCCTTTTGTTTCTTGTCTCTTTAGATTATAAGCCTGAGGGCAGGGACCTGTCTAAGAGTAATATAATATTGTAACCCACCTTGAGACCTTTGGGGATAGGGCGGGATAGAAATACAAATAAGTAAATAAATAATAAATAATTTGAAAAGCAAAATAAGCAATCTGCTTTTGCAACAATTTGGCACAATCAACAATTTCATCTTTATAAATATGGTACATTAAATATTTGCATCAAAATTCTATTTCTGTTGATAAGCTCCGTGCTCCTCTGGGCACAAAGCAATAATTCTCTAATATATTATCCTGCATGCTTTCTATATGGCCATGGCAGTGCTCTGACAACTAAACAGAGTGCAAAGTATGTTCACTCCTTCTCACATACAGTAATATTTCACCTTCCAACAACTGGCTCCATTCCAATACACAGAAATATTCAATGAGCCCAGTGTGGGACTCTTTCGAAGTGGTTCCCCAGAAGTGGACAGTGACACAGGACAAGAACGTGCATGGGGGTGTCATTCCACCACCAGATAATTTCATGGTAAGGTTCAAATGAGAAACACAAGAAATATGAAAGCAAGCCATTTGAGAAATATACTATACAGATAGTTGTTTTCATTGGTCCAATAATTTCCATAATTTTTCCTTCTGTCCAATCTTTTATCATGTGGTTGACCAAACCCCAGCAAGTAGCTTGATCACAGCCTCAGGCTTCAGTAATTGAAACTGGACCATACAGTTGGCTCTCTGAATACTTTCTTTTGACTGTTTTCAACTATGGCATCCAATGCCTTAAGGATCTGAGTGACTTTGAAAATCTGTCACAAAGGATGTTGGGTGGCAACCACCCTTGTATTCTTCCTGGATTTGAGAGTTCAAGATGAAAGTGCGGGTCAAATTTAACACGCACTGTCTGGCTTATTTTTGGTAACCAATCATAACAGTACAGGAACTGTTATTTCTAGGTCTATAATTTCTTTAGTTGCAAACTCCTTACCTCATCTAGCACAACTGAATAAATTTAATCAACGCCAGGGAAGTAGCTGTCCAACACACACATAACACACTGTTCGACCCTAGGTTATTAGGAACAGGGAATGAACTAATAGAGTTGACTAAGTAATAATGAGATTGAGCAATTAAAAAAAATCTCTTTGCTACCACTGTTTCTGCAGTGGTTATCCAACTGAGCTTTCCTAGACAGTTTAGAGCCTGCTATGTCTTATAGGTATGGAAGTTAAAAAAAACGGCCTTGATTGCCTGCTATGCTATATATACTGAACATGTTGCAAGGGGGAAATGGTTAGTGCACCGATTTACTTTGACACGGCATCATTTGTTCTACATCTTCTCTAACAGCGCCTGAAAGGGGAGGGGAAATGGTGGCCGCCACCAGGCCCATCTCCAGAAGGCGGCAGTTTTGCAACATCGCAGAGCACGCGTCCTCCGAAAGGCTTCTGCGCCGTCTCAAGAGTTCACGCGCACCGGCTCCGGCACGCGCACGGTGCCCGTTTTCCCTTCAGACTCCGCTGTGCGCACGTGCAGGGGGCGCGAGCGTCAGAAAGGGCCAAATACGTTCTTTTGCTATTCCAGGAAAGCCTCCCTCGCGCGTTCGCTTTCCCTGGGATAGGAAGGAGCGCCGTTTCACGCCCGGGATATTCGCAGATCCCAACGCGGCGACACCACAGCCGCGCTCGTCAACACCTGCACGGACGGACCCACGCGTGTCTCTCCGCTAGCACTAGAGGAGCCATTAAGGGGCCTTCAGCGAAGGGGGAGCACGAAGGGCGGCGGCGCGCAAAGGCTTTTAGGCTCCTTATACTACGAGCCGCAATGGGCGAGCGGGCGAGGGCCGCGCGCGTCGCCCTCGGCTCTTTTATGAACCGCATCCTGCCCACATGCCAGTGCAGGGCGGAACAGGCCCAAGGGAGGCCTGCCAGGGTCTGGCCGCGCTCCTCCATGGCAACCGCTCCTCTCCGTGACGCCAGAGCGCGTGAGGAGTCGAGCGAAAGCGGGGCGGGCGGCGCCGGGACGAGGCGGGACCCCCGACTCTGACTGGGGAACAGGCAGCGGCCTCCCTCGGCGCCCCCCGCCCGCCCCCCCCCCGCTGGGCGTCACGTGGGCCCGCACCGCCCTCCAAGCCGAACTCGCGCGCGCGCGCGCCACCGCAAAACGGCCTCTCGCCGCCGCCGCGCCGCCGCCGTCACTGGGGAGGCGGCGGGAGGTCCCGAGCGCGGGGCGCTGCCAGAGTTAAGCGCGAGGGGCCCCGCGCGCTCCCCCGCACCGAGTGTGCCTGCGCGCTCCCGTGCGCGCCGCCCCTTCCGGGTCAGGGAAGCCGCGGGCGCGCGGGCGGGCGCGCGGCCTCGTTCTCCTTTAACAGGCTCCGTCTGGTACCGGCAGCGCTCCTCCGCGTGGCATAACGCCCGGGAGCCGCTCGCAGGCGCTCCGAGTCGGTGGATCCCGCCTCGACAGCCGCCCGCCGCCGCCGCCGCCGCATCAGGGCCCTCGGAACTCGCGAGCGGCGCCCCCCGCCGCTCCCTCCCCCCGCACCTCATGAGGAGACGGCGGCGCTCGCAGCCCCGCCCCGCCCCGCCCGGCGGTCGCTGCCCGTCGCCTCAGCGGTGGGAAAGGCGAGGAAGCCCCGAGGGAGCAACGCGCGCCGCGCCGAGAGCCGTTTCCTCCCCCTCCCCCTCCCCCTCCCCCCCCCCGTCGCGAGGGTCTGTGGCGCGGGCGCCCCGTGGTCGCAACCTGGCGGCACTTGAACGCGCTCGGGGAACCAGCGAGATCCCCTTCGCCCCCGGCGCGGCTTCTTCGGCCTT
This sequence comes from Aspidoscelis tigris stejnegeri, assembly GCA_023333525.1. Lineage (NCBI taxonomy): Eukaryota > Metazoa > Chordata > Lepidosauria > Squamata > Teiidae > Aspidoscelis > Aspidoscelis tigris. The sequence continues at coordinate 18,779,439 of JALMGA010000015.1, forward strand.
CCATCCTCGGCCTTTGTTAGCCGCTTCTCAGCTGAGCCATAAATCCCAGCCTCGACTCCCTCCGGGGGCCCCAGGCGGCGCCCGGTTGCCCCAAGGGCGCCGCAGAGCCCGCGGTTTCCTCCCTCGGCGGTACCTGGAGTTCGTGGATGCGGCCGAAGCCGTCCCTCCAGAAGAGCTCCAGCAGGTTGGAGAAGGTCTTGGGCCCCGGCATTTCCCTCAGGCTCCTCGCGCTCGGGCGGCTCGGGTGCCGGCTGAGCCTGAGCAGCGCCTCGGCCGCCTCCCCCTCTTTGTCCTCCGGAGCCGGGGGGCGGCCGGGGGCCTCGGGCAGTCGCCGGTGAAGCGTGCTGACGAGAACCGCGCCGCAGACGCAGCTCCCGCGAGGCCCGAGCACCCGCGCGCCGTCCGTCCGAAAGGCCTGGGCGAGGAGCGACATCTTCCCTCAGGTGGGGAGAGGCCGCCGGTACCCGCCAGTGCCCGCCCGCCGCCCTCCTTCATCCAGGCGAGGCTGCTCAGTGTGATGCGCGGGCGGGCGGGCGATCGCGGCTCCTCCGAGCTCCGCTGCCCGAGCATCAGTTTACACAGAGCCATCATTGCGGCCTCCCCCTCCCCCCCCCGAGGCAGGGGAAGGCGGGCTGTCCTGGATGAGGCGGCGGCGGCGGCGGCGGCGCGCGTTTCGCCTCGCTGGAGGCTCGTGGTGCCTCTGCCGCCTTCGCACGGCCGAGCACAAAGCGTGTTTGGTCTGCGCGTCTTCCTCTCGCGCTTCGCTTCCGCGTGTCAGTTGGTGTTTAATTACTCTGTTAATCTGTGCGAGGATGGCCATGAAGTGTGCTGTGGAGGAACAAAAGAAGCTCTTTCGGATGATTCTGTTTGCCAGATATAGAATTTTGTGGATTTCTTTTCTTCAGCCATCCCATAATATCGGAATGCCTGTATATGTGGACGGCTGTAGGTTCAGTACATTATAGCTGAATAAGGTATTCCTTATCCAGGTAGGTATAGTTCCACATAAGTCCTAGTAGTGATACACAAGACATCCACAATTTTGAGTGACTAGCATTTTGTGTATAACTTTATATAGATAATCAGTATTTCAAATTACACCTTTACACCTTAGTTTTTAGTTTCTTCAGTTGAACAACAAAAATCAGCACAAGGAAAAAACCCACAATTCTAACAGAATCCATTGGGATTCTTAATCTCAAATATTTAATTAACCTTTGACACTCCTTAATATAGTCCTCTTCTTGGCTCATATGTTTTCCATCTTTTCTTTCCCCTGCTTTTTCACTCAACTGGTAACATTTCAAAAGCAATGAGTTGTACTAAATCCTACAAAAGCTAACATACTAATACAAGCTTTTGTGGGGAATACATTGAAATAGAAAAATCAGAAAGAAAAAAAAGATGATTTTATTAAAGTATTTTACAAGTAGAAGAGCTGTGTATAGCTATCCTGGCTTTAGAATACCACATAATATCTGCTGTGACAAATTTGCAAAGCACTTTGAGGGCAAAGTCACTCATATTTGTGGGGGATTAGATGTCACAATTGGGACTAGTCCAGAGGAAATGTGCAGATAACTGTCTGGTCCGCTTTTTTATCAGTTTCAATTGCTGCAGCCTGAGGACAAGCTACTTGTGGGGGGTTGGCCGACAACGTGCTCCGCTACTGACCCCTTGCCCTTCCTCACTGGTAAAAGCCAGCCAGTAAGGTGTGACTGGGTGGATTCAGGGAATAGTGAATCCTTCTTTCAAGGATGGAATGGTCTCGCCTGCCCTTAAACAGGCGGTGGTACACACCCTTCTCAAGAAGGCATCCCTGGATCCAGAAGAGTTAAAAGACTATCACCTGGTGGCCAACATGCCTCTTTTGGGCAAGATACTAGAGAGCTGTGGCTGTTCAACTGCAGGCATGCTTGGAAGAAGCCGAGTATCTAGACCCATTTAAATGGCACAGAAACTGCCTTGGTTGCCCTGGTTGATGACCTTCTCTGGGAAAGAGATGAGGTTTTTCCACTAGCACTAGGTACCCATTAAGGACCCATTAGGTTCAGAGTAGGAAGACCCCATTTCCACTGCAGACCCCATTAGAACATTTGTTTCCACAAGTTCTAGGGAAATTTGGATTGAATGGGTCCTTCAGGACCTGTAATCCAGATTTCCTGTAGACCCCATTAAAGGGGGTCTACAGGAAATCCAAATTATAGATCCTGAAGGACTCATTCAATCCAGATTTCCCTAGAACAATGGGGTCTTTGTGCATCAAATCCAGATTATACGGAGCATGTTTCCACTGTGATCAGGCAATGGTGTCTAGGGAGGGCTCTGGGGGGGGCACACCTATGGGGGGGGTGCCCTGAAACCCAAAGCCTATGCACAAGCTCCGAAGAATAACACAGGTTCCAAAGAGGACCCCATGCGACAGCAATGCCAATCCTATGGACCTTTGTCAAAGACTCAGGAGAAACTTCGAAGTTATTGTTCCCTGAGCATAATTAAAAATTTGGAATCAAATTTTAAGTACTAAGTATACATTATTTTGGTGATTTAAAAACAAATGACTTTGGTCCAAGATTTCCCTTATCTTGGACCTGTACAAATTTTTGTGGCAGATCGCTCCGGAGAATCTTCAAAGATTCTCCAGAGCGTCTATGGCAGTGGTTCTCAACCTTCCCAATGCCGTGACCCCGCAAAGCAGCTCCCCATGCTGCAGGGACCCCAAGCCACAGGGGTGGGGCCATGGGTCAGGGGGTGGGGCCACGGGTGGGGGCAGGGGGCAGGGCCACAGGTCAGGGGTGGGGCCACTGGGCAGGGCTACGGGTCAGGGGGTGGAGCCACTGAGGAATCCACAGTGAAAGCACTACATAGGAGGATTCACAAAGTTCCTGCAAATGTATCAGGACTTCCCAATTCGTTTGCATCTCATGAGATTTACAAGGAGGGATACAGAAGAAGTGAGAAGGTAACACTGACATCTAATTTGCAAGTCTCATAAAAGTGTGCCAGACTACACACATGTCTTGCCACCCATACAGAGGCAGAGAGAAGAGGGGAATTAACTTCTTCAAAAAACCCCATGATTATGCGTGGTTTACAAAGTTCATTTTTAAAAGATGGGTTTGGAAAAATTTTTTTTTTAATTTTGCAAAATGGAAAAATTAGTACTTTTGATAGGCATGAAGAAACTTTTTTTACATTCCCATATAACCAGAGGATCAAAGACTTAATGTCAAGATTAACTTTATAACTTTATTAATCAAACAATACTGGATAATAATCAAACACAAAATCAAACTCCTACAAAAATGAAAATCAGCAATATGCCAACATCAGTGTGAAGGCTGAGGTTGCTTATTTTTTACCAGTTCAGAAATTATTGGGGCAGTCTTTGCAAGAGCACAGCGAAGATCATCTTCCACAACAAGTCTATTTCTGTATTTAGATTTGATAACCAACAAGCTGGAAAACCCTGTTTCACAAAGATATCTTGTTGGAAATGGAAGGAGAAGGCACAGCACAGTCTCAGACAGAACAGGATAAGACTGCAAACACTTGATCCAGAAATTTGGAAGTGGCATTGTAGAGAAATCAGTTCTCGCTACATCGCTGTTAATAAGTTCAATGAACTCCTCTTGTGCTGTCTCAGGAACATCTTCAATTTTGACTGTGAATGGGCTTCTGGCAAGTGCAAATGGGGTGTCAGGTAAATTTGGAAAATACAATGAAATCTCATCTGCAAGCATGTGCAAGTGTTCTTTCACAGAAATTATCATTGTACTCTTGGTCTGGTCTAATGTCATGTTCCTCAGAGAAAGCAGATAAGGTAGGCAACATGTAAATTTTATTTTCATCCAATTTTTTTTGCCAAAGCTGAAGTTTCATTTGGAATGATCGAATCTTTTCAGACAAATCAAGGCATGTTGCATTTGGTCCTTGCAGTGATAAATTTAACTCATTCAAGATGGCAAAGATGTCAGCCAAGTAAGCAATTTTCTGCAGTTCACTTATATCACTGAAAAGTGCTTCGAACTGTGGTCTGCCTTTCTGATGAAAAAATACTCTGAGTTCATCACGAAGCTCAAAAACACGTTTTAAAACTTTTCTTCTCAATAATCATCTTACTTCAGTGTGAAATAGCAGAGCATTGTTCAGTGCATCCAACTCGCTGCACAGCTGTGAAAACAGTCGACAATTTAAAGAGCTCGCCTTAACAAAATTAACAGAACTTATGATGCTTTTCATTACTTCCTGTAACTCTTGTGGCAGAGTCTTCGATGCTAATATTTGCCGATGAATCATACAGTGAGTTCCAATGACTTTCGGTGACTCATTCTGTACCAACTGTTGAAATCCAGATCGACATCCTAACATAGCTGGAGCACCATCTGTGCAAACACCACAAACGTTTTCCCAAGAGATGTTATGCTGTTTCAGAAATGAACCAACGGTGTCAAACACATCATGTGCAGTGGTTGTCATTTCCAGAGGTTTGCAAAAAAGAAACTCATCTTTGAAGTTGCCATCATTAATGTACCTCACATAAACCAGTAACTGTGCACAGTTTGCAACGTCTGTAGATTCATCAAGCTGGATGCTAAATATTGGAAGTGGAGCAGATTTAATTTCCTGGATTACCTGATCAAGAATATCAGCAGACATGTCATCTATTCTTCTGCGGACAGTGTCGTTGGATAAGGAAATTGCTCTCAACTTTGGAACAAATTCATCTCCGAGCATAACTCGAACTATGTCTTTGGCTGCTGGCAACAGTAGATCATCAGCAATGGTGTGAGGTTTCATAGCTCTGGCAATTCTGAGGCCACCAAATAAGAAGCTTCAACGGCTGCTATGTTTTCTTTGTGGGTCTTGCCACCAGTGTCAAGTCTGGCTTTCTTGATTCCATCAGCTTTGCTTCTAAAATATTCGGTATCCTTGCCAGCAAAACTCGGATGCTTGCATTCAAAATGGCGTTTTAGTTTGTTCGGCTTCATAGATTCTGCTGACAGAATTCACAGCAAATAACACATTGTGGTTTCTCTATTCCTGCTGTTGTTATTGAGGTAAAAGCATATTTTAAGAAATCCTCACAGTATTTTCTTTTCCTAACATTCTTGTCACGGTTCATTGCCATGGTCTGGTTTGCTAATGAAAATTATACAGAACAATAGCTCTAATAAAAAGATGATATGTAGCATAGTTCAGTCAATACAGTTCAGTAATGTATTGACAGTACAGTCAATACCTGTTACTATCACAAGGGGAAGTATTCACATCAACCACAGCTGAATATAAAAGTGTTTTACCTCCAGTACTGCTGCTTTCTAGAGTAGCTGCTCTACTGTATTTGCCATAACAGTACGAGGAGCCTGTGTGGTCATTCTCACTGTGAGAATGAAGAATAACAGGCTTTTAAAGCTTGCAGAGTGAACAGCAGGCCATTGCTGCTAAGTTAAGGAAGAATAAAGTCTCAGAAAAGGCCAATTGCTGAAACCTAGCACCATTACAGGTCATGATAGTAGTAGACTGAATAAGAAAGCTGTCCATATTAACTATGTTTCCTGACATTACATTTCTTTGTTTTTTAAACTCTTCTGCAAACAGCTTCAAGATTTTCTGAATGAGAAGCAGTAAATAGATGTTTTAAATAAAAATAAAATGATAACAATAAGAGCACTACATTAAAATATTTTTATTTACTATGTTAAGGTTTTGATTTTATGATTATAAAAGCCCAGCTCTCCACACAGCCTCTTATGAACACTGCCTTTCATTTAAGTGTCATCATTAAATGGATAGACTCCAACTTTATTAAAAGCAGAGAGGCTCCATTGGAGGGAGTGAATGAGCATACATGCAACCACACCCAGGCACATGCATGCATGGGGTGGTTTGGGCCCAGTGCTAGGAAGAAGGAAGGAGTCAGCAAACTACAAATGCTGCGCCTGGCAGAAAGAGGGAAAGCTTATTATAGCATCCGGATTGGCTGTAACCACTGGCAACTGAGGGAAACTCCTGCTGTCAATCCAGCCCCCAGGCCCCTGGGCAGCTTTTCCCTCCAAATTGCCAGAAGCCAATCAATGCAACAGGGCGCGGACAATGTTTCCCGGCTTTTCTGCTCTTTGCAACCCAAGCCTGCAAAATGCAACTTGCAAGGGCTTTGTATATATAGGCTGTGGAGGTGCAATTTGCCCATCTCAGCTAAAGCAACTCTTACTAAAGTAACTAGGCCAAAGGATACATCCTGGGTCACTGTAACGTTTCTAATCTCTCTCTCAAGGAAGTCATAACATTCACATATCATTTGTGTAACATCCACTGTGTATGTATAATCAATGTACAGTTCTCAAGGATAGTAACATCTTATCCGGTTATGCCAAATATGGGCACCCTGGGGGAAATTTCCATTGAGAAATGTATTCTGTAACTGGGCATAAAAAGCCCCTAAATCTTCAGTAAAGAACACTCTTTTCACTTGGCAACCATTCTGCATGTGAGTCCCAATTTGTTACTACAATAGGCATTTTGCAAAAAGTCTTGCAAGGGAGCAAAAAACTATTACTGCCCACTGCAGCCTGACCCTGAAACCATCACACCTGGTCGCAATCAATGTGACTACCGCTGGACCAGCATGCCCTGATCCCAAACAAGAAGGCATGTAGTGCGGAGACATGTCTCTGTGTTCAGGACTATTGCAGGGTAGCTTTCAGGGGTGTGCCAAAGCACGCAACCAAAATGCATCCCCTGGAATCCCTGGGGCTAGGAACTTTTGCTCCTAGCTTTCAAACGCTTGAAGGCCCATCCCAAAGTTTGTGTGGGCTTTGAGACACAGCATGGGCTAGAATGGACAATGCCGTCTGTAGACAGTGCTGATCTCTCCCATGCCTTTCTGTGGTTGGAATGAGTAGGCTTGGCTGCTCCAGATCTGGTGAACCTGATCACAAGCAGTCAAGTGTGGACTGAGTTATGTAGCTAAATTTCAACTGTACCATTCCCCTACCTCTGTAAGGCCACAGTCTCAATGGTGGGTTTCTGCTGCTGTAGCCCACCATAGAATTAGCTGCAGTTCACATCAAAACTTGGGTCAACCATGCAGCCACAATATGGAATCTAAAACACCGCGATAGGGATGTGCATGAACATTCATAACATTCATTATTAATAAATTCATCCGAATTTGGCCACGAATTGAATGTTAAGACATTCATACAAATAGTTCAGACCTTCATTAAACTGGGGAGATGGGAAAGCAGCTGCACCAGTCACATCTGCAACAGATCTAAATTGCATTTGACATGGACTGAAAGCGGATTAAAAGTGGATTCAGGTCAGATTTGACATTTTCAGAGCAGGTATGTATTGGATACATATGCCCTGCACCAGCTGGGCACCCAGTCTGGCTCTAGTAGTGCCTACGGTGGGAAAGAACCAACTCTGAATTCCATGGGTGCATGCACACGCCTGGCCTCTGCTGGCAAAAGGGCTTTTTCTGTGCTCTAAAAGCCAAATGCTTTGGGCACCCATAGCCCAGGCTGCTATGGAAAGAGGAAAGACGCAGGAAAGAGGCCTCCGGGCAGGAACAGGGCACATTTAGGGCATGCTGGGCCTTAGTGCCTCACCCCCCCAATCTACACTGAAGCCCAGAAAACAGGTGGGCTTCCAAGGGATGCTCCCTGGGCAGCCTTGCTGCACACTGGAGCCCCAAAATCTCTTTTATTATTTACATTTCTATCCCGCCCCATACCCGAAGGTCTCTGACCCCCTTTTCTGACTGCACAGGACACAATCCTACGATATAAAGAAGCAAACTACTCACAAGCTGCAGCCAAAGGCTGTTTACGTGGAGGAGAAGGAGGAGGAGGGACAGCAAAAGGACCGTGGATGGCAGAGGTGTGAGGCTTTTCCCCTGGTTTTGGCAGCCTTTGCCCCAAGTCTGCTCGCAGTGAATTGGGTGGGGGGAGGCACAGCGATATTCTTCAGCCTCAAGCGAGCTCCGGAAGGCAGACCCAACAGAGCTGCTGGGCTGGGCTGGGCACTCCTTTACTTGCTCCTTAATGCTCCGGCTTGGTTCCTGAAAGGCACCACCGAATGCAAAATGCTGCAAATTGCCTGTGGGAAGTCAGGGCCCTACCCAATCCAGTGAGGCCTCCTCCCCACCCCGCCCCACCCCTGCCCAGGGACTCAAGAAGGCGGAGTCTGGTCCCTAAGGAGGGTCAGAACTGGTTGGGACTTGGATGGGAGACCACCTGGAAAGACTAAGTGCTGTGGGCTAGGCTGAGGAATAAAAAAATGTAGGTTTTTGTACACACAGGAGGAAAAACATAGATATTTGTACACACAGCTACCTTGGCTCAATGGCACATTTATATCTTGTGGCAGAAAAATGATGTAATTCCCTTGCAGAGTTTAGAAAAGTTCCTCTCTAGAGAAGTTGAGATCCCATATAGACCTTAACTGCAGTGAGCAAAGTTAAGAACTAGAAGTGTTATCCATCCATCCTGCCCTATCTATCTTATCTATCTTATGTATCTTATCTACCTACCTATCTGTCTGTCTGTCCATGGACCGGTGGTTGGGACCGCTGTGTTAAGGGATATGTATTCGTTCATATTGGGTATTTGTACAAATTCATATGAATATATTCCTATTGAATAGAATCCTACCACATTCGAAGGGGATCTATTTGAACAAATTTGAATTTTCTTACATTTGATTTGATATGAACTGAATGCAAAAAACAAAAAAAAACAAAAACAAAAAACCCTGTTTGTGCACATCTCTACTATCCACACCCAAACCAATCTCTGAACTATTCAGATTAACCCAGCACTGAGAGCATTTCAGCACTTGGTCCAGTTTTCAGGGTGGGAGGTACAAAACACGCGGCCATTGCTTTCCCAGGTCAGATGTGCACATAATTAAGCCAGAAATGAGGACACACAGGGGCGGGTGGATTCTGCAGTTTCCCCATGCGGATCCTTCTTACACACCAAGGATTAACACACAATTCTGTGTACAGCAGGAGAGACACCTACCATCTCACTGCCCTCATCCAGGCCACCATGATATGCATAAGCTAGATGCTCGGCAGGCGCTTAAGGTATATTTGGCCCTGACAAAAGACATTCCTAAGACTTCCAGCCTATTTGTCTCTTTGCAGCCTACAACAGTGGGTCAGAAGGCAACATAGAGAGCACTGGTTTCCTGGATAAAATCTTGTATTAGGCTAGCATACCGAGCCAAAGATGTTAAGCTACCAGGGACAGTCTGGGCACACTCAACATGTAGCGCTGTAACCACGGCAAGTTTTTCGCCATAGATGCAACCCTACAAGAAATTTGCAGAGCGATGACATGGAGCGTGCCATCCACTTTTATGAAACATTACAAGTTGAATCAATGGCACTCAGCGGATGTGGCATTTGGCCACAGAGTCCTCCAACATGCTCTGTGATAAGTTACAATAAATGACTTTCTTACGGGGTTGCCCTCCCATGGGAGACTGCTTTGGTACGTCCCTATGTTTACCAACTGAAATGACCCCGTCGGAAAATGAGAAATTATACTTACGTGAAGGTTCATTTTCGATGGGGTCATGAAGTTGGTTCCCACCCCAGTGCCTGTTTAATCGGTTCCTTTATGTTTCAGAATATCATTAGTATGGCTAAATACACTCTTGACTCGGGTTTTCTCGAGATGAAACTGGGGAGTGAATGAGGAGGAGCTGCTTATATACTGGCCAGGAAAAGCTCCACCTCTCGGTCAAGGGATGAGGCAGAGGGAGGTTAACCCTATGTTTACCAACTTCACGACCCCGTCGAAAATGAACCTTCACGTAAGTATAATTTCTCATTCCCAACTAAGGCTCAATTGCCGGTTGAAACCTTGTCTGGACAGAAATGATTCAGCCACTGTTATCCTTGCCCTGGTAACCTCCAGACTAGACTACTGTAATGTGCTCTATAAATGGGAGCTGCAGCTAATGCAGAATGCAGCTGCTAGACAGCTGGCCAGATGCACATCATGCCGGTCTTAAAAGAGTTGTACTGGCTGCCTATTCACTACCGGCCGCAGTTCAAGGTGTTTCAGGTATAACTCTGACTTACAAGGCCCTAAATGACTTGGGCCCCAAGAGTTTAAAGGAATGCCTCCTCCCATACCGACCTGCCCATGCCTTAAGGTCGGGAGGGGAGGTCCTCCTGGTCGTCCCACCCTCTCCCACAGACCCCTGGGTATAGGGTGGGATAAAAGTCAAATAAATAAAATCCATTATTCTGATTCACTTCTGCAGCAAACTGAGGCCTACCAGCTATCTCTGTTTTGGGTCCTCAGATAGAGGTTCACAGTTTAAACGCATGTATCTGGTGTCCACCCATTATGGTGAGGGAACAGATTAGTAAGGTTGGATTGTCCTACAGGTTAAACCCCCACAAGACGGCAATGGACCACATTGTGACCTGCAACTCTTGAGACCATCAGATGATTTGTCTGTGGTGTACAACTTAACCTTCACTGATAGCACTTCCATCCAATAGGTGTCAGATGGTAGTTTTTTGTCCACATGTCCCATACTGCTGGATCTGGATCCTACCCTTCCATCAGAGAAGACGGCTTTCTCTTGTAAGTGCTGGCAGAACTGACACCATAGGCCAGGGAGAGGTAGCATTGTGTATCGGCTGTCCCTTGCACCTGCTCCTGGCAAGGGAGCATAAAAACCTACCATCAGCTGAGCTTTCCACAGGCAGAGAGGGACAGCAACTTGCCCCCCACTGCACACGCTACTTTTTAAATTGATACTGTGCTGGTTTTTAACATCTTGGTTTTAAATTTTAATATGGGTGGGTTTGTTTTGTTTTTTGATATGCTGGATTTTAAAAGCGACTGTACTGGAAATTATTGTTCCCTGAGCATAATTAAAAATTTGGCATCAAATTTAAGTACTAAAAATACATTATTCTGGTGACTTAAAAACAAATGACTTTGGTCCAAGATTTCCCCTTGGACCTGTACAAATCTTCCCATGAATTTTTTTCAGCATTTTACAACCAGGGATACACAGGATACTAAAAATAGCTATAGTAGCCCTTGCTTCTAATTTGTTGTGTTAAGAGGTGCGTGTTAAGTTTAATTTTATAGAACATTATTCAGTGCTTTCAGTATTTGTACTTCAGACCTAGTACAAACATACGCCAAAAAAGTGCTTCCCAATTTTTATGAAATATTTTTTTAAAAATCTTAAAAATATTACATAGAAAGTCCATTCTGAAATAATAAATGTCCCATTATATCACCTTCTGTTCTGAACAGGCAGTTTCTCTCCGTTTCTCTTTGAATCATTTCCTAAAGCGTTTAAAAAGGGGATGGATATGTTTATTTGAAGAGCTTTTGCTTCGTGAAGCTTGATATTCCATGTAAACCGTATCATCCGCTCCAGATATGGAGCTCATGGTGCCATAATGTCGAGAAACCTGAAAAACAAATGAGATTAGTTACGTTCTGGAGATCCAGGCAGCATCCAAACAGCCATTGAGAAGAAGAGGAAGAGCTGCTTTTATACCCTGTTTTTCTCACTCATTTAAGGGAACTCAAAAGCGGCTGACAAGCTTTCTATTCTTCCCTCCACAACACACAGCCTGTGAGGCAGGTGGGGCTGTGAGAGCTCAGTAAAAAGCTATGACTAGTCCAAGGTTACCCAGCTGGCTTCGTGGAGGAGTACGTAATCAAACCTGGTGACTACAAGATACGAGTCCAAGTTTAAGGGTGACCTTTTGGCTCCAGTGGTGGGGCAGCTGCACGTCTCTAATTTCATGGATGGTCACTACCTGCCTTAAATGCTCAAACGGTTAGCTTTCCAAATGAGAGGGTTAAAGTCCTTAGAAGCTGCCCCTTTCTCTGAAGGCATTGGGACAATGTGCCAACCCATGTCATTCCTGTTCAACACAAACCTAAGTAGGACCACATGTTAGCATGGTTCGGATGGGAGCTATGGTTAAGTGGGAATAGGGGACTTAGTAAAGGACTGGAATTCTACACTATATTTTACTCCATGTTAGATCTGTGAAGTTTTTAAGAAAGCATCATATTCACTTGCCTGAGATGACTTTGAACTGTACTCTCCTGCAACTACCTCTTCCTCAGCATCTAGATCTGAGGCCTGCAAAACCTTTTGAAGAAGCTGTTGCTGTTCTTCCTTGGATGAGAACATAAGCTCTTCTTCCTCCATACCTGCAAGCTTAGTGATCACCTGGAAAGCCAGAAGAAATACATATGCTATATTTTTCTCAGTGATCACTTTACAATATTTGTAACACACACACACATTGAATCTTATAAATGTAGGAACACACTGCCAGCTTAGTGGACATTTATTTTATAAAGAAAATTAAAGGACAGTATGTTTTAGAGTACTACAGTATGATGAGAAGAGGGAAAACAACATTAAAAATCAGCCACTCTCTTCTCACCAGAAGGACTAGTCAGAATGATCAAAGGGCTGGAGCACCTCCCTTATGAACCGAGGCTGCAATGTCTAGGCCTCTTTAGCCTTGAAAGACAGTGTTTAAGAGGGGACTCAATTGAAGCATATAAAACCATGCATGGGCAGGAAAGTTAGGACCAAGAAAGAGAAATTTCTTTTACTCAGAGGGTCATCAGCCTTGATAGCTTTAAGAAAGGGTTGGACAAATACACAGAGAACAACAGTATCACTGGCTACTAGAATGGATGCCTCGATATGATCTCTAGATTGGAGACACAGGCAGGATACAGCTAAGGGCCACCTGCAGGGGGCTGAGAGAAGGTGAATGTTTCTCCTTTGTCTTCTGCTTGAGATGCCCAGAAGCAACTGGTGGCCCCTATGTGAGGCAGGATGCTAAACTAGATGGGTTGTGGGTTCCAACAGGGTTCCTTGTATGTCCAGTCTAGCCTGCTTCACAGAGTCGTCGTGAGGATAAGAGATCTACTTATGCCTTCTTAACTACATAAGAAAACTATTTTTTTAAAAAAAACTAGGATGTACTAGCATATTGCTTTAAAAAAAATAGTTAAAATGTCTGTTGAAAAACATGTATTATCGTAAAGTAAGTTTTTAATAAAATCAAACAAAGAGCTAGACCCAAAGACGAGAAAGGGCTAGACCCAAAGACAAGATATAAGACACTCTATCCCATATGTTTACCCGACCTGTATACTAATTGTTCTTGATCTCATATGCACAGTACTACAGCCAAAGTTCAGAAGAAAGAAATACTACACTACAGAATAGCACAAAATACGTGAATGACAAGTTATATGCAGCACAGTGTGTGATCAAACCATCTTTGTTATCCCCTATCATTTGTTTCTGATTTGAAATGGTGCAAATAGCAGATATTGCTACCACTAGCAAAGAATTAAACATTTTTTTTAAAAAAAAAAATGCAAGTATATAGTATCAGCTTTGCTGAACAATAGAGTGCTGGTGACTGTTCAAGGTAAGACACCAAAACATTTTCTGTGTTGCAGGCTAAAGGGAACAACAGTACCTTAAAACTGTAGCCTTGATCTACAAGAAACCGCTGGCGTTTGGTTGAATATGCCATTTCTTGGGTATCTTGGGAAACCAAAGAATAAAAGAAAGCATTGTACTCTTCTGCAACCATTCCTGAAGAAGTAAAAGAGGGGGAAGGTAAAACCATATTTTAAAAGAGACAAAATACTAAGATAAATATGTTGCCACAGTCCTGTTGCTATTTCACTGCTTTTCTATCCTTGGAAATTAAATAAATTGCCAGCTGTAATACCTGATAATTCAGCAATTGTAGTCCAACAAAGAAAGGACTTTTTCTCGGACTGCTAGCTTTCTACCAGGGATGTGCATGGGAAAAAATGCATTCATTTTAATATTGCGTTGAAAATCAGATACTTCATTTTGTTGTTGAATCATTAAATTGAAAAACCATATTTTTACATTCGTTTTTGAATTTTTTCATGAACTTCTTCATGACTTTTCCCCATTGAAAAAGTCATTTTTAATGACCAAAAATACAGCAACATATGAATATTCAACAAAATTGTTCATTTTTGCAAGTGGGAGACTGCTTTGATCAAATATTTGGATATTTGAAAAACTAGATTTTCAAGTGACACAAACGTCTGAATTCAAAATATTCAATCAAAATGGCAAATACAGATCCCATTTTGCACATCCCTACTTTCTACAACACTTGACTTGGTTTCTGGAATGATTACAGAATCAAACTCTTAAAATTCAGCCCAAGGGAGAATACTTGGCAGCAATTGGCAGACACAGGACTTGCTTAGAGAGAAAAGATGTTTCTCTTATCCATTTCAAAGTAGTTAGGATTATAGTAGGTTATGGAATACATCCAAGAGGAAACTAAAACGCAATCTGATTAGAACCTATTCTGTAAAATAACCATAAATGCAGGTCAAAATGCCACTATTACAGAGAACAGCTGGTAATTCTTAAATACTTCCTTTTCTCTTGATATAGTAATGCTATTAATTTCCACATACTGGTACCTCCCTCCAGCACTGAAAACAACAGACACATAAGTGTATCATTTTCATTTGACAGAAACACACTTGAAGTTCATGGATTTGCAAAGACAATTTCAGTATGACATTATAATGGTTTTATTATGCTTATAATAATCTATGAAAATTAAAATCAAGGTGAAGATGAAAAATGTGAAGAGGAACACTACTGTAATCCTCATGAAACTGGATTAAAAATTTAATCAGAAATGATGGTTTTTATTCATAGACAAGGCTGTAGCAGAAATTATTTTAAACAGTTTGTGTTTTTATTCCTGCATTGAACTTGTGGCTAATTCTAATATCTTGGTATCAAATATTTCATATTTCCTTTGTTACGATTTCCATGCTTGCTGAAAAAGTCTAATAAAGTTAGGGTCTCCTAGTGATAAAAGTGAAATCTTCAACAGCTTGTTTATTTTGTGCTGGTGTTGCCTCTGAGCCGGCTGCTGCTGCGCTCCTGCTGGCCTGGGACGCTGGGAGTTGTTGTCCCTTCCCTTGTCCTCTGCCAAATGAGCCGCTCATGGAGCGCGCTCCTGAACTCAGAGCAGCAGCCTAACAAGCTCACCAGGCTAGGGAGAAGAAGTTTTGCTACGTAGGTCCATCCTCCCCTTCGTCACACTCTCAATCTCTCTCTTTTTAGCTTTAAAACAGTTGCTTGCTTATGTGTTTGAATTTGTTGTAATAAGTAATTGCTTATATTTCAATTTAGTAAACAATACTGCTTGATTTTGGTGTGTTAAATAATTACTTGTTTGAGGGGGTTGCTTGTGGAGGGGTGTAAAAGAGAGGAAAGGAAGGGGTAGTTAAGGGGGGTTGTGCTTCACTTTAGCTTTACATTCTTGTTCTTGTCCTGTATTTTACGCTATATTTTTTCTCATGCTTCATTTTTGTTTAGTTGAAGTGTTTAAAGAAGCTGTTTGAATGAGGAATGTATTATTGTGTTTTCTGTGGTTGTTTCTGTAATATGAAAGAAGTCTGAGCAGTTGTATATTTAAGAAGTTTATTCACACTTATGTTTTAATTCAGCTTCAGTGCACTTTCAGAGTGAGATAATACATCAGCAAAGTCTCAAGCTGTTTTCTTTTTGCATTATCTAACTTGGAAAAGCCATCTTTAGATTAGATAAAGAGGACAGAAAATGATTATTCACTTTGCTGATACATTCTCTCACTTGGAAAGTGGTCTCAAACTGGATTAAAACTCAGGTGTGAACACAGCCCAACAGCCTATTTTCAAACATCTATGGCTGCAGTCAATCCAAACCGGGCCTTAAGGTTCCTTCTGCTTTTGCTGCCAACTTAACTACCTATCTAAGCAAGTCCTAGCCATCAGAGTGAGCATTTTGTGAGGAAGGATGGTGGACTAGATGGGCTATGGCCTGATCCAGCAGGGCTCCTCTTATGTTTTTATTGCTGTTTTGAGATTCTTTCACCAGCAATTTTTCCACTGCAAATCCTATGGTACTTAGATAAGCCAATATGTGAGTGTGGACATGCATGCAGAAAAACAGGTTTATGTTATTCATTCCATGAGTTTAGTTCAGTTTCATACATAAATTATTTTCATTATCGGGTTCTTTCTCTTTCTGCTCCCTGGACCCCGCCCCAGTGACCTGTGGAGCCCTGTCCTGGTGACCTCTGGTGCCAAATATCATAAAATTATGGGTTTTTCTTGAAGTGACACACCACTTGAGTTATGCACGGTTTATTGGCAAATTTTGACACACCAAGCTCAAAAGGTTGCCCATCACTGGCCTAAGGTCTACTAAAGTGTGTCTTATAAAGATTTACAAAATAATAATGCTAAGTGTCATGTGAGACTAGGCATGAAAGGAAGTGATGGGCCCCTAGTGCAGCACTTTTTCTTTTGAACTTTGTTTTCACCTGTGACCTTCAGATTGCAATGGCAAGACAATAGCCAACTGTATATGCTTAGTCAGCTACGTGAGTTGATTTGTCACTTTCATACTTGAATATTCCATTAAAATTACAGACTTTCAGGACACAAGCCTTGATTTACCTTTTTTGGCTCTCAACACTCGACCCAGTCTTTGAGCCTCCTGTCTTCGAGACCCACCATGAGATGAAATCTGAATCAGAACATTGGCTTCTGGCAGATCAAAAGACGTATCACCTACCTACAAGACAAAAGCAACTTCTAAGGAGGAGAAGCTATTCACCTACATCAGAAAAGAGAAGATTCTTAATCCCATACGTTTGTGAAAGTTTGCAGTCTGCAAGAAGAAAAAATGTTAACATTATAGTATTTACTCCAATTCTACGAAGACCTACAACAACATTTTCTAGAACTATCACCAAAAAAGAGCCACTTTTATCATGGGGGATTTGAATGCTAAAGTAAGAAATCAAAAGATAACTGGAACAGCAAGTTTGGCCTTGGAATACAAAATGAAGAGACCAATAGAGTCTTGTCAAGATAATTCACTCATCAAAGCAAATGCTCTTTTCCAACAGACCAACTCTAGCCATAGGCATCACCAGATGGTCAATACTGAAATTAGATGGATTTATATAGTCAGCAAAAACAAGATCTGGAGACAACTGTGTCTCATGAGCTTATTGCAAAATTCAGACTTAAATTAAAGAGCACTAGACCATACAGATATGACTTAAATAATATCCCTTATGAATTTGTAGCGGAGGTAATGAAGAAAGGGATTAGATCTGGTAGACATGGAGTACCTGAAGGACCATAGACAGAGGTTCATAAGACTGTACAGGAGGCAGCATCAAAAAAAATCCCAAGTAAAGGAAGAGCAAGGAAGCAAAATGTTTGGTGAGACTAATAGCTGAGGAAAGACAAAAGGGGGAAAAATATACCCAACTGAATGCAGAATCCAGAGGACAACAAGCAAAGATAAGTAAGGATGAATAGTCTTTTTTGCATGTTTGCTTTGCAATGAAGCAAATGCAAAGGAAATTTGCATTTGTGCAAATAGAGATACTTCAAATATGGCAGGATTCTAATCCACTATGAATGCTCTTCAACTGCTATATGAATCTGCTTCAAATCCTTGCCACCAGTCACACCTCCAAATAGGTTCCAAATCTGCTTTGCATCCACTCTGAATTTGCTGCAGATGAGACTGGGCGGCTGCTTCACCATCTCCCTACCTTTGCAAATATAGCAAAGCTTTGAACAACTGCACAAAAGCATTTGCTTTGCAGTCAAATGTCAGTCTTTGAATGTAGCCAATATTCTATTCAAATTTGAGTGTTCAAATTCGTACGAATTCACAGAAATTGTGAACCTGATGAATATTTGTGCACATCCCTAATAAGAAGGGCTTCTGAAATAACTGATGTAAAGAAATAGAAGAAAACAACAGAATGGGAAGAACAGGAAATCAAAAACTCAGATTAATATTGCCAGAAGAAATAACCTCAGATACGTAGATGGCAGAAAGTGGAAAAGAATTTAAAAAGCCTTCTTGATGAGTATAAGAGTAGAAAGTGCAAAAGCTGGCTTAAACCTCGACATTAAGAAAGGCTAAAATCATGGCATGTTGTTCCATCACATCCTGACAAATAGATGAACAACAAATGGAAGCACTGTCAGATACTGCAAGGAGCTCAAAGCCATCAATATTAAAGGACATCAACCCTGAAGACTCACTGGAAGGACAAGTACTGAAGCTGAAGAGCAAATACTTAACCAGGTGAGAAGATAGGCCCCACTGGAAAAGACCTTGACTCTGGGAAAGACTGAAGGCAAAAGGAGAGGGGATGGCAAAGGATGAGATGGACAGTATTGTGGAAACAATGGACATGAGTTTGGGCAAACTCTGGGAGAGTTGAGGACTAAAGGGCTTGGCGTGCTACGGTCCAAGGGGTAATGGAGTGTCAGACACAAGTGAACAACACCATATTTTCACAGGGTACTCAATTAAAAGCTAATTCTGTCACAGGTAGAATGTTTTTCATTACCTTGGAAATGAAGATGGTATTGATTTTAGGGTTGTGTTTGAAATTCTGCAAGATCTGCATTCTCTCACCCTGTGCTGTAGGCCCATATATATATGGTCTAAACAAAGAAAAGAAAAAGAAAAAGATGAGCAAGGGTTTACGCTTATGATCATATACAGTCTACTTTGACAGTACAATTTTTAAATCATTCTACCTGTTTTTTCTTTATATTTAGATATTTATTTTGGGCAGTTGGATGGTGAGCTATTTTGAGCATTATCTACTAGAGACCTACCCATCCGAAGACAAACCCATTCTTCCAAACACTCCCTTGTAAAGAAATAAATCCTGTCAGTTATAAATGTTATTCAGTTCACGTGTGCCTCCTGACTCAACAGAGCAGTGAGCTGAATTTATCTGGTAATCTTACATGAAAGGTAAGAAGCAGCTGTTAAAATAAAAGGGTGTTTTCTTTGGTTAAATCCCCTGAGTTAGCACATTAACAGCTGTGTCCTCCCCCTGCCCCACCCGGGACACTTAGCTGCTGCTTCGATGAAAAGTTCTGGTCTCGCTTTAACAGCTACATAGTCTCATGAAGCAAATCATATTGACTGTGCATACATACATAGGCATATGAAATATGTGGCAACTAGATCTCCTGTTGCTATCTCTTTGTATTTCCCTATTAAAGATTCACAAAGAAATACTACCACCAGATTGGAAAAATGAACTGGTAAAGCTTACAATGCATAAATCAATTCAAGGCAAAACTAGGCAGTTTCATCTGACTATGTTAGAGACCCAGTGATTCAGGATGTTTATCATTATGGTCTTTGTGAGGCTCACAGGCTGAGGGGAGCGAGTGGGAGGCTGCTTTCAGCAGTCGTAGGGATCACATGACCCTCTCCAGCCAATGGGAGCTGCAGAATCTCTCTAGAGGGGAGACAGGCTTGCTGACACAAGAGAGACGGGGAGGATTTTAAGAGATAGACGCAAGTTTTTAGGGGGAGAAAGAATTGTCAAAAGAGGATATATAGAGAAAGTTTTGAGACAGAACACTAAGAGAAAAAAGAAGAGAAAAACAAAGCTGTAACAAAACAGAGGGAAAGGGCTTAGAAGGGGCAGAAGCTATTAAGAGCCTGTGAATGAGTGTATGAAGTTTACCTCAGAACTAAGAGTGGGAAGGCCCTTTTCAGTCAGGAAACCACTGTATGAAAAGAGAACTTTTGCTGGGTGAATAAGCAAAGGACTTTACTCTGTTCCCTTACCATTTTAGTTCCTTTCAACATGGACTATAGGAGCTGATTCAACCACACATTTTATTCCTTTTATTCTATTTACTCTGTAACAATAAACTTTTCAAGTTTGGTTAATTAAAGAGTCAGTATTCTGTTTGTGGTAACATCTAGAAAGAACTAGCAAACGGGGCCAGTGAAGATCCAATTTGTGCTGAGGATCTAAGAGGATCTGGCAGAGTGAATGGGCACCTGGGCTGTCTGTTAGCCTGCCAGGCTACCCTAAAAGGAGGCAGGTGGTAGCAGAGCTGACCGGGTGGTCACAGTCTTGTGTTTCTGCTCTTTTCATCTCCCCCATTCATATAGCTATGAAGAATTAATAAAAATACATTAACCTCAGCCTAGAGCTACCATGAAAACCTGGCAGGCTAGAAATGAACTGAAGAATTGGAACATTAACCATAGTTAATGTTAACAGTAGTTTGTTTGATTAGTTTTAACAAACCAAAATTAAGATAAAACATAGTTTAGTGTTCAGACAAAAGTGAAGCAAAAGCTTCCAATCTCTTCTTCGCAGTTAGATTAGCAGGGGGAGGAAGGAGACGAACATGGTAGCCTAAGGGTTACTGGAGCTCATTCTAATAACGTAAGTCATCATTTCTGAATGCAACAGTTTGGTACATATAACCAAAAGATACTTAACTGGGCAGCGACTCTCCAAAGATTCAGATTTCTTCCAAATCATCTGCCCTTCCTAAGCTTTTTAAACTGAGCCAACATACTCTATATAACATACTCTATATAACATCTAAAGAGGTAGGCAAGCTTTTGGTTAGAAAACAAGAGAAAAACCTTTTTATTAAAACCTTTTCAGTCCAAAGAAAGACCTGTTCCATTGAATCTCCTTCTCTGCCTGACCTGTCAACTGTCAACCAGAGGCAGCCTTTCTGGGAGAACAACTGCTCATGCCTGTGACACTCCCTAAGCCAGGGTTTCCCAAACTGTGGGTCGGGACCCGCCTCTAGGAAATTTAACCGTATTTGAAATAACTTTTTTGAGGTAATTATTTAATTAAGTAATAAAAAAATTGTATTAAAACTTTGTTATTTGAAAAGTCCTTTATTCATATTGGTAATGGTTAAATTTCCTAGAGGTGGGTCCCGAGTTGGTAAACTTATATTAGATGGGTCGTAGCCCAGACAACTTTGCGAACCGCTGCCCTAAGCCACATGTGTTCCCTGGGTGCTAAAGAGCAGTTACTTCAAGGCTACCTTCTAAAACCTTGAAGTTGTAGCAACCGCAACCACTACAGTGCGTATCCTCAGCACCAGAGACCTCCACGCAACTACCATCAGAACTACCAAAACAAGGAAGATATAGAGAACCAGGCTGATGAGGCCCAGGGACAGCAGCCACCTCAACATCAATGCAACTTCCACTTCCGACGCTGATGGCAAGAAAACCCTAAACCACAAGATGGCAAAGAGACTAAGGTGGGCCGATCCACCAGCTAAGGACATGTCTGCTCCTAAGGTCGAGCAGGGCGGGGCTGAGTGAACGCCAGCTTACCGTCTCTACCATCATCTGGTTTAGTCATCAATGAAGAAAGAAAATTTGAAATAAACAGAATATGAAAATTCCAGCAATAAGAAATGAACTGAAGAATTGGAACTCAAGACTTTAAGTACCGGCTTTTTACTGTTGGCCAGATAATGAACCATCTGCATTATCTGTGCAGCATGGGGTTTTTATTATTTTTATCTAAAGTAGTTTCCTTTTGGGAGTGACAAGCATGTTTTTTTCCCTCAATACACCTTTAAAGGTTTTTAATTGTTTCATATCTGGTCAAGTAAAGACCTTTAAGAACCTCATTTTAATTTGTATGTAATTATGCTATCATTAATTAATTACCTCTCCTCTGCAACTATATACTGTAAAAGCAGGAAGGGGAATGAAAACACCAAATTCCACCTGGTGCTGCCTTCTTCTCTGCAAGTACATAAAAGCAGGAAGGGACAGGAAAGACGCCACATAACACCTGGCACTGGCTGATGGGGCTCCCCCACAACAAAATATGATTAGAGTTGAGAAGTGGTGTACATGAGACTGTGCTTAAAAAAAAAAAAGTAGTTTTAACAATCTTGTCATTGTTTAATACCGTTTTAAGCTGTGTGTATATGTACGGCGTCTTACTCTAACTTCTGGGATGTGTGTGTGTGCTGGTTTGGGGGCAGGTAGGGCATGGGAGGGATTATGTGCCAAAGCCAATGAAGAGGGGGAAGAGTGCAGGAGGAGGCCTCTATTGTTGTGGAACGGGCAGGGGGAGATACAGCGGTGGGAGGTGGAAGAGACAGACGAGAAGGGGTGTCAGATACCTTGAAGCTATCACCCCTTCTGTCCTGCCTCCCAGCTAGCAGAGTTTGGGGAGTCCTGCCAACCAAAAGCCCCCTACTCTAGTAGTGTTACTGCTGAATGCCAGATCAGTCCGGAATAAAACATCAGTTATCCAGGACTTAATCTTTGAAGAAAGAGCTGATCTGGCATGTATAACTGAATCCTGGATGGATTAACTGGGCGGGCCTGGTCTGACCCAGCTTTCTCCTCCAGGTTACTTGGTGCAACACTGTTCTAGACTAGGGGGGAGGGGAGGGGGGTTGCTGTAGTCCATCGGACTTCCATCTCTCTCACCAGGCAGCCAATTCGCTCTGTAATGGTGGTTGAGGGCCTGTTTTTGCTTTTGGGCCAGAGAGACAGAATAGAGATGCTTCTGGTGTACCATTCACCCCACTGCCCAGTATCCTCCCTATCTGAGCTGGCTGAGGTGGTCCCGGATGTGGTTCTAGAAGCCCCTTCCCCGGTGGTGTTGAGGGATTTCAACTTCCACACCGAGGCTACACTCAATGGACCAGCTGAATTCTTCATGGCCTCCATGAAAACCATGGGGCTGCCTCAGTTTGTATCTGGTCCAACTCATATAGCAGGCCACACTCCTGTTTTGGTTTTTGCCACAGAGCGGATTGGTTGATAGGAGGGCTGGCTGTCAGCCCACTGTTGTGGACGGATCATTCACTGGTGAGGTTTGGACTTACAGTGGCTGCTCACCTCTGTGGGGATGTTGGACCTATTGAGATGGTCTGCCCCTGGAGACTTATGGAATCTGAGTGATTCCTGAATGCCCTGGGGGATTTTCCAGTTAGCATGACTGATGCTCCTGTTGAAGCACTAGTCTCTCTCTGGAATTGGGAGATGAGCAAGGCTATTGACACCATTGCTCCCAAGTGTCCTCGGCACGCCTATAGAGCCCAGAAAGATCCTTGGTATTCCATGGAGCTATGGGCCATGAAACAGGAAGGTTGATGGCTAGAGCGCAGGTGACGTAAATCTGGCTGTGAATCCGACTGAACACGGGTTAGAGCACACTATCGTGCCTAACACATGGCGGTAATGGTGGCAAAAAGTAGTTTTTTCTCCACCACCATTGCATCCTCAAGTAGCTGTTTGGCAGAGCTCTTTAGAATAGTAAATGGCCTTATAAAACCGGGCTCGAGGAAGTGCGAGCCATGGCCAGGTAATATATGCTGTGAGAGTTTTGCAAAGCACTTTGAGGACAAAGTTGCTCAGATTCACAGAGGATTAGATGTCACAATTAGACAAAGTCCAGGGGAGGTATCAGAGCCTGGTCCAGTTCTTTTGGATCAGTTTCAATTATTGTGGTTTTGAGGACGTGGACAAGCTGCTTGCAGGGGTGGGGCCGACAATGTGCTCTCTGGATCCTTGCTCTTCTTGTGTGATAAAAGCTAGCCGGCAAGGTATGACCGGGTGGATCCAGGAAGTGGTGAATGCCTCTCTGAGGGATGGGGTGGTTCCAATGCCCCCTCCTGAAAAAGACCTCCCTGGATCCAGAAGATGTAAACAACTATCGCCCAGTGGCCAGCATACCTTTCCTAAGCAAAGTACAGACAGCTGTTGCTGTTCAACTACAGGCTTGCTTGGGCACCCTGGTTGATGACCTTCTCCGGCAGAAAGACAAGGGGAATGCAACTCTGTTGATTCTCCTGGACCTCTGAGCAGCTTTTGATACCATTGACCATGGTATATTTTTGGAGAGGCTACGGAGTTTAGGAGTCGGAGGCAGTGCTTGGCTGATCTCAATAGTGGTTATAGGAGGTATTAATTCGACAGCCTGGAGCTCCTGAGGGGTTAATTTTATCTCCCATGCTATTTAATATCTACATGAAGCTGTTGGGAGAGGTCATCAGGAGATTTGAATCAGGAGAGGCGGTTGAAGTGCTTGACAGGTGCCTGGGGGCGGTAATGGGCTGGATGGGGGGGCAATAAATTGAAGCTGAATCCACACAAGATGGAGGTGCTGTGCGTCATAGGGTCTCAGTTCTGTGTAGTTGGGAGATACCCTATCCTTGACAGGATGCAATGTCCTGGAAGGGACAGGTGCGTAATCTGGGGGTACTCCTGGACTCTATGCTGATGCTTGAAGCTCAAGTGGATGCCATGGCCAGAAGTGCCTATTACCAACTATGACTGGTACGTCAACTGAAGACTTTTCTGGACAGAGATGACTTGGCCACAGTTATCCATGCTCTGGTAACCTCTAGATTGGACTACTGTAATGCACTCTACATGGGGCTGCCCTTGAAGAGAAGTTGTAGCTAGTGCAAAATGCAGCTGCTAAGGTGCTGATCGGGACAGCTAGCCGGATGCACACCACACTGGTTCTAAAAGAGTTGCACTGGCTGCCAATTCACTATTGAGCCCAATTCAAGGTGTTAAATTTTGACTTATAAGGCCCTAAATTACTTGGGCCCCAAATATCTAAAGGAATGCCTTCTCCCATCGCCTTAAGATCTGCAGGGGAGGCCCTCCTGGTTGTTCCACCGCCTTCAGAAGTGAGGCTGGTGGGCACCCAGGAGAGGGCCTTTTCAGTAATAGCCCCCAGGCTATGGAACAGTCTCCCCTCGGAGGTGCGTTACGCTCCTTCTCTGATTACGTTCAGGAAGGCGGTGGAGACACACCTCTTCACTGAGGCCTTTGACTAAAATTTGGTTATGGTTGCCCCCATTGCAAACTCTATTTTTACTGATATTGTGCTGCGTTTTTGTTTTTGTTGGTTTTAAATTTAAATATTATTTCTTTGATATGCTGGTTTTAAAAGTTGTTACCCGTCCTGAGTAGGGCGGGATATAAATAAATAAGTTAAGAGTGTTCCTGTTCCCTCCCACACCTTTTTCCTTTTGTACCTTGTCTCTTTAGATTGTAAGCCTGAGGGCAGGGACCTCGTAACCCGCCCCGAGACCTCCAGATATAGGGTGGGATAGAAATACAAAGAAACATCCAGATAGCATATAAAAAACCCAGAATTACGTTGGCACTATATTAGGATTGCCACATGTATTCAGGGCAATCCCAATACAGTCTCAGGATATAGTGGTGAAATCCTAGAATACTGCTAATGCCCAAAACAGCAACACTGCTTACCTTGTCTGGTGCTTGTTTCCAGCTCTTTGAGAAAATGCCTACCATGCAAGTATGGGGGCAAAACATTATTTACCCCAAGAACGTAGAAAATGGTGGGATTTTGCCTGCCATACTGTGAGAGTGGTGCGCAAAATGATGCCTTGAAATGGGAGAAACGTTATAGTCTGAGATTGAGGAAGTGTAGACAGTCTCTCTAAAGATGATCAAGGGGGCAAGCCCTTTTTATTAAGCTTTGGAGTCATAAAATCTGGACTCCTCTCTGACTATAATTGTTCAATTCATGCAAGAATTATATATACCTTGAATTCAAATTATTTAATAACACATTATTTTTTGTTTGTTCTACATTTGTCTTTCAATAAATTGTACTTAACTACATATTTTGCACACAGGTGATGGTGCATCTATGCACTGACATGGGGGGTAGGGGGACAGTTTTGCCTCCAAATTTTAAAGGCATAAGAAACTGTCATTCAGATTTGCTAGTCAAGAGACTCAAATGCTTCACTGCTGACAATACTTACTTGCCCAACCTAACTGCATACTCCTTCAAAGCAAACACATTGTCTGCAAAGACGATAATCTTGTCATTCCTTCGTTCATGAAACTTAATCAGGAACTGGCAAGCCCTGAATTTGTTAGGGTTCATGGTATATAGCAAGATCCGTTTCTTTGTTTTAATAGCCACGTATTCCCTGTAAAATTCAGGAGACATTGGACACCAAACCTACACCAAATAAAACACAATATTCTGTAAATTAAGGCTCACAAGGTTCATACAGTTTGCTAAAAGGGGGGGGGGTTGAGACGACAAGAAGACTAAGCCAAATTCAGTTCAAAATATTAAAACGTAACTAGAAATAGTGACTATTATTCATCATTTCCTACGGACATCAGGCAGACATGGTTTACATTTAATACTTGGGCAATGCTGTGTTCAGTATTTCGATACAGTGTTCTGTACTAGATACAACATTTATCCAGTATTCCTGTGCCTTTCTGTATATAAAAATAGTAAAATTCTTTCAGTAGTCCCAATCACCGATTCCGTAACTTGCATAGATAAAAAGTATCTTAGCTGAAACCTGTGCAGCAGTTTCTGCCCTCTACTGAACTTCAAAAGCAGCACGCTGCCCATATGCATGGTAAAAAACAGGAAGCTCATTTGCTTTGCAGAAGGCAGATAGAAAAGAGCTTGATTACCCACCTTTCTTGCCCCTCCCCTGCAATTACTTTCTTCAGTTCATATGAAAACTAGGGATTAATGCCCATGTTTTGAAATATTTGCTTTTACCGAATCAGTATAGAATGTAAATATCCAGTAGTTCTAAGTCTGCAAAAATGTTCTAGTATCAATCTCAAGATTTCCTGGTTTCAAATTCTACTGGGGAGGTGGTGTTGCTTACTGAAAACATCAGAATCCAGGAAGGACAAGGATAACATTTTTATTATTTTAAACCCACCCACCCCCAAAGAAACAGATAAGCCAGAGGAGGCGGCAAAAGAAACGCTGTGGGCCTCACCCTGACCACGGCAGGTGAGAGGCAGCGATAAGTGACAGGAATATCAACATGAATAAAGTAAACACTCACTGCAAGAACAAAGGTTCACGGAGGCTGAAAAGGCAACACAGATGAACTGAGGAGTCTTGGTGCCTTTTCAGTTTAGGACAGGGCTAATACCACCTTTCATTGTCAGTGTTGACGCAAAGGAAAATGCTCCCAGCAGAGACAACACGTTCAAAGAGCAGTTTTATAGCAACTTTGAATGTACAGCTTAGGAAGTTCGATGTTTACCTCGGCACACTGGACTTTAGCAATATAGCCATTGTTCTGCAGCTCCATCCAGTTGGCTTCATATAGTTTAGGTCCAATGAGGAAATTCAAATCTACAATTTTGTCATCTTCCCTCACAAGAGTCGCGGTCAGCCCAAGCTTGCAATGTGCTTGAACAATGGTCAGCACACGCCTGAACATTTTTGCTACAGAAAAAATGCAAGAAAAAATGTTTCAATATGTGTGTGCTGGTTTTTTCAAAAAGAATTCATGCAAGAGTGCTGTGCTTACTTTGAGAACTAAAACACTTTTCCGCCAGAATTTTTATCCTAAACATGCACTAACAAAGACTTTTGATATCTAAGATACAGAAGCAGAAGAACTATTTTCACCCTTATAGCCCTACAGTGAATTATGTGCTCAACTATCAGGGAGTTTGTTAAATTCAACAACTTTACTTTCAAATAAATATATACAAAATGATGCTTGCAGAATGTTCGCTCACAAATTATTATTGTGATAACACTGTTATTGTTTAAAAAACAAAATGTCAATTCTGCTGTAGAAGGGTGAACAAAATACGCATTTTTTTAAAAGCATGAGTATTTGTGTTACTTAATACAGGCAGGGAGGCTGTGTGTACTCATGCCTTGCTTGTGAACTTCCATATGAGCAAGTTGCTACTGTGAGGTGGCTGGACTACATGGACAACCGGCCCAATCAAGCATCACATATCTTATGTCCTTATGACGTGAGTCACATTTGAAATCAAACAGTAATAACTATTTTTTCTTGTTTTACTTATGAAATTTTGAGGGCTTAATATTAAAGAAGCCAAAGTCTGCTGGCCAAAGGACTTTCCCACTAGGGCTTAGAACCCTTCTAAGACCTCGTTAGGAACCCAATTGGTACCTGATTGGTACCAACCGGGAAGGCCCTGTTCCCACTTGGACCCCACTGAAGGCCCCTTCTGCAAGGCCTTGTCCCCACGAGGGCAGGGGAAATCCAGGTTTAATGGGTCCTTCAGGCCCTTAAATCTAGATTTTGTGTGGGGACATGGCATGAAGACTGCACCAGTGGACACCTGTCTTCACCACTTACTTGCAGATGGGATCCAGACGTCCAGGGGCTGGGCCAGGAGGAGCAGGGCTGTGCGTGCACGTGGTGCAGGCTCCCCCCCCCCCCCGCTACAGGGTTGCTCCAATCATAGCTGCTCGCTTTGGCAGGCAACAAGGATCATGGCCCCAATGCTCCCCCCCTCTGCCCACCACCTCATCCTCCCCAGTACACAAGCAGGCTCCTGGGGGTGGGAGGCTGCTGACAACCGTGGTGGCGGTCTGCACTGACAGTGGCAGATGCAATCGTTGCCTCTGTTGTCTCTGGCACACACCCCCATGCCTCCATCAGCCCGCAGGGCCTGCTGGAGATGGCAGAGGCGGCGTTTGCAGCTGCATCTGTCAGGGCAGCCTACCTGTCACCGCCGCTGCCATCGGCACTCCACCCCCACCCCCAGGAGCCTGCTTGGGTGATGGAGAGGAGGAGAGGGGCGGCGGTGACAGAGGAGACGTGATCCTGCCTCCATCACCCAGAGTGGCAAAGGAGGCAGGATTCTCCTCTCCCCACCACCTCCGTCACCTGGCATCGTGGCGGCGGCGGCGGAGACCGCCCAGCACAGGCTTCATAGCTCCTGCATAAGCAGCTACGAAGCCTTGCCTCTCTGCCCTGCCCTCTTCCAGCTCTGGTGAAACGGAGCTGGAAAGGGTTCGGCATCCCTACGGTGACCTGCTCAGCACCTATTGCAACTGGGTGCTAGCAGACCCGTGGTGACGCACGGGGTCATCCTGGAGATCCGTATCTTCATCCGGGTCTCCAGGATGACCCCATCTCAAAGATCCAGATCTTTGACTGCGTGTGGAAAAAGAGTGCAAGTCTAGTGATAAATCCAAATCCTATCCACTGGGCCTCCTCCCCTTCCAATTTACATTAACAAATTTCAGAGAAAACAATCAAACATGATTGAGCAGCAGGTAATAAAAAAGCCATCTTTCTTGCTTTAGGAATTTCACACAGCATTGTTAAAATACTCTCAATCAGCGTTAGCGTGTCTTATGAAGAAATGCCTGAAGCCCTATTCTTGCCACCTTGCATTCCAGAAAAAAATAATTAGGAATAAAATAATGTTAGATTTAAGATACGGACAGAGCATGCAAAGGAAATGTTGCAATTGTTCATAAATATAGTTTATTTTTACCAGGGATGGTGTGTACTTCATCAAGAATCATAAGGCCCCATTCTTGACTCTTCAGCCATTCCATTACTTTTTCTGCCTCCCATGATCGCTTTGTTGTATGTCCTAACATGGAGTAGGTGCTTATAGCTACAGAACAGCCAATTGGTTTGTCTTTCGCATCGGACGTAAATCGACAGATCTGGCTGTCATCAATGGTCGACCACATTTTAAACTGGGCCTTCCACTGCTCCACAGAGACAGCAGAATTGCCAAGCACCAGGCACCGCTTGCGGACCGTGCAGGCAGCTGTCACTCCCACAAGTGATTTTCCAGCACCTGCAGTGAGCAAGAAAACAAAAAGTTAGGTGTTTTATTTATTTTATTTAAAAATTCATATCCTGCCCTTCAAAAGAAAGTCCCTGGCTGGGTCACTAGAATATACAGAATAACCTAACACATATTTAAGATCCCACCTCCCTGGCAGGACAAACATAACAATTCACAAAATAGGAAGGCAGGAAAGCCAAGACAGTATTTAAAATCTGTTGAACTAAGAAACTGTCCTCTAAAAATATAACAGGCACCTAAAGAAAAACTCAGTAAATATACTTGGCAACAGAATGCTCTGAAAGTAAGCAATGCAGTTGTACAACTAAAATAAGAGGTCAAGTTAAGCATGTTTGATGTTTACTGACAGCCTGAAGAGAAATAAAATAGTCTAAATTCTTAAAAAAAGACACACAACAGAAAGTTTTACTATCTCGTAACTTACCACAGGGCAGGACAATAACACCAGATCTAGCACGGCCATTTCCAAACATTTTTCTCAAGCTCTTTTCCTGATATGGTCGAAGAACCGCTGTGGGTTTCAAGTCTATATTAATATCTGGATTCACTGAATCGTTTCTAAAATCGTACTCTGCAAGCAGAGGGAACTCCAGTTGAATACAACGCTTCTGCAGTTCCTCAATCATTTCCTAGGGTAGAAAAGGAATAGAAAACTAAAGAAGGTACCTCTAAAATCCTGGACTGTTGTCAAAGAGGGCTTTTAGAAATCCTGCTACATGAACATATTTATTTACAATTGTATGTTTAACACTCTAGCCAGGTAGTATACACGAAATGCCTCCTCCTCGTTTTTAATACAATTTAAAATCCACAGGCTATGTGGGCATGATACTTCTCGTTCCGTAGAAATTGCCTACAGTTCGTCTGTTAAAGAAATAGGGTTAAATGAGTAGAAGTATTATATTCTCTGCAGCTGAGTGAGACATTCCACAATTGTTCTTAACTTTGCTTTCCTAATGAGGCAGATAGTGATATCATTTTTGTAATGTTTGGGAAGAAATGTTTTAAACAGTAAGTAACAGCTGCTATTCCTCTTAATATTTCTAGAACTTGGGTAGTTTTATATTTATTAAGCAAAAGTGACTGTTGTATCAATCTGGTTTAATACTACTACAAGTAGCAGCTGGCTATGAAAATTCATACAATAGATATCAGTTTCTCAGGCATTTTTGGTCTGAGATTTGTTTATTATTTATTTACATTTAAATGCCAACCTATACCACATGGTATTAAGGTGAGTTACAACAGATCTAAAACCAATACCAAAAAAAGTCAACAGGTTAGAATCAGAAATAAGATAGGAACAAAATTAATTTTAAATTACATCTCCCAGAATATTCCTCAAGGTATTTTACCTGCTTCACTTCAAAAGAAACAGTTTGGGTTTCTTCCTCCTCCTCTTCCTCCTTATCCATTTGTTCATAAAACTCAAATAAGTCAGCAGGAACATCTGTACCTTGCGATGTTGAGGGACCACTACCAGCATCTCTGGTCTTGGAAATCTAGAGTAAAAAATTAATCAGTCACATTTAAACAGCCAAAAATAGACTCAGGTTCCACAGGCAAGCCAAAAATGTACAAGAGGGATGATGATGATGATGATGATGATGATAATAATAATAATAATAATATTTAGTTGTATACCGCCCTGTGGCAAACCAATCCGGGTGGTTAACAACAATAAATATAAAAACATCATATAAGAATAAAACATTATGGTCCCTCCCCCCCTTAAAAAGTATTAAACAATATGACAAGTTAAAATACAGTATCAAAAATATAAAACATAATTAAACGGACTAACAGCCCAAGTGTCCCTCCGGAGCTCCTCAACCAACACTTATGATGGGGCCACGAGGGGAATGAGGGGGGCAGGGAGCCCGAGCTGGGATGGTTGAACTGGAGAAAATTAATCTGGAAAGGCCTGCCGGAAGAGAACCGTCTTGACAGCTTTTTTAAAGCTGTCTAGTGATGTCAACTGACGGATCTCATCCGGCAGGTCGTTCCAGGGTTTGGGGGCAACAGCAGAGAACGCCCTCTGGGAGGTCGCCGCAAGCCTGGATTTTAAAGGCTGCAGTAAGTTCTTCCCAGAGAAGCGGAGAGCGCGGGGAGGATTGTACAGGAAGAGGCGGTCCCTGAGATAGCTTGGACCCAAGCCATTTAGGGCTTTAAAGGTAATAACCAACACCTTGTAACGGGACCGGAAGCTAATAGGCAGCCAGTGTAAGGACCTAAGAACCGGAGTAATGGGGTCCCCTCCTAGATGTACCGGAAACAAGCCTGGCTGCCATATTTTGTACCAGCTGAAGCTTCCGAACCAAGTACAGGGTTAGCCCCAAGTAGAGCACGTTACAGAAGTCCAGGCGTGAGGTTACCAGTGCGTGCACAACAGTTTTGAGGTCCTTTACTTCCAGGAAAGGGCGCAGTTGGCGTATCAGCCGAAGCTGATAGCAGGCACTCCTGACTGTCGCATTTACATGATTTATCATCAGGATGGGTTACACGTGAACCAAGAAAGAACCATACATATAAAAAATGTATCAAAATATGTCTACGAGGTGTTGGAAAGGTAAAAAAGTAGAGGGCACTTTTTATCATATGTGGTGGACATGTGAAAAAGCAAGAAACTACTGGGCGACAATAGGGAACTTGATGAGACGAATCTTTAAAAATACTATGTTTAAACCAGAATTGTTTTTGTTGGGAATAGTAGATGAGAATTTAAATAGTATAAAGACTTTGATGTTGTATATGGTCACTACAGCCAGACTGTTATATGCACAGAAATGGAAGGAGGAAGAATTACCAACAAAGGAGGAATGGCTAATTAAACTGATTGAGATGGCTGAAATGGACAAATTGACAAATCTGTTAAAGGACAGAACAGGGAATACGTTTCTGGAAGACTGCAGCCCCCTTATCAAATTTCTACAGGACTTGGAGGTGATGACTGAAGGTTTCAGCTAACATATATGGAAAAGAACATAAGGCGTATATGAGGAGCATAGACTTAATTTGATTAGAAGGAGTCGGAAGAACGGAGAAAGTCACATATAAAATAGTTAAAGTAATTTAATAATGAGATGTGGAAAATATTCTTGTTGTAATGACCTGCTAAATGACTGTTCCATGGAACAAATGGTCATGGAACCAAGCAGGGGAAATGCAGTCCTGGACTTGATCCTAAGTAATGCTCAGGACCTGGTAAAGGACGTCACTGTAGCTGATCCAGTTGGGAACAGTGACCACAATGCAATAAACTTCAACTTAAATACAGGGAGTAAGTTCTTAATAAAGTCTAACACAGAGACCTTAAACTTTCACAAGGGAAACTTCCCCAAAATGAGGAAATTAGTAAAAGAAGTTGAAAGGGAAAAAGAGTTCAATCACTTCAAAATGCATGGAGACTATTTAAAAACACAATGATGGGGGAGTGCATGTGTGCGCGGCCAGCTAACAGCTAGATCACGCTGCTCCTCCCCCCCCCCATTGCTTCAAATGCTCTAAAACAGCAATTCTCACCCCCAACCCTCATAAAAATATATTTGAGGGTTGGGGGAAGCCTTCCCCGACCTCCAGGATTGGCAGGGTAAAACGGGGGGCTCCTCGAAGAGCTCAAAATAGCAACAGCAGAAGGCACAGGGCATGAAACGGAAGGAAAGGATGGTGCTGCTCCCTGGAAGCCCTAAAAACTCAAGCTCAAATGGTGGAAACCCAGCCCTGCTGCCATCACTCTGAGGCTCTTGAAAATAAGAGTAAGGCCATAATTGATCCACAAGAGCTAATTGCCCAAGTGAAAAAAACCACTAAAGACGAAAAGGGTGAAATGTATGCCCAATTTAACCAGAAAATGGTCAATATTAATTGATCAATCTCAGAAATCAAAGAAACAGCATCTGCTACGTTTGACAGGGCTGCTGAGGCCCATTCTGAGGTAGCAGCATTGGTTAGAGAAGTGTTAAAGTTGCAAGACCCGGTCCTTGACCTGCAATGTCGCTTGCGTAGGAACAACCTTCACTTTTGCAGACTACGTGAAGTTGAGGGACATGGCATGACTGAATTTTTAACTACTTGGTGGAATGGCACACATCCCATTGCAAGGGTGCATCACAGCCTCCGCCCTAAGCCTTTACCTGATAAGCCTCCTCGGGATATAGTGGTTGCTTTTTCTTTTTGTGTATAATATTTTTATTAAAACATTTTCATAAGCAACCTAAAAATCCAAACACAACAAGTCATTGACATCTAATAATGTCCCTCCATCTTCTTAATATTTTGGTTGACTTCCTTGTTTTTCAAACAACTTCTCTTCCATTTTCTTCTTTGTCCACACTCTGTATGTTTCTTTCTGTTTTTCAGCTGAACTTCTAGATTTCACAGAACCAATCTTAATTAATCATCTCCTTCCTACATAATTATTTAAAAAAATCTTTTAACCTCCTAATTTCCTAAACTATATCCTATACTATTCATATACTTCTATTATTGCGTTATACTCCCATCTTCACTTCACTTGTTGATTAGTCTATATTCACCTGATATTTCTTTGCTAGTGAAACAGCTATTCCCTGTTTCAGACATGCTTTTCTATAAAGCTGAACAAGATTGTATTTGTATGTGTTATCAATGTTATGGCAGTGATTGAAATAGTTACTTTAAATGTCAACCGTCAAGTTGTTTAATCATCCCTTGTTGGCCAGGATCCACATGGCTGCTGGCTCCTCTAAATCTAGGGAGGTGCCAACTGTCCTCTCCCCATCTCTGCCCTTCAGGCTTGAGAAAACCTTGGTAGACCCTAAAGCAGTGATGGTGAACCTTTTGAGCCATTCGCAAGAAAACCTAGCTTAACTCGGGTGCTGTGTCACATCTAGAAATATCCATAATTTTGTGATATTTGTAGCTCTAGTAAAAAAGTTATTTTTGATATACAGTGCCTGACAGAAGTTCTGTTGCTTATCCATGTTGTTGAAACCAAAGCTTATAACCTGACTTAAAATTCATCCATTGGTTTTAGAAATGACTCATATGAAAGCTGAAACCCTCCCAAATG
Organism: Aspidoscelis tigris stejnegeri; assembly: GCA_023333525.1. Lineage (NCBI taxonomy): Eukaryota > Metazoa > Chordata > Lepidosauria > Squamata > Teiidae > Aspidoscelis > Aspidoscelis tigris. Next base: position 18,814,033 of record JALMGA010000015.1, read on the forward strand.
AGGTTTTTTAAAAGAAAATAAATTTGCTTCACTGCGGAAATATTAATATCATTTAATGAACACAGAAAGGTCTGATTTTGGCTAGACAAAAGTTTTGTCGCCTTGTCATATAATGCAACTAATCCTAGTTTACAGTGTCACCTGTGCTCACTAATTGATCGGATAATTAGTGGGTGTGTATAAAAAGAACTCCAGCACCCCAGACCTTCACTTGAACTGCAACTTGACCTCTGACAACATGCCAAAAATCCACCCTGCGACCAAAGCCTTGATTATCAAGAGGCTGAAGACCAGATCCACTGCAGAGGTGGCTGGCACCTTTAATGTGTCTCAGCGTCAAGTACAAAGAATTACAAAAAGATTTGAAGAGACTGGAGATGTTTTTGACAAGCCCAGGTCCGGCAGACCCCACAAGACGACTGCTCAGGAGGAACGTTTGTTGGTTCGAAAATCAAAAGCCAGCCCTTCTTCCACTGCAGCAGAGCTCCAACAGGCCTGGTCACCTCAAGTCCCTGTGTCAACTAGAACAGTTTGTAGGATTCTGTCTCGAAATGGCCTCCATGGTCGAATCAGTGCCCAGGAGCCAGCACTAAACAAAACGCTATTAAAATACCGTGTGGCATTTGCCAAGGCCCACAGCCTACTAAATGGATGGACGCTGGAAAAGTGGCAGAAGGTGGATTTCTCAGATGAATCTTCAGTTGAATTACACCACAGCTGCCACAAATACTGCAGGAGACCTACTGGAGCCCGTATGGATCCAAGATACACCCAGAGAACAGTTAGATTTGGTGGTGGAAAGATCATGGTCTGGGGTTACATTCAGTATAGGGGTGTGCAAAACATTTGCAAGGTGGAAGGCAATATCAATAGCCTAAAATATCAAGAAGTATTAGCTGCCTCTTACATTCCCAATCATAAAAGGGGTCAAATTTTGCAGCAGGATGGTGCTCCATCTCATACACCCATCTCTACATCAAAGTTCCTCAAGGCAAAGAAGATCAAGGTGCTCCAGGACTGGCCAGCCCAGTCACCAGATATGAACATCATTGAGCATGTTTGGGGTAGGATGAAAGAGGAAGCTTGGAAGACAAAACCAAAGAATCTTGGTGAACTCTGGGAGGCATGTAAAACTGCATTCTTTACTATTCCTGATGACTTCATCAATAAATTGTATGAATCAGTGCTGAAACGCATGGATACAGTCCTTCAAGCTCATGGAAGTCACACAAAATATTAAATATGGCTCTAATAGCACCACAACTTCATTCACCAATGTTATGAAACATATCTTTGTATTTGAAGTGAATTATTTGTTTGATTTTCACATTACTTTTTGTAGGCGACAAAACTTTTGTCTAGCCAAAATCAGACCTTTCTGTGTTCATTAAATGATCAATATTTCCGCAGTGAAGCAAATTTATTTTCTTTTAAAAAACCTCATTTGGGAGGGTTTCAGCTTTCATATGAGTCATTTCTAAAACCAATGGATGAATTTTAAGTCAGGTTATAAGCTTTGGTTTCAACAGCATGGATAAGCGACAGAACTTCTGTCAGGCACTGTACAGTAGATGAAGTCATTAAAAACAAGAAGAGTTCATTTAGAAAATGGAAGGCTTGTCCTAATGAGGAGAACAGGAGGGAACATAGACACTGGCAACTCAAATGCAAGATGACAATTAGGAAAACTAAAAGGGATTTTGAGGAGCACATTGCTAAAAACATCAAAAGAAATAACAAGAACTTCTATAAGTACATCAGAAGTAGGAATTCAACCAGGAAAGCAGTTGGACCATCAGACGGTAAAGGACAGAAAGGGGTAATTAAAGAAGACACGGAGATTGCAGAGAGACTAAATGAATTCTTTCCCTCCATATTCACAGAGGAAGACAAAGGATACATGCCAGTAGCTAAGCCTGTATTTTCTGAAGAATTAAACTGGATAGAGATAACTAAGGAAGAGGTCCTTGCATGTCTTAATAAACTTAAATGTTAACAAGTCACAGGGACAAGATGAAATTCATGCAAGAGTTCTTAAGGAACTCAAATGCAAAATTGCCGACCTTCTAGCAAAAATGTTGGGAAAGATTATATAACATCAGGCTCTGTACCTGAGGACTGGAGTGTAGCAAATGTTAACACCAATCTTCAAAAGAGGATCCGGGGTGATCCAGGCAATTACAGACCAGTTAGCTTAATGTCAATTCCATGTAAGGTGATGGAAACCATCATTGAAGATAAAATTAGTGTGCACACGGAGGAGAAAGTATTGTTGAACAAAAGCCAGCATGGCTTCTTGAAAGGTAAATTATGCCTTACAAACTTGTTGGAATTCTTTGAGAGTGTCAACAAACATGTGGATAAAGACGAACCAGTCAACATTGTCAAAAGCCTTCTGAAAGTCCAGATAGACAAAGTCCCATGTCAAAGGCTACTGAGTAAACTCATCAGCCATGGAATAAAAGGAAAGGTTCTGTCCTGGATTTGTGACAGAGAGTAGTATAAATGGGCAATTCCCAGGGTGGAAAGAGATAAAAAGTGGGGTCCCCCAAGGTTCAGTGTTGGGACCAATGCTTTTTAATTTATTCATCAATGATCTAGAAGAAGGGGTACACAGTAAAATAGCAAAGGTTGCTGATGATACTAAATTATTTAGAGTAGTAAAAACCGAAAGAGATTGCCAAGAGCTCCAGAGGGATCTCTTAGCATTGGGTGAGTGGGCAACCAAGTGGCAAATGTGCTTTAATCTTAACAAGTGCAAAGTAATGCACATCAGGGCCAAAAATCCAAATTATGTCTATAAACTGATGGGGTCTGAGCTTTCTGCAACATACCAGGAAAGGGATCTTGGGGTTCGGGTGGACAGTTCAATGAAGGTGTCAGCCCAGGGGGCAGCAGCAGTGAAAGAACCTAATTGAATGCTGGGAATAATTAGGAAGGGAATAGAAAACAAGTCAGCAAGTGAGGTCACTCTGAAATATTGTGTACAATTCTGGTCACCATATCTCAAAAAGAATATTGTGGAAGTGGAAAAGGTGCAGAAAAGGGCAACCAGAATGATTAAGGGGCTGGAACACCTCCCTTACGAAACCAGGCTGCAACATCTAGGCCTCTTCAGTCTGTAGAGATGGCACTTAAGAGGGGACCTGACTGAAGTATATAAAATTATGCATGGAATACAAAAGATGGACAGAGAAAAAAATATCACACAACTCTAGAACCAGGGGGCACTCTATGAAGCTGATGGGTAGGAGAGTCGGATCCGGCAAGGGGAAGTATTTCTTCACCCAGAGGCTCATTGGTTTATGGAATTTGTTGCTGGAAGTGGTGGTAACAGCTATCACCCTAGATGGCTTTAACGTAGGGTGTTTTTCCACTGTCAGAAAGTACCCATTTTTGCACCCATTAAGGACCCATTTGGGTGTGAGCCGGATGATCTCATTTCCACCACGGCATCCATTTGGGACCCAACTGTTTCAACTGCCTCTGGGGAAATCCGGATCAAATGGGTACTTTCTGGCCTTTAATCTGGATTTTCTGTAGACCCCATTAATGGGGTCTACAATGGGATCTTCAGGCAGAAAATCCGGATTAAAGGGAGCCTGTTTCCATGCTTGTGTGGCAATGGGGTCTAGAGGAGGCTAGGGGGAGGGGGCACCCATGGGGGGGAGCCCCAAAACCTAAGCTTTGAAGTCATTTCGAAGTCACATCGAAGTCTGTCCAAAATAGCTCCGAAGTCACTTCGAGGTTCACTCTGAAGATCAGCAGACTTCAATGGAGCTGTTTTGCACAGACTTCAAAGTGACTTCGAAATGACTTCGAAGCCACTTACGGAGATTGCACCCCCTGTCCCCCCCCTCAAACACCTGGGGTGACAAGCAGACCCCTCATGGGTAGATCTGGATTTCCAAATGGGGGCTCCGGTGTTTCCATGGCAGGGAGGCTAGCACCCATTGCTACTGGGTGCTAGACCACCCATGGAAACACATTAGGTACTTCCCTTAATCTGGATCTACTAGATCCGGATGAAGGAATGTACCCATTCCTTAGATCCGGATCTTCTTAGATCCAGATTAAAGGAGTGCAGTGGAAAAACACCCGTAGTTAGACAAGCTATGGATGACAGATGTATCAATGGCTACTAGAATGAATGCCTAAGTACATCTTTCAGGCTGGGGGGAAAGTAGGATGCTTCTAAGGCCATTTGCTGTGATTTGAGAGCAGGAAAAGGTTTGTCCTTGTCTCTGCTTGAGATGCCCATGAGCATTTGGTGGACCACCATGTGCGACTGGATGCTGGACTGGGTGGGCTGTGGCCTGATCCAGCAGGGCTCCTCTTATGTTCTTATGTTATGTTCTTATGTTATGTTCTTATTGTAGAAATCACAGCAACAGTGTTTTTAAACCACTTGTCAGGAAAGATGGAAGGGCAGCACTGCAACCATAAGTATTATAAATGCTGCCAAGATAGGCATGAAAAATTGCCACGTTGAGAAAAAGAATCCAGGTAAGACCTTTGCTAAATGTTCCATTTGCCGCAGAAACATTTGTCTGTGCTAACAAAGGTGAAAATTCACAATATTTAGCAGAAAAGTTCTGATTCTAATAAAAATAGACAACAGACTAGCTAAATGTTATCAATGAATGAAACACTGGAAACTTTCTAGCAGGTTTCAGTTAATACCTCAATGCTTTTTAAACTACATGGTTTCCCAATACCTGGTTCACTTTTATATAAATATTTGGTATTACGTTCAAATAACTGTCTTACTTAAATTCAAAACTGTAATCTTTGTACTCCTTTTTGTGCCTTTTCTTTCACCACAAGCCTCACTGGAGTTACTGCTGAAGATTATTAGGAACCATTAGCATAAAAATATATTAAGCAGAAAAGGGAGACTCCAGTATAGACTGTAATGCTACAATGGCACTCTCAGAAAGGACATACATCATATAATGAACTCCTGCAACAATGATCACGGCCATTTTTACTGCCCACAACAAGGGAAGCATCAAAGAAAGAAGAGACTGCATTATAAAACAGGGTGATGCATTATCTCAACATACAGCTGATTTACTTGTAAACGTTTCTGTGATGAGTTCAGTTTCTTCTCCTTCTGCATTTCGTAATCGACAGTCTCTAATAACTGTGTCTTGGAGAAGTTGCTGGATGACATCAGGATGGGTGCTTTCTACGAAATATCTGGACAGCACAAAAAAGGAGAGTTCTATCATTCAGAAATGCAACCTTGCTGAAGACAGACAACTTTATGCCTCTTTAGGAAAACGGCCCAACCAGCTGTGGCAGACTGCAGTCCTTAAAGATGCAGTGAGTTAAGAAAACTGCTATTCTAAAATGTTTCTCTGCCAAACAGCATCCAAGTGAAATCTCAGCAATCAGCTAACAAATCTGAAGGAAGATTCAGAAATATAAATAAAAACTAGAAGCATAAACTACCTACTTACCTATTGTGCTTCAGAACCAGCTTTACCTTTCCATAGCTGACAGTACAAAGCTACAAAACAATAACAAACAGAAATAGTGCAGAAAGAAACTTATTTCCATTATAAACACAACAAATCCAGTTCTATTCCCAATTCACATCCCATGAAAATTGGTTCAGGCATTACCTGTCAATGTTAGCTCATAAATCTTGTTCATACAATAGAATTTGTCTCCTATACTCATGTGAGAATTGATGCAGACTCTATGGCACGAAATAACTGCTGCTTGTCTCAGAGTTACCACAAAGAACTGGTATATACAGTAAAGTTGCATACGCTTTGCTAAAAGATAAAAGAAGGTCTGCAGCCCAGTTTCCAGACCTGAAAATTACATCAGCCATGTATTACCTCTGAAGGGCAGACATAGTCCAACTACTTCCTGATAGCAAACTTATTGACAGTCTAACTCCAGTTCCCAAGCTGGCACAGTGAGAACTGACAGACCGCGCTTTAGTCAGGGAGATCTATTAGACCCCTCCTCGTCAGGCCCATTGCTGAATTCCAGCACATTGTTTCAGAAGTTCCCAAACTTTCGCCTCCAGATGTTGTTAAATTCCAGTTCCCATCATTCCTTGATTTTGGCTACAGAGAGGGATGGAAGTTATAGTCCAAAAGTATGTGGAGGCCTGAGTTTGGGACCCTTGACTTATTTTTAATGAGGAAGGCATCATTCATAAAACACATCTGGCATCAAGGTGTAAAGTTATCCATAAAATGAATAGCCAAATCCTGCTCTCATATTTACTTTGGCAGTCTTAGTCCATGCTCAAGAGAAATGCATTCAAAATAATTATGACAAGTTCCTAAAAAAAGACAAACTGCTTTCCCCCCCCCTCAAGTGGAAGCTGACCATCTTAAAGTTCAGCTGCCTCTAATTCTACAATTCTGCTCCTTTAAATGAACTAGAATAAGTCGCTTTATGTTAGAAGGTAATTACCATCCAACACAAGCTAAACTGGATATTGATCTTCTCAGTCAATTATGACAAGACCACAGGTGCTTCCTGTTACTACTAGCAATTTTTAGTACCTAATCTTTCATCCCTGAACATGTGAAGCAAGCAGATAATACATAGCTGCCTACCTTGATAAACTGAATGATCCCATCCGGCACGCCAGTCTTGCTTAGTTTTTGAAGATATTCAGTAATATCACTTGTTTGCAAACCAACACTAACAGCAGCATAGAGAGAGTAAGCAGTCAATTTATATTCATGTATATGAGTAGGACGACAGACTGGCTCAGCAATCGCGACTAGAAAATCCTGGGCATACTTGTAAACAGGTGAGAATGCTTCAAGAAATACATGGCCATCAGGAGCCTAGAAGAAAGCAAAAAAGTAAACTGTAATACCATGTATCTGAAACAGCCAGATAATCTGTGCCACTGCGGGTACAGTGGGATGGGGCGGGATATAAATATAAATAAATAAAATTAAAGAACATCCCACGCAACAAAAAATTTAATTAACTGACAATATATTGATACGACTTTTTTCACTGGGGGAAGAGCCATGCCTACAACTCAGGACAAACACGTTTCTTGCTGCTCCTGATTTTATTAATTTTATCAATGCCACTTTTCTGAACAAGGGCAAACACTTTATTTTGGTCTGCTATAGTGCCTGGCCAAAGCTAGTGCTTTCATACCTTCTGTACTTATTTTTACAAGACTAATGAGAAATAAGAAAAAAAGACTGTGAACAAGCCCTGAGCTGCACAGTGCTCTAAGGTAGATGCTGCCCATCGGAAGACCGAACTCCTTTCTACAAAAACCACACTGGACACTGAAGAAGTGCCACTTCCGGACGCCTCCATTTATTATAACAATGCAACCAGACCGTTTCCCAGCCCGCGACTGTGTCTTCAAGCTCTCCACCTAAGTCAGTAACAATCCTCTCTCCAACCCGGACAATTTACTAGGGGTGACAGTAAATCAATGTAAACTTGCAGCAGACACAGGGTCAGTAATTTTTGAGAAATTTCACAATATATCCAAAGATCTGGCACTTCTTAAATCAGACTTTGAGGATCTCAGAACGTGCCACGCATGCCGTACATTGTCCTCTCAGCTTCTGTTCTTATTACTGGGCAAGCTACTTACCAGCCAATTGACAACTCTCACCATCCAAGCCTACGACCTGTACGCAGCCCAATCTGAAGCTTTTATGGGAGTTCACTCTTCCACGCAGATAGTGTTATATATTACAGAAATTAGAATTAATGACAGATGTTGGTCCTCCCGCAGAGATATAGGGTACTCGCTCAGTCACCTCTTGCAATGTGAGCCCTCCCTCCCTCATAGATCTGAGATGAATTTCTCAGTTCCCCAGCAGACAACCCCTACAAATAATTCTTTTGTATTTCAGGTCTCCTAGTACTCCTTTAATGCTACAAAAGATGCAAAGTTTCTCATTGAAACAAGGCAAGTTTTTTTCAAAAGCAGGTGGTACAGGCTTTACTACAAGAATAACAAGAATCCACGCTTTGCAGCTTGGTTTTTAAAAAAATATTTTTACTGATTTTAAAAGCAATATGACATTAAAAAAACAATTAAACAATATCTATCATACAATTTCTTGTATCTTCTCTTAGTGTGTATTGCTTTGTTATTCTGTATGACTTCCCCCGTTTCTCCGACTTCCCTTCTTAATATCGCTTGTTCCTTTGCTTCTTTATTCATTCTTGTCATTTTCTGACTGCCTTCTTGATTTTTAGTCGAAACCTTCTGTCGACACTTGTAGTTCGTATAATTAATAAAAGGGTGCCAGTCTTCTACAAATCTATCCATTGTTCTATCATTTAACAAGTTTGTCAGTTTATCCATTTCTGCCAGATCAACCAGTTTAATTAACCATTCATACTCCGTAGGAATCTCCTTCTCCTTCCATTTTTGTGCGTATAGTAGTCTCGCTGCCGTCACCATATATGATACCAATACATTAATATCATCCAAAGAGTTATCTATTATACCCAACAAAAACAATTCTAGTTTAAATAAAAAATGCTTCTTTAATATTAATTTCATACTCTTATAGATTTGAGCCCAGTATTTCTTTGCTTTTTTACATGTCCACCACATATGGTAGAACGTTCCTTCTTCTTTCTTACATTTCCAACATTTGGTTGATATATTTTGATAAACTTTTCCTAATTTATGTGGTGTTAAATACCATCTATACATCATTTTATAAATGTTTTCTTTTAATAATGTATAATTTGTAAATTTCATATTCTTTGTCCACAATTTTTCCCATTGTTCCATCTGTATATTATACCCAAAATTTCTAGCCCATGTAATCATACATTCTTTAACCTGTTCATGTTCCATATCAATCTGCAAAAGTATTCTATAAACGAACCCAATAGTGCCCCTTTCCGCTTTGTTCAGTTTTGTCTCCCAATCTTCAATTTCTTCCTAAAAATTAAACTTTTGCTTATCTTCTCTAAATATATCAACTATTTGTGCATACATAAACCATTGTATATTTTTACCCTCTTGGATCAATTGTTCCCTTGGTTTAATATCAAATTCATTATTATCTTTTTTGTATAATAAATCCTCATATTTATACCAATGTCCACCATCCCCAAATTCCTTTATCAAACCTTCATGGAGTGATGCCCAGAGTGGAATCTTTCTATAGAGTTTGTTTTTATACATTGACGAAGTTTTAAATAAGGCATTTCTTACAAAATGATTCTTAAAATCTGCATTAACCTTTGCTTTGTCATACCATAAGTACCCATGCCAGCCAAACCTAAGACCTTCTCCTTCCAGTTGTAATAGTTTTTGGTCTTTTAGCCAAAACCATTTGGCTATCCAGCTCAGAACAGGCTGCAGCATGATATAATCTAAAGTTCGGCAATCCCAAGCCTCCTCTTTCTCTTGTGTCTTGTAGGAGTTTAAATCTTATCCTAGGTTTCTTTCCCAGTTTGTTTGTTAATGTTGTTGTTGTTTACTGAATTTGTAAACATAGTACTGTTATTTTATTACAGTTTGTTATATGGTTGTAAAAAAAAAATTAATTTAAAAAAAAAGAATACCAAGAATCCTTCTGATAAGGGTCTTCACAAGGCTGACTCCTCTCAATTGGCTAAAGGTAAAGTTCGTGAGGAAACAACCTCTGTATAGCATTCAGTCCCTCCAAACACTGCTCAGCCCACTTTGCTTTCAGTCCTCAAAAATAGGTAACCCTTTATTTCAAACAGAGCAGGATTCATGTAGCACCTCCTCTGGCATTTGCGAGGCAAGAAGAAGGATTCTAAGCCTCAACACCCTCAGGGCTCAAACTGCCTCCAGCAGGACCCAAGTCTCATCAACAAGCACCAAAAGGCCACAGTGAACCTCTCCAGGTCAGCCCAATAGGAACCTGGGCTTTAAATCCCTCAACCCTAAGTCAACTTCCAAAGGTCCGAAAACTATTTTGATAACTGCAGAGGTGCATCATCAGGCGAATGTAGACCCAGATCCAGCTCAGCCCCAGCCTGATCGCAGATCCTCTGATGCAGAAAGGCAGCCCTCCTCCTTGTACTCTTCAAACAGAACAAAGGGTTTCAGAATACCGTTCCGCTCTTGACACTGAGGGGGTTCCACTTGCAGCTGCCATACCTGCTTCTCTACCTCTGCATGATTATGAGCTGGATGCCCATAAATATTTACATTCACGACGTGCCAAAGGTCTTCATAACAGCTCAGCCAAATCATTGGCACAAGAGCTAACAGAAGCTCAGACACCACTCAGTGCCTTTGGATCTACCCCCTGCTTCCTTCAAGGTATCCAGACCCATCCCTCAGAACTCATCTACATGCCATAATCAATGTACAGATCTCAACACCACCAGATTACCTGGTTTTATCACCTTGGATAATTGACCTTCTTTGCTATCAGCTTTTCTACTAGACAGCGTCTAACATCCTTGACAATCTTTAGGCCCTGTTAAGATAATCTGCAAGATTTCTAACACCTACCCAGATTCTGACACTTGAAAGATGTGGATCGGAACATCACTCCCCTTGGCACTGACTTTCCACAGTTTTTCCTATTATTGGTGCCTTCCCCTTAGTTCTGTATTAATAATAATAGTAAACAGTTGGAGAAGCTCACCAGATACAAAGACCTGAGAACTGAACTTCGCGACTCTGGTGAAAACCAGTGAAAGTGGTCCCAGTCATCCTCGCACACTGGGTGCGGTGCCCAAAGATCTCAGCGGGCACCTAAAAACCATTGGCATTGACAAAATATCCATCTGCCAACTACAAAAAGCCACTTTACGGGATCTGCTCGCATAATTCACCGATACATCATGCAGTCCTAGGTGCTTGGGAAGTGCCCGACTAGTGATATAATACGAAATCCAGCATAGTGATCTCGTTTGCTGTGTGTATCTGCTGTTTTACATCATCATCATCATGATTTTATTTGATCAGTCATATGACCATTTCAAAGTTCAGTAAATAGCAATAACATTATAGAACAGAATAAAGGAAGGCAGCCGACATTCTATTTGTAGGTAGGTTCTGTATTGCGAGCAAAATTCGCTCAAGATGAACATGGATAAATCCAAAATTATGATTTTCAGAGGAAAAGGTTCAGATGGTACTTGAATGGAGTAAATTTGGAGCAAACCAACCGTTACAAATACCTAGGTATTATGCTCTCAGCATCTGGTACATGGGCAACTCATACTACTATAGTATACAAAGAGCATTGCATGCCGCAAGTTCCATCTACAAGCTGTTCCATTATAGATATCCAGGAACAATCAGACCTGCCCTGGAAGTCTTCAAGGCAAAATAATCTCATCACTTACATTTGGGGCTGAAATTTAGGGACATATCAACTTGGACAAGATCGAACCTTTCCAAGTTAAGCAGCTCCGCATTCTCTTGGGCCTTGCCAAAACAATGGTGACTGTTGCACTAAGGGCGGAGCTGGGAATATTACCAGTAAAAGCTCAAATTTTAATCAAACAATTTAACTACTGGTCAAAAATAAATGGGATGAATTCCAGTAGACTCCCATGATTATGCTTAGAGGAACAAGCTCAGCGTCAACACAAGCCCTCTTGGGCTGTAGTTTTAAACAATGAGTTGGCCAAAATTGGCTTCTCCTTAAAATTTCTGAATGACTTGGGATTCAGGGTAAAACAAGTGCTTAAGCAACGTACCCGTGACATCTATGCTCAACTGGACCTAGCAAGTATTGCTAGGGCGTCTGCTACAAAGTTTTCCGCTTCTCACAAATTGAATACTCATTTAGAACATTATCTGACTATCCCAGTCCCGTTTCTCTTAAGGAGAATATACACCAGAGCTAGGTCTGAACAACTTGGTATCACGATGCAAACTTATCGCTTCTGTAACATTCCAAGATGTGAGAGATTTTGTGTTTGGGGAGAACAAATTGTTGAAGATATTGAACACTTTTTAATTGAATGCTCAGCATATACTGATCTCCGACACAGAAACCTGCATCCAATTACAGCTAATTTTGGCTCCCATAATAGAGATCTTCTGACACTCCTTTTGCAAGGTCAAGAAAGATCTACAATAATCAGAGTAATCCTTACTTCTGTATTGATATTCACATTTATTAATACTTGTGTTTCATCGGCTTTTACTTTATATTTGGTTTTAATTAGCCCATGTATGTTTGCTTTGATACGGTCAGTTTTGACTAATCAATAAAATACTTAAGCATTTCATTAGCAACAACTACATTGTTTTCATCTCCATGCTACAAAGAGCTAATTTTAAAACCTGACGGAATTGCACAAACAAATAGTGATTTGGGGCACTGGGAAGAAAAGAGTGTGCCTGAAGCAACTGCAATACATAACAGCAGTAAAAGGCGGGAGGGGGCAATGGAGGAGATCTGTATTCATGCTTTTGAGGCCAGAGTTTGGCAAATCACCTCTGCTTCACTTGCCCCTCCAAAGAAACCCACAGCAGCATAGGAAATAGAGTTTTTGTGCTAGATTGCTATAGCAAAGCTGCATGTAATGGTGGAGGACAGATCATATACTGTGTCAGAATGCAATATATGATCAGTTTAGAAGCTGGCTTGATTCTTAAAGGTCCCAACCGTTTTCAAAGAATCTACCTTTTGTGGACTAAAGTGTGTGCGGACTAACTGTATGCAGATTGAGTTCCCAGTCCTGTTTTATTTTGCAATGGGGTGTTCTCCCCACTTCCTCCTGCCCAATTATAAATGTTTACTTCTGTTCTGCCTCTTCACAGTGCCCTCCACCATTATGTGCAGCTTTGCTATAGCAATCTAGCACAAAAATTCTATTTCCTATGCTGTTGTGGGTTTCTTGGGAGGGGCAAGTGAAGCAGAGGTGATTTGCCAAACTCTGGCCTCAAAAGCAGGAATACAGATCTCCTCCATTGCCCCTCCTTTTACTGCCACTATGTATTGCTTTGCTATAGCAATCTAGTGGAAAACCACCATTCTAACAAAAAAGGGACACCTACCACCCATAATGGGCGTGAGGAATGATCCACTTTCAGCAGCATCTGGTTTCTGTAGTCTTTTGCTCCATATTCATCTACTTTGGTCCCAGAATCTTCCACTTGCTTCCCTGCCGCCGATGGAACCGCTTCCTGGGATTCCTTGCCAGAGATATCGTATTCCTCTTCCTCTTCCTCCTCATAGTGCCGTTTCTTAGATTTCTTTTTATCTGAAACCCAAGGCACAAAGAAACTTAAAAATATGTGCTGAAATCTCAGATGCTGTTAATGTGCTGGGCAAATCACAATTATGAAAATTACGTTGTCGACTTCCGGGGAAGTCGGGACTGGAGGCAGAGAAATCTCTCTCTCTGCAGCGTCCAGCTTGTCATCACCAGAGAATGCCAACGGGGCAAGCATTTTTCTGGCGTGAATGTCTTCTGAGTGATGGAAGACCGTAGGACTCCTCTAATTAGGGTTTATAACCAAAGAGGAATTTTCAACATCTATCCTGACAACTGGACAGCGAGTCAAGGTCCCGGACCAAATCTTCATATCAAAGTTAAGTGAAATGGTTGAATTTGATTTATTTGGAGAAGAATAAAGGAAACTAATATATTAAGCGAATTCTGAGTACTATACGTTTTGAGGATTTTTCTGAGAGATACTTTCTTATAAAAGAACGTCAGCAAAGCATTTGACAAAGTATCTCATGCGATCCTCATTGAAAAATTGATCAAATATGGGTTTGACAAGGCAACTATAAGGTGGATTCAAAACTGGCTTAGTAATCGTACTCAAAGAGTGGCTTTAAATGGCTGCACATCCAAATGGAGGGAAGTGTCAAGTGGAGTACCACAAGGTTCTGTCCTGGGCCCAGTTATGTTTAATGTTTTTATAAACGATCTGGACGAGGGAGTTGAAGGGAAACTGATCAAATTTGCTGATGACACAAAGCTAGGGGGGATTGCAAACACCAGAGAAGAGAGAGAGAGGATCCAAAAAGATTTAGAGAAACTCGAACAATGGGCTGCAACTAATAAAATGGTATTTAACAAAGAAAAATGCAAGGTTCTGCACCTGGGCAAGAAAAATGAAAAAAGCACATATACAATGGGAGGAATTCGGCTGAGCAGCAGCACATGTGAAAAAGACTTGGGTGTCCTGGTAGATCATCAACTGAACATGAGTCAACAGTGTGAGGCAGCTGCAAAAAAGGCAAACGCAATCCTGGGGTGTATTAGGAGAAGCATAGAGTCCAGATCACGTGAAGTTATTATCCCCCTCTACTCTACCTTGGTCAGACCTCATCTGGAGTACTGTGTCCAGTTCTGGTCACCCCAGTTTAAAAGAGACACTGACAAGCTGGAGCAGGTTCAAAGGAGAGCTACCAAGATGGTGAACGGTCTGCAAACCATGTCCTATGAGGAACGGCTTAAGGAACTAGGAATGTTTAGTCTGTCAAAAAGAAGACTGAGAGGAGACATGATAGCTGTCTACAAATACCTCAAGGGTTGTCACAGGGCAGAGGGATCAGCCCTGTTCTCACTCTCTCAAGGAAGGACTAGAAACAATGGGGTGAAACTGCAGGGGAAAAGATTTAGTTTAGATGTTAGGAAAAAATTTCTAACAGTAAGAGTGATCAACCAGTGGAACAGGCTGCCACGGGAGGTGGTTGGTTCCCCTTCGATGGAGGTCTTCAAGCAGAGACTGGACGGCCATCTGTCTGAGATGGTTTAGGAGATCCTGCCTTGAGCAGGGGGTTGGACTCGATGACCCAGGAGGTCCCCTCCAACTCTACCATTCTATGATTCTATGATTCTATATCTTGGCAGTTTGCCAAGAACTTAATAAGAAGAAAAAGAGTTTGCTTATAGCCTGAAGACTAAATTTTTAATGAGCACGAAAGTTGACTATAATAGACTGACTTTGGAAAAGAAATTAAGACAAGAAAGATGCATTTAAGAATGCTGGCCAGCAGCCAAGAATCGGCCATAATGAAATAGAACCATGAAGAGAAGAGGAGGCAAGATATACTGACAGCTATATCTTTACATTGACAATGAATATTAGAAATAAAGATAAATGCTTTTAGAAATAAATTTTTTCATTTGGAAAAGCGTTTGGAAAATTTCCAAAAAGGAAGTAACATCAGACCACAGTCGGAAATTCTAGAAAAGATGCTGAACAAGAGAAATCTGAAAAAAACCCTTGCAAAAATGGAACTTATTTTTTAATCAAATAGAGATGTAATGGGGCAACATCAATAACAAAATGAAAAAGTTTTGCAAAACAAGAGGACCAACAGGAGAAGGAAAAGATAACAGCCAAAGATAAGAGTCGAGAAGAAGAAAAAGTGGAACAGCACCACCCCCAGCTCGTGAAGAGCAAATGCCAAAAGAGATCAAAGAGACAAAGAATACATTGCAGAAAATATGTACAGATAAATACAAACCACTTCAATAGGGAAACAGTAAAGTGCGAAGCAAAGCTCTCTAGCTTGCGGATGGAAAAAGTGGATCCAAGCATTCTTATGGAAGTAACATTTGATCCTGGAAAGCTGATAGCCATGGACATTTGTGCAATAGGCATAACATAAAAAATAAAATAAAATGATGAGTAAATTGAGAGGGAAGGGGCATGGGTAAGAAAGAAAGTATAACAAGAGTAAAAATAATTTTTGATATTAATATTAAGAACTATGTCATGCAGATGTTAGAATGTTAATAAGTCCTCTTGTGCATGTTTATTTATTTGACTAGTAATCTGACCATTTCAAAGTAGAATACAATACTATACAAATAAAATAAAACAGAAGAAGGCAAAGGAGAACAATCGACCATCTGTTTACAATCAAGGTCTTAATTGCCCGATTTATCTTCCAGATAACGCGCTCTATTCTTCAAAGCTTTCAGAATGAAAAGGCTCACGCTGATTATTGTAGCTCTTTCCTGTCCTTGCAGGAGAAAGGATAAGAGGTTCTTTTTATTGTGGGACCTGAAATTAATTAATATTGGATCTAGATACAGTGGTACCTTGACATACGAGTTTAATTCGTTCCGTAACCTTGCTCTTATGTCAAATTGCTCGTATCTCAAAGCAATTTTCCCATTAATCCATTCCAGCTCCCAAAACACCACCTCAGTTGTTTTTGTTATGTACTTTACTGTATTTACATACTCGTATCTCAAATCTTGCTCTCATCTCAAAGCAAAATGTCACTTGCACGGCGGCTTGTATCTCAAAACACTTGTATGTCAGGGCACTTGTATGTCGAGGTACCACTGTATCTGGAATGGAGGTCAGAGTATGCTGTACAGTCAATTAGAAAATGTTCAATATCTTCCACGATTTGTTCCCCCCAGACGCAGAGTCTCTCACTGCTAGGAATATTATAGTAGCTCCCAGTTTGCATCACGATTCCGATTTGTTTGAACCTTGCCCTAGTATAAATTCTTCTTAAAGGGATCAGAAGTGGGATAGTCAAATATTTTTCTAGGCTGGTATGTGATTTGCGAGCGGCTAAAAACTTTGTAGCAGTAGAATTAGCTATGCTTGCTATATCCATTTGAGAATGTTAATAGTAGCATAGGGTTAAACAAGATATGTGTTTTAGTAACTTGTTGTAAACTAGAATAAGAATGGATTATAAAAAGAATTGTTTGCATAATGGAAATAAGTTTTAAAAAAGTCTTAGAAGGTAAAGGTAATTGGTAATAAGAAAGGAAAATGATTATATGAATTTTTTAACTTCAGAAAGGTAATAACGGATATACCATTTTAAGTATAGAATGGATTTTAGGGTACCAAAGGTGAATATAAAAGCAATCTGTGTTATAGGTTTATTTCAGGTAGAAATATAGAATGAGTGAAATAACAGTTAATAGAAAAATTAGTATATGAATAATAGAAGTTACTGTTTAGGTATAGTAATTAGGATATAAGACTGATTGATTTTGCTTTAAGAGTTAGGCAGGGTGAAAAAATATATAATTAAAATTGGTTTTGTGAGACATAAGGTTGCTGGAAAAGAGAAAAAACAGGAAGCATGAGACTATTATGAGATAAAACAGTGAGTAAGTTTATAGAGATTTGGAGACATTTTATTGAACCTCTTCAGGGACTGGGAAATATGATGGAAGGTTGGGCCCTTCAAAAGAAAGAATAGCAGGTATAAAGACGGAGTAAACGGCGAAAAGATTATTAGAAGAATACTCCGAAGAACGGAGGAAGTCACATGGAAAACATCAGAGCATTGTATCTGAATTTATTACTATGTATCAAATTGTGTTATAAACGGTTATAGAAAATAAACAAAAAATGGATCGGAAAAAAAAAGAAAATTATGTTGTCTGAAAACACTGAGCAAAGTGAACAATTAACGAAAACTCTATCACTTGGGACTTTGGCAGCCTTTCCCTATAACAAATATTCAGAAAAATCATATTTTATTTATTTATTTATTGCATTTTATCCCCCCTTATACCCAAAGGTTCTCAGGGTAGGCTCCAACATTTAAAACCAAATTTAAACATATTAAAGACTCTACATTCAGGTCTTCCAAGGCAAATAGCAAAACCAAATTTCTTTCCGTGTGAGATTTCTTCCTTGTGATGATAATGCTTAGCGTCACGTGGAAAAAACACATGCATTCAGGAAACCATCAGAGTTCCATTAAAATTCACTAAAACTAACGCACTTTCAGTGTAGGAACGAGGATCGTATTTATTCAAAGTTCTGCTCACATTCACGCATTTCATTCCGTTACTTTTGACACGCCGAGTGTAACAAACCCCTATTAAGGACACGCGTCCTCTGCCCGCCGCGGCCGCCTCAAGGCCTCCCGGCCCCTCCGCTGTTGGCCGACTCTCCCTCGGGCCACGAAGGCGGAGGCCTCCATCGGGACTCGCCGCTCCGCCTTGCTGGCTCACCGGGCCCCGAGGCATCCAGGGCCGCGCTTCGAGGCGGCGACGGGGAACGTCCCCCGGGCCTCGGCCGGCCTTGAGGCGCCTCCACCGCGGGCGTCTCCCGCGGGCCTTCCGGGGAAGGAGCGCCTCTCCCCGCGCCCGGGTCGGGCCCGACCCCCGCTCCCCCGGCCCGAGGACGCCCGGCTTCGCATGAGCCGCGTTCGCGCCTTGGGCTTTAACCCGGCTGCGCTCCGCTTTCAGAGTGCGGCGAGACGGCAGCCAGCAGAGCGACCATCCGCTCTCTTCGGCTCCGGCCGACATGACGCGGGAGGAGGCGGCCGGTCGCGCGGCTGAGGGGGGCGGAGGCGGCGCGGGGCTCGAGAGGCGCTGCGCGGAGAAACCCGCGACGACGACGCCCCCCCCCCCCGCGCGCAGGCCTGAGGGAGAGAAAAGGCGGGCGAGGGGCGCGGCCTCTGCACGGCGGCCGGGAAAGGCTCCCCCAGCGCGGCCCGCGGCTCACCTCGCTCCTTCTTGCCCATCGCAGCGGCAGCGGCAGCGGCCCCGGCGAGACAATTGCGCAGGCGCGCAGCGCTCCCCTCCCCCACCGGATGGGCGCGGCTTCTCCCCGCCCGCGGTCACGTGCTGCTGGGAACGCGCGCGAGGGGGGAGGGGCCCGTCAAGAGCAACCGCCACCCGAGGGGGCGAGTGGGGGGGGGGGGCTCGCGAGGCCCGCGCGTTTTCCTCCCGACCTCGTCCCGCGCGTGTGGTCGCCCCTGCCTGAAGCGAGCGGGTTCCTCCTTTCTTCCTGACGCAGGCATCGCGAAGGCCGCGTTTCCACTGGGCGGTTTGATCGGGATTTAAATCAGGGTTTTAAAAATCAGCAGTAGAGTTGGATTTTTTGTGTCTGCGGTGTTAACTTACAATGCGGACTCGCTCCCCGTTCCTAGGGCCGGCGGAGGAGAGAGCCCTCACGGCCCCCTCATGCCCTGATCGTTCCCAGCCGCCATCTTGTGTATACTCTTCGCACTCCCGCCCCCCCCCGCAAGCGGCTGCTCCTGGTCTCCCCCCCCCTTGCTTCCTGAAGGCAGAAGCCACCCGCTCGCCTCCATTGCGGTAAAAAGTGAATTAAACACACGCTCTCTTTAAGCTTTGGCTGGCTGCGATCTCAAGTGGTGGAGCAGCAGAAATTTAAAGAGGAAGCAACAGTTTGCGGGAGTCCCTGTTGGCTGGTGGCAGCAGCTAGCCGGACATTGGGACGGCCCGGTCTTGCCAGAAGGCCCCAAAGGCGCCAGTGGCCGTGGGGCAGAGTGGGGCCAGAGCTGCCCGGCAGGGAGCGTACAAATGCTCTCCCTGCCGGACAGCTTGGGCCGGGCGGAGGGTGCAATTTCATGCTCTACGTTCTGGCCGCAATTAGGCCGCCCTTGGACGGGATGGGATGGAACCGCCTGCCTGGCGGAGCAAATGCGCTTTCCCAGGGCTGGCCTAATCGTGCCGCAGAGGCCCTGGCGCAAATGGGCCTCTGATCTTCTGTTGCAACTTCTCTTCGTTCCCCCGCTCTTGCATCCAGCAGAGGATGGCTTTAGTGATAATCACATCTGATTGGCTGAAGGAAGCTCGGGAGAAGTCCCTAAAAAACTATGTGTGGTTCCATTTGCAAAAAAAGGGGATTATGCCTAAATCCTGCAGCAAGATTTCTTTTGATTCAAATTCAGATCATCTGTGTTTGAGGACATTTAATCCCCAGAAACTGTGGATTCATCTGATCCTGTGGGAATTGCCAGCTTTGAAAACAAATTCAGAGCTCTTTCAAAGTTGAATGGAGATGTAGCCGAAATGTCAGAGTAATCCAGGATTGTCTGGGGAAGCTGTGTGAACATAAAACGTCTCTCACTATAATACACTGTTGTTCAAAACTCACAGTGGACCGACCACAGCACTGATGATGTCATTTCCACGCACGCCATCTTTCTGTGGAGTGCCGCTCTGTCTGACGGCGGCGGCTTCTATGCACTGCCATGCTGCCACCGCCTCTGGGAGCTACCATGCCCATGACTTGGTGGTACTACCAACGACAACACAACAATATGTATGATACTTCCATAGGAGACACTCAATGGGCTTTTTGCGCTGAGCTTGGATTATATCCTGGTACAACGACCTGCCACCTGCATGCTAGTGCAGACCAGAGGGGGGCCTGTCACAGTCTGCACAAGCATAACTCCCTATTCCAGAATATAATCCAGAATAAGGGCCAGTGCAGAAAGGGCCGATCTATACATACTGGCAGGCCTTAGAAACCAAAAATGATTTTGTAATGTTGAACGAAGGCACTAGGAAAGCTTTGCAGCTGCTGTGGGGCAGCAGGTCATGTAATTGGTCACATGGCAATTGACGGTACCCGGTAGTATCACAACAGCAGGGAAAGGGCAGCATTTTACTTTGCACTTTCCCTCTCATGCTGTTAGGATGCTGTGAATGAACAGCTCTGCCCTCCCTGCACAGCTTGCCCTCATCCCGAGGGACTCTGGAGGCTCCCTATGAAAGCTCGATCGAGGTTTCTCGTTCTCCCCAAGAATCCAGGAAAGCACTTTCTAAGAGGAAAGAGCTTTACCATATTCGGCCATTATTATGATTTTGTGTGAGAGGAATTTTAGCTACGTAAATCTATCTTATTTTACTGGGAGAAGTATGAACACGGTTTAGGATTTCTTACTGAATTCCAATGTAATAATTGCCTTTTATATGATATTAAGCTTTTATTCTGTTCAAAATTTAAAATTTGTATTACTACAGATAAAAGTACAACTTTTAGTCTTCCCCTGAAAATAATTTCTATAGGTCTAGACCAGGGAGAAAAATGACTTTTATCCTTTGGTTATGTTTTAGTGTGAGAAAATTTAAGAACGCAAGAGGAGCCCTGCTGGATCAGGCCACAGCCCATCTAGTCCAGCATCCTGTCGCACACAGTGGCCCACCAACTGCCCATGGGCATCTCAAGCAGAGACAAGGGCAAACCTTCTCCTGCTCTTGAGTCCCAGCAGATGGCCTTAGAAGCATCCTGTTTGCCCCCCTACACACAGCCTGAAAGATGTTGTTAGGCATCCATTATAGCAGCCATTGTTGTCCATAAATTTGTCTAACCTTCCTTGAAGCCATCTAGGCTGGTAGCTGTTACCACTTTTTCTGGCAGCAAATTCCATAGTCCGATGGCCATCTGGGTGAAGAAATGCTTCCCCTTCTCCTATCTGAATCTCCTACCCATCAGCTTCATAGATGCCCCCTGGTTCTAGTGTAGTGTGAGAGAGAAAATTTCTCTTCTCACCTCGTGGCAGTCGCGGTCATTTGGCAGCCCACAGAGCCATGCAGTATTTTTTTTTAAAGGAGTCCTCTCTTTTTCGTACCAAGTTGGTGTGGGTTTAGGACCTTACAGAGCCCAGGAAGGCCTGGTGGTGTGGCCGTAACCCAGACTCTCCCCAACGAATTGGAGCATGGGGGGGGGAGCTCCACATAGAGTGGGCTTTTGAGGTAGTTTCTGAGCAGAGATGGTGGAAAGAGCAGCGAGTGAGTGAGGAAGTTTGCAGAGCTTCTGCTTACCATCCCAGGCCCTTTCTAGTCAGGGGACTGAGAAAAGGTCCATAGGCAGCCTCTCTGGAGACACACGGAGAGACAGGGCTTGTATCCCAGCTGGGATAGAGAGCAGAGGGCTGCAGGCAAAGGCTGCCTGTCAGCTCAGGGCTGAGGCAGCTGTCTGTGCTCTCACCTAGGTGGGGACAGGGCTCAAGTCTGAGGGCTGGGACTGTTCCAGAGTGTGAAAAGTCAAGCAGGGTTGAAAGCCTGGGGACTTTAAAGACTATTCACTATTCTCCCCCTGAGGGGGGAAGAAGAGCCTTACAGCCAAGTTAGCTGGCAGGAGGGAAGCTTAAAGTTGTTACATTCAAGTTAACTGGACAGCAGG
The DNA here is from genome assembly GCA_023333525.1 of Aspidoscelis tigris stejnegeri. Taxonomy (NCBI): domain Eukaryota; kingdom Metazoa; phylum Chordata; class Lepidosauria; order Squamata; family Teiidae; genus Aspidoscelis; species Aspidoscelis tigris. Next base: position 18,835,853 of record JALMGA010000015.1, read on the forward strand.
AGGGAGACTTTTGACGGAGAAAAGACCCAGGTAACTCCTGTCCGTCACCATTGACAACCCCTCGCTGGAAAGGAGGAAGACAGCCAAAATAGAAGCATGGAGCTTCTGAGCAGCTGCCTTTACCCAAGTGGGAGGGAAGAGGCAGGAAGGTGCTGCAGGCTGTCAGTAAGAGCATCTGCAGCCTCTCCAGTGCTGGCCTGAGAGAGCGAGGAGCAGGGTGCTTCTCTTTTACATGGATTAGTAGCAGGGGTTTTACTGCAGGCTAAGTCTGCCTGTCAGTAGGAAGGAACTGAGGCTAGGATAGCTGAAAGCTGCCTACCAGGAGAAAGCAGGATCCAAGATCTAAGGCTGGAACTGTCCAGGATTAAACGGGTTTATTTGGGGCTGGACAGCCGGAGTACTTTAAAGACAGTAACTTGCTTAGACTTGACTGGGAGCCTTGTCAGCCAACTCAGATGACAAAGGAAGAAAACCTTTTATTTTCACAAACTGTTTGGACTTTAGCTGAATTAAGCTGACTTTAGTTATTCTTCTTACTTTGCATATTGACCATTCTTGTAAATAATACTTGTTGTGTTTATACTTCAGCATAGTAAAGTGATTTGTCCGGATATCAGTCCAGATAGAGGAGGGGTGTATTGGCTAAAGAGCCTTCCATCCAAAACACCGGGGACACTTGGAATTGGGAACTCTCTCGCCATCAGAAAGCTAGGAGGCTACTCACCGTGGGGTAACTCGTGGCCGGGTGGCAGAGGGAGACGTTGCACACCTTTTCTATGCCATGCATGATTTTATATACTTCAGTTAGGTCCCCTCTTAAGCGCTGTCTTTCCAGGCTGGAGAGGCCTGGACGTTGCAGCCTGATTTCCTAAGGGATTTTGTTCCAGCCCCTTAATCATTCTGGTTGCCCTTTTCTGCACCTTTTCCTGTTCCACAATATCCTTTTTGAGGTGTGGTGACCAGAATTGTACATAATATTCCAAACGTGGCCTCACCATAGATTTATAAAGAGGCAAAATGACACTTGCTGACTTGTTTTCTGTTTCCTTCCTAATTATTCCCAGCATTGGATAGTTTTCGCTGCTGCTACTGCTGCACACTGGGCTGACACCTTCATTTTTTTAAATTTTAATTAAAAAATACACTTAACAACAATAGTACAAATATTTAGAAACTTCATACTTAATAAACATTTTCTTATACAAATTAAAACTATACATTTTACTATAACGTTAATAATTCCAAAATAATAAACTCATAACTTTTATATTTCGGTTGTATACATGTCGTACTTTTTCTGCTCAGCTACATATATCTATGAGAGTACTGGTTATTGCTATGGTTGACACCTACACTGAACTGTCCACCAGAACCCCAAGATCCCTTTCCTGGTGTGTTGCAGAAAGCTCAGTCCCCATCAGTTTATAGACATTATTTTCGGCACTGAGGTGTATTACTTTGCACTTAGTAATATTAAAGCACATTTGCCACTTGGTTGCCCACTCATCCAATGCTTAGAGATCCCTCTGGAGTCTTGCCAATCTCTTTCCATTTTTACTACCCTAAAGAATTTAGTATCATCAGCAAACTTTGTTGTTTTACTATGTACCCCTTCTTCGTTTTTTAATGACTTCATCTACTGCACTTGTGAGCCACGTTGGTTTCTTCTTGGACCGAGAAGTCCCCTTTCTTCTTTTAGGTATGCATTGTAGTTGCACCTCCATTATTATGTTTTTAAGTAGTCCCCATGCATTTTGAAGTGATCAACTTCTTTTACTAGTTTCCTCATTTTGGGGAAGTTTCCCTTATGAAAGTTTAAGGTCTCTGTGTTAGAGTAAGAACTTACTTCCTGTATTTAAGTTGAAGGTTATTGCATTGTGGTCACTGTTCCCAACTGGATCAGCTACAGTGACGTTCTTTACCAGGTCCTGAGCATTACTTAGGATCAAGTCCAGGACTGCATTTCCCCTGCTTGGTTCCATGACCGTTTGTTCCATGGAACAGTCATTTAGCAGGTCTAGGAATCTTCTCTCTTCCTGAGAGTTCACCCAGTCTATGTGGGGATAACTGAAGTCCCCCATTATAACTACCCTATCTTTTTGGGATACTTCCTTTACCTCCTTCTCCAATTGTTCATCTCCTTCGGGCGTATGGTTGGGAGGACGGTAGCATGTCCCTGTTGTTAGGCTTCCTTTCTGGCTTGGTATACTTTCCCACACTGCCTCTGTGGAAGACTCACCTGGCTGTTCCAGTTCATAAGGTTTTATCTCTTCTGTAATATACAAGGCAACACTACCTCCATGTTGCCGTTCCCTATTTAGTACAACCTTGTTGACTTGCGGGTCTAGAGGTTATCAAATTTCATTGGTGTACACAAATAGTTTTGATTTTTAGCTTCAATGTGCTTGGGATCTGACCCAAATCCTCTTCTGTGAGGACAAATGCAAAGAATTCATTAAGCTTATCTGCAGTTTCCTCTTCTCTCCGTAGTCATCATCAAAGGGACCAGGAGCCTCTCTAGCTTACAATGGATTTGAATAATTTTTGTTGTCCGTCTTTATAGATTTGTCAATATGCTCCTCAAATTTTCTTTTTTTGCTCCTCTAACAGTCTCTCTGGCCAAAGATTGTGTTTCATTTTTTTCATTAGAAGCAGCCTTTTATTTTCCAAAGAATGCTTTCTAGCTCCAATAGCTTCTTTGACAACCCAGGCCGACCACTACATAATTGTAGAAATACACTGTAACTGAGCCTCTATTTTATTGTAGTTTAAACAACAGCCAGGCTTTCTAGAGGTTGGCACTGATGTTCCCTTTAGCTTCCTTTTTCACTAGAGTTCTCAGTTTTGAGAAGTTCCTCGTCTGGAATTCAGTTATAAGCGTTTATTGCATCATTGTCACTATTTTCACTTGGTTCAACTAAGGTAATTATGTAAATATCCTCTATCAATATTCTTAAGTATTGTATAGAAGAATTTAATTGGCATGCATTTTAGAATAGAAAGTGGCACACAATTGGAAATAAATATTTGTTTTATTAACACTTAAAAGTGCTATTATCTATAGTCATTCCATAAGCTCATAAGGTTACAACCAGTAAACCTTTGCACCATAACCTTTCTAGAATGAATAAACTTGGAAGAAAAAAAATCTTTCATTGTATTAATTTCTGCAGGTCCCCATGCACAGTCGTCCTACACGAAGATGTGTACCAGCAATATACAAACTTTGTAAAACAAACAAACAAAATCATTTGGTCAAACACATAATATAAACATGGCTTCTTTCATATTTGATTTTTAAAACCCCAAATAAAATAAAAGCCATTTACCAGCAAGAAAACAGGTAAATATGTATTTTAAAAAACAAAATGTTTATACATTTTGTACAAGCACACTTTAGAGACTATAACCAAGTCAAAGTGCGCATGAACAATGGCACAAACCACATCAAGCTCCTCGTAAAAAAAGAAAAACGGTTTTCCTAACTTGGTTTTTGATTCCCAACTGTATACTATTTACCCATCACAATTTTAGTTGGTACATCTAAAGCATTATATAAAGATTCTTTCAAGCCACAAACAAGGTTGTCAATTTAAATTGAATTGTTAATTGGCATTCTGCTAGTATCTTCTACATGCTTTCCTAGTATCAGAAAACAAGAGTTAAGATCAAGAGGGAAGTATTACATTCAGTGTAAGAAGAAAACAAAACAAGCTATAGAAACATCTGACTTTTCTTAAGATGGGCTTTGTGTCTGGATTCTCCAGCAGCTCTAAATTCAAGGATTGCCTTCAGCTTTTGTAAAACAGTAATATTATACTCTCATTTACAGAACAATTTTAGCTTAAAAAAAAGACATCCTTAGAAGACAAACCATACTGTTATCCAGCCAGAGTGTTTTAATATACAATTCATGTCCAATTTTTGAAATACAAATACATTTTAATGGTTAAAAAACAAAAAATAAAAAAATATTTTCTCAACATCAGCCAGCTGAAAATATATTTATCTAGTAAATTATCTCTCAAAGCTTTTATATATTTATCTAACTAAACGCAGTACCTTTAAAAACAATTTTTTTTAAAAATGTAGAAATGAAATTGTGGAATAAGTCTATGGGAAACAGGACAAACAGTACACAGAAGGCATTTTTACATACCCATATTTGAAAAGTACTTCGGTACATTGATCACTGTCCAAATTCTACAGAGGCTCTGATAAGCATATGAAGACTCATATAAGTATCGGTTTTCCTGTTCACACCATACTACTGAGGAGTTCTGCACATACATCAACATGAAAAAGCTGTGCGTTCTGTCAGTCAACCAACTCACCAAAGGCCAGAAATTCAAAACTGTCGAAAACACTTATCACCATGAGAAACTGAAGTTCGGTCGCACTCAACTGACAAAACTTTCCCATCCATTTGGCAGAATCACCAACAGTATGAAGTGACCTGGGAAATCCCAGTTTGAGAAGAGCTCCACCTGCGTGTCTGAGCTCTGCAGATGTAACAAGTTGCTTGACTTGGACTATTATGGGGAACTAGTAAGCAAAGCTCATGTCCTGAGTTCCTCAACGAAGATAAAGCCAGAAGCTGACACACATTTATTCTGAATTTTAAAAATCCTCCTACAGTCAAGACAGTAGTACATCGCACACACAAAAAATTCACACACACTCAATAACAGTTGGTCAGAGTAGTAAATCAGTGTACAAATTAAACATTTTCAAAAATGTGCAAAAGAGTCAATATTGATAGAAAAAAAACCACTACTGTGTACATAAATTACAAACTGTGCCCAGCATTCAAACAGAGAGTAAAAACACTTACAGGGGAAAACTAAGAGTTTAGAGAATCTGATGGTTGCATACAAATGTACATTAGATCTACAAAGTAAGTACATATTATTAACTTTTCCAGAAGTCAATCATTATGTTCAACTGATATATTATCCCCTTAACAATGACATCTCCTTAAAAATACCTTGTGAGATACAAGACAGACTAAGCGCATTTGGAGTGCAACAATCTGTTTCAGAGAAACATCAAGTTTAAAAAATGTGATTATCAGCCAAAACACAGCAGGCAACCTGAAGTTTAGAGAGGTTAGACCCTGTTCCAAGTAAGTTTGCTTTCTCGCAGTTCAGTTGTGTGAAGGGCAGTATTAAAATGGAATTACCCTAAGCAATGAATAGTCCATCTGATATCAAACCAGATTATGAATTTATTTAAGATCTAGAAGCTAAGGAATAATTTTAGAAAGATCCTTGGCATCTTCTGCAAGAAATAACAATAGCCACCACTACTCTTTCGATTCTTCCAAAACCCTGCTTAGCGAGTTAATCCTGTACAAGCTTAGTTTGAAGGCATTTACAATCAAACGGCTTGGCAAATTCCAACATCCTCTTGGTATTTTGTGATTAATAAAACATGGGGTAAAAAAGTACTGTACAATTAAAAAAAACCTCTGTACAGAGCCTTTTCATTGGATTTCCCAGCTACTACAAATGTAATATAAACAAAAGTTTCGTTAAATATGATCTTGTTTGAAAAGTATTATCACATACAAGATAAAATAATTCAGTAGCTCACTTTGACCCACGACTTTCACTGAATGAAGCCAAGAGAGAAGCATGGCTCTGTATTACTTGAAATGAAGTAGGACTACTTAACCAGCAAACTGTTCCATGTTCTAACTCGCAATGGCACAAGGAATATTTTGGCCCATTAGAATTACTTAAAGGCTCACCGCTTAAACCCCCTCACTCTCATCAGCTGCAAAAATAAAATAACTTTTGGTACTTTATAACGCTGGGTCAACAAAGGGAAAACAGGATTATTTTTAAATGGAAAGTGAAGATACGCATAATATACTAAAATCTACTTGCAGTCCATCAGGACACCACACATGGTAGTGTTATGAATTCTTTATCCATTTCATTCTGAAAACAAAAAATAAAATTAACGGATGGGATGTTCTTCCTTCCCTAGAAACAGTAATTTTCATATTCAAGGACAGCAGATATAGCTTTCTTGTCCTAGATGAAAATCTCTTTATTCCTTTTCCTATCATTTTTGCCCCTCAAGAACCACCTGAGGCTTCGAGACCTAGTGTGCTGGACTGCAGTCACCAGAAAGCGTACCCACCTTCTCCTTGGGTAAACGAAAGCAGCTTTCTGTTTATACAAAGCAGGTCTAGATTCAACCCAGTGCACTGTCATGGCGATGACCTGTGGACTCTTGCACCATAGAGGAACCTGACGGCCACTGCCTTTCAGATCCAGCAGGCGCCTCCCGTCCGAGTCTTCCAGAGAGTTTTGCTCTCTGACTGCAGATGCAGCGGATAATTTCCTCCTGCATCATGTGCTAGGAATCACTGAACTTAAAGCACGGAGCATGAACAACCCAGTTCAGCATCTTCATCTTTAGACTGTGATTCTACTACGACATTTCACCATCTGGGATTTGAAGTACATCATGGTGTAGAAGGAGAAGGATACAAACACTGTACTCAGGATTTTTTTCCATAGGAAGAACTTCAAATTTTACTGTTAAAGGCTTAGTGATCTCGTACTGAACAAGTTGGCCACGCAAGGCATTTAAGAACTGTAGAATCAACTCTCTGTTTAAATTTCATACTCAAAATACTTCTGAATATTTCTACTCTTTCATTGACTATTGATAAACAGACACACTAAGCAAGAAAAAGAGCTATTATCTCTTGATTCAAAAACAGATGCTGTTGTACATCTTTGTACTAACTGACTTCTTTGGAATTATCACATTGCGGCCCCCAAACGGCTCATGAACAGGTTTAAGCCTAGGACCGGCCTTTTCAAGCCACTCTATTTATGTTGGGCACAATCCAGTTGTGGCTAGTTGACTGTAGGGGCACCTCCATAGTTACCTCTATGCAGTTTTCTTGGCAGAGGTACAGAAGTGGTTTGCTATTGCCCACTTCTGGGAAGAGGCTGCGGATGAAACTGGCAACCCTATTTTCCAGGCAATTTCCTCTACCACTGAGGTACAGCCACTCCCAATTCATTTGTTTAGACACACATTATCAAGTGCCTTCTGTTCCGTTTTTCTATAGGTTATTTACTAGTTATATGGTTTTTTCAGGCAGCAGAGTTGTTGCTGTGTGAACAATGCACAACTTCAGGAGCATTCTCTTGAGACAGTCTAATTTGAATTATTTTCATCAGAGTTTACCCTGATGAAAAGCTGCTTCTAATCATTTGAGAGAATGGTAAAAGCATGATTTATCACACTTCGGACTGACAGAGTGCTTCTACCATCTACTAAGTACCAGCTAACACATTATAAAGACCCAGTATGTGGCAGAGCAGTCTAGTTTGAGTAACTAGCCCATTAAGAGGCAGGAAAATAAACAGCTTTAAAAAACTTCTTTACATTGTTTTTTTTTAACAGACAGTTAATAAATGGAACATTTTTAATATTGACTCTTTTTTCTAGTTTCAAGTCAGACTTTGGGTAATGTGCCCAAAGGTCCCCCATCCATTTAAGCCCCTTTCGCAGCTGATCTTCTCCCTACTGTTTCTACAAGAGGTCTAAAGCAGGAGTCACAAGTGAGGCAGCACCCAATGACTGCGTTCAGCCATTACTAGTAGCATTCAAGAATTATTAAGCCAAAAGAGAAATCTTTCATTCAAAAACTGCTTGAATGGTCACAGAAAATGTTGCATGTAATTTCTGCATTATGTGTCGCTTTGCTGGAAGCCTTAAAATACTACTGCCAAGACAAGATCTTGGGTTGCATGTCGTAGCTTTATTCACCAAAGCCTACAGCAGCTAGAAAATGAACAGTCACTCAGCTAAATAAATTATTTTTGGCAATGTAGAGGGGTAGAAGTTTTGGTTTCCAGTAGTTTACACATGCAAACTTGCTAGGAATAAAAACAAAGAACTAAATAGTGATTAAGCTCCGGTGTGCTGGCACTAACACCTTTGCTATTCCCCCAAATGCCGCATGAAATTACGTTCGAGCAAATGAAATCTGTACCTCCTGTAATTCAAAGTTCCTTTAAGGAACTAGGTTATGAAAGCTGACCGTTTCTCTTAAACATCAATTGGTGGCAATGAATCTCAACTATGGCACAAATACGGTTTTGTTCATCTTAAATTACGTGACATCAATAGAACAGAAGTACTTCCTTCAAAACACACCTGCTTTGCCAATAGGAAACCAATATCTGTTTTATTTCTTAAAAAACTCACATAACATAAAGGGTTAGGTTTCCAGGAAACAGCGCATTGGCTGAAAATGCACAATATGGGCAATAACGGACCCTGAAGATGAGCAGAACCTTCAAGTCAGCTGCCCAAGAGAGACGATGGAAGCACGTGTTTTGGTGCCTTCCAAGGACAGGGAAGGGGACAACTGCCAAAAGGTTGCCTCAACTGGAAGTGGCGCAGAGCGTTCAGGCTTCCCTCACATAATGCCTGTTTCTTCCCTCCATTTCTAACAGACATTATGTAAAGAACCCGGAAGGGTCCTTGCTACTACAACTGAGGAAACAGCTTACAGAGAGGGCTTCTGGCAAGCAAGCTGCCTTCTTTTTGTCTCTGCTTGTCTTCCTTTGAACCCCCGCATCCATGAAATGCATTCTCAGAAGGCAAAATAATAATAATAATAATAATAATAATGCAAAAGCAAATAAGAATGATGCATTAACAGAGGATGGGTCATAATCTGCAGAAGTAATAGAGAAAATGTACTGCGTGAAAACACTTGATACGAGGTTACGCTGTACCATCCTTTAGAACAAGGACCACCCAGAAACAGTGCGGTCAGCTGGAGAATATTTCAGAACCGTCACTGCTGCGTTCTGGAACAGAATGAAAGAATGAGAGGCAAGAATGATTTTAACAATGATAAGCCTAATTGTCTTCAGCTTAATAATAAAAATGAACGTTAAATAAAAATGTAGTACCAGCAGAGAGATTAAACAATACGTTCAATAGCCTTAACACCGCGCTCTTCCAGTGACAACAAGAAGAAATGGCTTTTCTGCCTCGCTTTTTTCACCCATTTAAGGGGACTCAAAGCGGCTGACAAAGCTTCCTATTCTCCCCACAACAGACACCCTCTGAGGTGGGTGGGGCTGTGACTAGCCCAAGGTCACCCAGCTGGATTCATGGGGGAGGGTGGAATCAAACGCAGTGTTCCCAGCTAAGAGTCCAGATCCTTAACCGGTACACCAAACTGGCTCTTAACAGAGACTGTTAAAATGAGTCAGTTGGACCCACAATTAAGGGCTGATAGTGGGGCTGATGTACATGTTTTTCTTGTTTTTTCTTCTTTCACAAAATATTCAGATTGATGATTGCACATTTCCTCCAAATCAAGAGAAGAAAAAGGAGGGGAAATCTGCGTGCTTTCAAATACTTCTTAACACAAATATTCAGTGAAAGGTTAGCAAGTCATATTATCTCCCACTGCCGCTGAAATGCAATTCAACAGCAGATTAGATGTTAAGGCTGAAAAAAATCCTACCCAGGGTTGACAAACGTGCTCACGGCTGGCGCCTTCTCCCTATGCTTTCAAGCACAGACCTTTGGGTCCCGGAGAGCATTTTCACGAACTCTGGGGCTGCAGTGCGAAGGAGAGCAAAGTCTGTTTTGGCAACTCCAGTAATGGACACTCAACTCTGGACATAACCCAGAATTCGTTACTCCTAAAATATAAAATTCTTTTAAGCGCTATGTACGAAATATAGGGGGGGGGAGGGGAGAATTAGACTACCATGATAGGGTGATTTTTATTTAATGGAAATTTTATATCACGTCTAAGGCTGCTTTTCTTAGTTTTGTGTAATTTATGCACATTGTGATTATGTAAGCAAAATAAATTTAAGGCATACAGACACAGGCACTCCATAATTTAAAATGAATAGATTCTATTATCCCTGCAACCACCTAAAATGAATAAAAAAAAATTATATAGCAATATAAAGAATAAAACCTTAGATTGCAGATGGCAATTCCTTTGGATAGATCTTCCAAGTTTCTTTAAAAAGTAACTCTTTTAAGTTATAATTTTAGTTTGAACATAACCGAAGGTAGGGATAGGTTTACAAGTACATCTCTTATTAACACTCCCCCTAAAATTCTTATTTAAAAAGAAAAAATTGCCAAAACATCATAAAGTAAAAGTTAATACAAACATCATGAATTTAGAGTGTGATCTAGAGAAGTGAACTGTGGCAGTCAAAATATTACTGGATTAAACCTTTCAGCAGCGCCACCAACTTTGCAAAGTCTTTGTGGTTTTCTCCACTAAACAAGTTGCCCTGCTTCAAACCATAAGAAAGCAGCAAACAAAACTCTGCGTTATTTGGATATGAAATCAGCCTGACCCTTTCAGGTAGAATCTAGCAATGAACTGTAGGCCTTCTCCTTTGGAAGCTTGACCGGTTTAACACCTTCTCATGTACCGCGAACAATATTAAGCTTGCTTACAACTGCCTAAAATAAGAAATGTACTTAGCCTTCTCTAATTTCAGGATTATGATACTACTATGAAACCATTTTTCAAGTCTTATTCCGAAGTCCTACCCAGAAGTCTGAGATGATCACCCTATAAGCCTGCTGCCGTCTCATCTCTGGGTCAGTGCGTTTGCTCTTTGTGGGACTGGGCCCAAGGAGTCAGCAAACTGCTCCAGCTAGATGTCTCAGGGGAAGGACCACCAAAAGGAACCAATTTCCTCGAACATCTTCAGAGAGAAGATTTACAAGAGCATGCGACTGAGGAGAGGCTGGCCTGGGTGCCTATTTTGATGTTTTTATTATTGTGTTAACATTATATCAAATTGCTGAACTCTGGATTTAATGTATTTCAGAATGGTTATTGTTTTGCTATGAGTTTGGATCACGCAACATTTATTATACACATATTTTGCAAGGAAGGAACCTGGGATTTTTTTCTCCTGCTGCTATTGGTTTATTTTAAAACTTTAATTCTTTTGTTAATATATAAATTATGTATTATTGTAATCACTTAGACATCTTAACAGTAGGCAGCCTATACTTTTTAGAAAAGTATTCAAATCTATACTTCCCATTTTCTCTTAAAGAGAATTTAATATGATGAAAATATTCCAACATAGTCTCTAGAAAACTTCTGTTTCGTGCCTTCAGATTTACCACAGATACTACAGATTTTCAGATCACAAAATTAGGAAAAAAGAATGAGCAAGTTTTACTGGGCCTTTCAAAATACCTCATACAATGGGGAAATCTCTGCTGCTCATTTAGAGATCAATGCATTATTTTCATATATTCCTATGCACTTCTTGTGACTTTTGTTGAAAGTCTACACTTTATGCAAACTTTCCTCTTCCTTTTGGCAATGTCATGTTTGTAAACAAAATGCTAGTATTTCTTCCTTAACGTCATTCTTGCACTTAATTCCACACCATGCTATTTTATGGGAATTTGGTTATTACAGTGACAATTGTACATGAAACAAACAACTTATGTGCGGTACCTTCAACTTAAATGTAAAATTGCTAAGGATGAAAAACCAGGCACCCCTGACAGTCAGGGGTTTCCACATCAACAGACAAAATTAAAGAACATCTGGAACTCTGGAAGAAGTACTTTGCAATCGTACTCGCCCAAGCTGGATAGCACTAAGTCAGGGTTGTTGTTTTAATCCCCAGCAGTATTTTTCTGGAAGCAGCAATTAATATTGCCATTGCTAAGTTAAAATGAAGCACAGAAAAAGTCACAAAAAGCAGCCGACATATTCTGATAGTTTTTTTTAAAAAAATCTCCCCAGAAAATTGTACTGCAAGCGAGAAACAGCCCACATGCTGCAATTTGGCAGGGTCACTACAGAGCTGAATCACCAAACTTCAGGCAGTTGTTTTAAGAATTCAAGAATAGTTCAGATTTTGAATGCTTTACTTAGGCTCTGACTCAAGTCAATTTTCATACTTTTCGGCAAGTGAGGTCCCTTGCTAAACTTATGCCACTGCTCCTTTTAATGTAAGAATTCAGAGAACAAAAGAAATGAGGCGTTTTCGCACTACACCCGTTCCATTTGGAATGGGTGTAGGATGGGAAGCCTAAGACACTTCAGGACGCTTTGACCATTCACACCTAGGAGCGCAGGAACGCGTGTAAACGCATTCCGGCGCGCCTGTGTGCGAATGCTCAAAGCATTCTGAAGTGCCTTAGCCAGCAAACGCCGGCAAGGGGCGGGGAGACGGCTGCCGAGGCTCCCGCAGCCGGCAAGGCAGGCAATCAGCTGATTGTCAGCCAGCGCCGGCAGGAGAGGCGAGCCCGCGGCTGTCAGGGAGAGAGAAACATGAGCGAATGCTTCTCTCCCCGAACGGCTGCGGGCGCTTCGTCCGCGCCGGAACGGATGTAGAGCACTTTAAAGTGCTCTACATTTCGAACGCGCGCAAGACAGCTTTGGACACGTCGGAGCGCAAGCCCCGCTGCGGCAATGCGTATGCCGCGTTTGAGGCTGTCTTGCACGCGTTCCAAAACCCCGTCTGCGAAAATGCCTCTGGTCTGCACTCCCCACTACTCTGAGCCAGCAAGTTTTAAGTGTCTAGAACGGTGATGGCCAACCTATGACACGTGTGTCACAGGTGACACCCCAAGCCCTTTTGGGTGACACACATGGTCACCCTGGCACCTGGGCGTGTAGTGCTTGCTTGTTCTTGAAGTGTATGAAATACCAACTTTCAATTGAAGATTTAGCAGCAAAAGTCACTAATGAAAAGAATTACTTGTTTTTGCTTTTAATAAAATACATATATCAAAAATATAACTCTTTTACTAGAGCTACAAATATCACAGAATTATGGATAATTCTAGATGTGACACAGCACCCGAGTTAAGCTAGGTTTTCTTGCGAATTTTGACACACTGAGCTCAAAAGGTTCGCCATCACTGGTCTAGAAAAATTATAAATAGAATTAAAAATGTATTCTGAATTACTGATAGAAACAAACATGTGGAAACATATACTGTATAATCAAAAGTTGTAAGGCATTTGTTGCACCTACTCTCAGGTTGCAGAGATCTTTAGAAAGGGATAGCTGTTGAGCAAGATGCTAGGCTAGAAGTATAGTCATTTGGGTAGATAAAATGCCTGGCCTCAGTATTGACCACTGAATCCTTCAAGCTCTAAAAGTACTGCACTCTTATAGTCTGCAGGTTCTCCCCAGTGTGTACTAAATGATACTAAATTAACTTCTCTCCTTCTGTTGTATTTATACTAATACTCTGATAAATTGCATTGTTCTCTTCACATACTAACCAGCATGCTTGTACCTGTATGTTCTAACATCAATATAACTGCTTAAAATTTAGTATTTCAGACATTTGCACATTACATAAGAACCTCAGAGGAGCCCTGCTGGATCAGGCCACAGCCCACCCAGTCCAGCATCCTGTCGCACACGGTGGTCCACCAAATGCTTATGGGCATCTCAAGCAGAGACAAGGGCAAACCTTCTCCTGCTCTCGAATCCTAGCAAACGGCCTTAGAAATATCCTGCTTCTCCCCCCAGCCTGAAAGATGTACTTAGGCGTCCATTCTGATATAGGCATTCTCTGCCTTCAAGTTTCACAAGAGGAATCCTTTGGATTGTTAGGCAAAAACCTACAGAAATTTTAGCTATGTTTTCCCCACAAGCATCTGTTACAAGGTCCTGTCGAGTAAATATATTGCTGAACAAGAAGAAATAAAAAAATTACAAACATGGAAATACATAGTTGTGTCTCAATGCCCGAATTGCACATCTCTGTTCATGGTGGTTTGGGATCCACTGAAAATAAATAGGTTAAGGCAGACCCAAATACCTGAAATCACCCATTCATTTTTGTGCCACACATTTTAGGATTAAGTTCCATATTAAAACTCTTGTTTTAAAGTTCACCCATTCTACACCACCTTGTCAAACATGGCCTCCATATACCTCAGATTTCTAGAGGCAAGGAGGGATGTTAAAAAAAGATAAAACCCAAAGTTCTTTTAAAGTAAGCCAAGGGTGAAGTTTATATTCTGCAGCTTACGCAAGGTTTTCCTGATTTATGTTAGAAAGTTTCACTGATGCTATAGAAGCCAATTATTTCTGACTGCCAGCTGATATCCTGCAAGTAATCATTTTAAATATTCCTATGGATATTCACTCAAACCTAAGTCGCACTGTGTATAATAATGGCTACCTTCAACTTAAGTATGTTCAGGATTTGTAGCCTCAAGTTTGTTTGTTTGTTTGTAGATAGGAAGATTCAAACAAACAAACTCTGCTATCACTTCAGTGGAACAAGACTTTCAGCTCCACAGGTTTTCAAAAAGTGCAGCAACACACTTCAGAGGCTGCAATGATTGTCAACATTCAAAATACTGATAGCTTAATATAGCTGGAAAGAATTCTGCACCCTGATTTCTAGTTCTCCGCATTTTCTGCTAGTGGACCAAATGTCGCTCATTTCTATACATTGATTTGATCTGTATGTTCTATAAAATTTGCATAGTTAGCTTAATGGAAGTTAAGGGGAACTTCAGATCTTCTGCTAAGGGCATGGAAAAAGACAAGTAAAATCAGACTGTTAATCATTTTAATAGCTATGACAGGTGAAAAAAATATGTAATGACATGTTTTTCAAAGTTTCTGTTTTATAGTTCATTATCAGAAGGGACCTCTTTATAACGTCTAAAACTTCAAATGCTCTAATTCTAGAGTCTGGTAGTTTCTATATCCACTATATTCCCTTACTGGGATAAATACCAAATTGGTGCTCTCACAAGTGCTAAAGCACCAAATATTATCTCTGAGCCTCACCTATTTCCATTCAACTGCATTCCCCATGCTTGTTTTAACCATCAGCATATGTAGTTAATACTAACCAGCATTTGTAGTTTTCCTTTATCTGGAGCATTATACAGCTACGAGCAATGTATTACATGTACAGGATTAAATTATTTCAGATTTCACTGCTGCTGAGATTTTTAAAGTCAACTGCGTGCAGCATACCCATGCTAGGCACATCCATTTCTAATGTGGTTAGCTTGCCTTTGGTGCCTTTATACCAGCTGTATTCAAGAATTTCCCTAGGAAACATTTAATAGCAGCACATCTGGAGAGCAGACACTGTGATGCTAGCAATGAAAATTATTATTCTCCAGGAAGAATCAGTTCCTAGAGGGAAGGAGGGAGGGATATTATTCATTCTGTAATATTCTGTTTCCATATCCCATGGGGATGCGCACAGGCAGGACAGTACCCAATTCTGATATTATTTTGTCTACAACTACCCAGTGTAAAGTATAAATTAACAAAACAAAACAAAAAACATTTTTACCCAGGAGAAAAAGTACCTCATTTGCTTTCCTACATCAGTGTCACTGATCTGGAAAAACAGCAGTTCTGGGATATAATTAAGAAGCAACATGGAACCTTAAGATCTTCCTGCTTTCCCCACTTGCGTGCAACAGCTGGATAGGGCGGTATGATGCTGTGTGCAGAGATCTTTTTCTAAAAGCTACATCATCAGCAAAACATCCACCGTCTCGAAAGCCAAATTCTGCATGACTAACCAAGGTGCAAAGTATGTAAATATAATTCAGCTTGCAAAATCAAATGAATTCTATTGAATAAAGAATTATTCAGCATCAACAGAAATCATAGCCAGATATGTGCTGTTAACTGTTTTAGCCCATGTCAAGCCCGATAAATAAGAATGAAGACTCATCTCATGAAATATTGTAGGGGTCACAAGCAGGCAGCTGAACACATACAAATGATGTAGAGAGGTAAACTTGAAAAGCAAAAATCGCCTTCCTAGCCACAAAAAGCCACTTCCAGGACAATCCTTGTCTCAAATTCAGAAAACCTGTGGCGTAAAATACAGACACCTGGTTCTTCCACTTTAGAAGATAACAGACCTACAAGTAAGCTCTTTATCTATGATTCTTTGTCTAGGACATTCACGTATCGGCTAATCAACTCCAAGGCCCCTGAACATATTTAACAAGGGACTCCTCATGTCTATTTTAAAATTATAAAAACGCTTATCTGGTAGTGGGTGATGAGCTGCCTGATTTCTTTTCTAGAATACATACAGCACCACATCAGGCCCACAATCCAAGTTTTCTGCTTTTAAATTAGTTTCCAATACTGTAGTTTAGAAACGCCTCAAAGCTGAAATACAACCAAGACCTTTCAGGGTACCTATCTACAATCATAAAAAACAACTGGACAATATATGTTTTTACATCTGCTAGTGACATAGATTATTTTCTCTGCATTCAGAATCAATCAGCAGTGATCAGATTTTTTTTGTACAACAATTCCCAATGGTCCAAATAAGATGCCCTTTCCCCTTCAAATAAGGAACGACTATGTACTAAAGTGCTTTATGCAAACCACGCCAGTACATTACTGAAACAAGACTTAAAATCTAACGGGAAACAAAATCTGCAGTTTAAATATGCAGAGAGATTAACGATTTATAAGAAATAAGGAATCAAGAGAAGTAAATTCTCCCTTGTCTCATCAACCTTGTGTAAAAAAAAAAAGTGCCGTCCGAAAGTAAATGAAGCAGGTGAGTCCCAGGTTGAGGCAGGCCCTCAGTGATAATGTGCAAATGTGTGTCTGAGCAGTTCATCTGCTGATGGTCGCAATTTGGCCTCAATAAATATCTGCTTTAAAAAATCCCGACAATGGTCTGAGACATGTGGTGGCAGTTGCGGATTGGTGGGTTGGGTGGCGATTTTAAAGATGGCGGCCATTGCTTCAAACTCTGCCCATGGTGGTTTCTCAGTAAGCATTTCCACCACTGTACAAGCCACACTCCTGGAACAAGAATGAAAACAGGTCAAGGGTCACACAGACAATATCCCAGCTATTCATACCATTGACCCCTACAATGATGCTTTCTTTCAACAACGTGACCATTCCCCCCACACCACCGTAGATATTAGTATTTTAATGTTTAGTATACATTTTTAAATACGTAGGATTTCTTAAGTGCTTTTATGGATATTATTGTTTTAATCTGTTGTCTTAAAACTTGTAAACCACCCTGAGACCTATGGGTATCGGGTGGGATATAAATATAAACAAACAAAGAAAGCATAGCAAGCATTTCTGACCAGCACCGGATGGAACTAAATCTTGGCGGCATGCTTGGAGACTGCGTGGCCAGGCTGGCTTCTAAAGCAGCACATGCTGGCTCAGCAGCCTCTAAACAAAAGTGCAAAATTTGGTACCATTTAGAGCCAGCAGGAAACATTTGTCAGAACTTAATTTTAAGAAAACTTCCCACTTTTGCAGCACCCAGCACAGCCAAGTAATGAGACTGGCAGAGAATCAATCCCGAACACCCAACCCCACTGGAAATACATGTCATAATTTATTGCTCTGTTCAGGGGCCTTTTTGCACAAGAACTAGGACCCCAATTAAGACCCCATTAGGAACCCTACTGGCACAAATCGGGAAGGTCTTGTCCCCACGCGGACCCCATTTAAGGCCCTATCTGGCAGGCCCTGTTCCCACAAGGGCCGGAGAAATCCGGATTGAATGGTCCTTCGGGCTCCTAAATCCAGATTTTGTGTGGACAGGTCTAAAGGAGTCCACATTCTGGTCTTCAGGCATGAAGACAGGATCTGTGGGTGCATGTCCACACCACTTACCTGCTGCCATGGGTACCAGGGGCTGGCCCAGCAGGAGCAGAGCTGAACATGGAGGTGGAACCAGCTCCACTCTGCCACTCACAGCTACAGAGTCTTGCCTAGGCTCCATAGCTGCGAGTGACATCCCTGCTCAGTTGGCAGCCAGGATCATTGCCCCAAGCTCCTGCGTCCTCTCCCACACCGAAGCAGCCCCCTGGGGGTGGTGGGGTGGTGGCCCGGGTGGTGACAGTGGGGCAAACTGACAGAGGTGGCGATTGCAGCCACCTCTGTCAGTGTGGCCCCACTGTCACCATCACTGCTGTCAGCACCCCAACTCCCAGGAGGCTGTTTCAGCAGAGGCGGTGATGGCAGGGGGAGCATTGGGGCCAAGCCAGCAGACACAATCGCCACTCCCCCATCCTGATGCCCCCCCCCACCGAAGCAACCATCACTGGGATGGGGTTCAGGGCAGTGGCAATGGCAATAGCTGCCCCTCCCCCATCCCGATGATGGCTGCTTTGGTGGGGGAGGGGCATCGGGGGGCGGGGGCTTGCTTCCACTCTCCCCACTGCCACTCTGGGTGGATGTGGAGGGACATACGCCATGGTGCCCGTCCCTCCACCACCACCAAGGTGGAGGATGCCACCCACCCCCCACGCAGCCGCATCAGGGGGAGTGGAAAATGAGGCAGAGTTGGCAAGCCCCCACCCCTCTGATGTGGCCGCTTCACTGGTGGTGTGGGCTGCGGGGGCTGCGAAGGTGCCCACTGCTCCCACTGGCTATCCCCAATCCACCAGCGCCACCCGCCCACCCAGCACAGGCTTCATGGCGGATGCGTAGGCAGTTACAAAGCCATGCCTCTCTGCCCCGCCCACTGTCAGCGGGAGGAGGGCACAACTGATGGTGGCGCCGGCCAATCGTGCCACACTACCAGTACCCCTTCTGACTCTGGCTACACGGAGCGTTGGAATGGGTGCCACGGCATCCCAACGGTGCCTTGCCTAGCACCCATTGCAATTCAGTGCTCGTGGGCCGCCGGGACGCATGGAGTCCTCCTGCAGATCCAAATCTTTGAGAGCCCCGTGCAAAGACGCAGCAGTTCTTCTGTTTCTAAACTGCTTTAAGATCCACAGATGGGAAGCAGTACACAAGTACTTTAAATATTTATTTATATTTATTTAATTTATTATTTATATTTATATCCTGCCCTATACCCGTAGGTCTCAAGGCAGGTTATAAATAGTACTCCATTATACTTACAACTTGACCTCCCTTCTGAAGCAGCATAAGCCAACTACTGTATTATTAGAATGCAATATTGGTCACACTGTCACATCATACAAGTTAAGAACAAATTATTCTTAAAGCTTAATGTTATATTAAAAAGTTAAAGAGGAAGTTTGGAATCTTAGTAATAACTAAAACTCTTCTCTTAATTGAAAATCAGGCTTATACATTTTAGGTGTCGCTGTAGTTTCTTCTCTCCTACCTGCCACCCATAAGAGGTATTTTTCTTAGTAAAATAAGACATCGGATCCAGTTTGTTGAAAACTACTTCAGAAATTCTACTGAGGCTTGTGCTTGTCATAATTTTGTGCAAAGCAGCATCTATGCACTGCAGTATTTTTAGCCCAGGATACAGATTTACTGGAACAGTTAAGATGACTCAGCATATCATTGCCAGAACAGAGAAGACAACCGTGGGGAGAAGAACAGCATCTCCTCCTTCTATAGAGTCTTAGTCCTGAGGAAATCACAGTAAAAATGTAAGTACTTACAAAGAAGCTCCTCTTCAGTGCATTAAAATCATTGGTGAGAGTTTGTAAAGCCAAAATAAGCCACTGAGAATAAATCTTGTTAATCATCTCAGACTCTCTGACACAAGGATCGGATTAAAACTCAGGGTGCTGAAACCCACGTAAGAAGTTATTAATACTTGACGTTGCTGCATTCAGGGGTTCTTAACTAGCTTCCCATGCAATTTGCCAGTCTGGCCACGGCAAATCCTGTCATTGTAAGAAGCTCATTTGTGTTGTCTGCAATGCCATTTAAAAGCTTCTCTTTATCACTGACTAACAAAAAGATGTGCAGGTATTTATTTATTTAAATTGTAATGCCCCCTTTCCTTAGCCAAAATGCAATTTCGCCTCTCAGGACGTACAAAATTTGAAAGGGCTGCCATTTCTGAGATTGTTACTGGACTGGGGGTCAGACTATCTGGGGGCCGTCTCAGCAGGTTACAGACCCATCTCACACCACAGGATATGCTCTTGACCTGGTCTCTGCCACAGAGCAGAAGGGTGGACATCCTTTGGTAGGTGGACTTGAAGCACGTCTATTACAGATGAGCTATCTGTGGGGATGTCTGGGCCTATAGGGACAGTTCCTTACTCCGCAGGTTGCCTACTGACTCCTACATATGAACTCCTAAATGGCTTAGGTCCATTATCTGGAAGAATACTTGCTTCCATATAGACTTGCTGGGTCATTCAGATCACAAGCAGAAGAGGCCCTTATTGAAGTTCTGCCACACTTAAAAGGTTTGAATGGTGGTGGAGGCACGCAAGGAGGCCTTTTTTGTGGTGGTCCCAGGCTTTGGAACAGTCTTCTTCGGGTAGCATATCAGGCATCATCATTATATGGTTTTGGTATGTGGTTAAAATGTGCTTCTTGTTTATCTCTCTCCTAATGTTACCCTGCCAAAATGGGAGGGCTGTATTTTAATTATGACTTACATTGTTCTATTCATTTTCTTGATTATTTTATTATACGTTGTGACCAAATTGGGACTTTGGGGTGAAGGATGAGATACAAATGTCTGGTAATTAAAGTCATATCAAAACAGCGGTCATTAAAAGATAGAGTTCCTTCGTGTCAAGGAACAGGTGTGGCCAAAATTACTGCCCTACTTTTCTTTCTCCACAACTCACTAACTCACTTGCAAACTATTTCTCTTAACTGGACAGAAGCTCAAGCCAAGGAAAAAGACGCAATAAAATCTGATACAATACCACCTTACGATCTAGTATGTCAACCTCCGAGAAGCAGACTCTTACCAAATATCTGCTTTTCTCCCATATCCTTCACCACTAATAACTTCAGGGCTCATCCAATATGGAGTTCCTGTGACAGACTTCATCCCAGTGCCAGACAAGCAAATTGTCTGAAGTCGTTTGCTAGCACCAAAATCACCTAGTTTAACATTGCCTGCAGAATCCCGAAGAATATTTGCTCCTGAAAAAGAGGGAAAATATAATTTGGTATGTATATGATAGCGAACTGCTTCCACATAAGTCTTAAAAACTACAATACTATATACATACCATACAGAGGCCTATCAGCATTCTACATGGTGATATATACCCATATTATCCTTTGAACACACATTTTGGCTGAGTGTGTATTGCATTTTGTTCCCAGTACAGGATTTCTGGATAGCAATTCTGTGGATAACTTAAGTGGTATATCCATGGCAACTAAATGAAGAACTGAGACTGAAGAAGAAATTGCTTTTGTTTTCCTTGATGAAGCATCGTGGATGCTGAATCCACGCATATTTTGTCTGATGTTCTGCTATCTCAGCACAGCCATCAGACACTGTGCAATTCTGGTTTAACGTCCATGGTCAGAACACAAGCTATGCAATACCTTCCCGCTTCATCTCAGACACACTTTCCCCCCTCCTCGGCTTAGGCACTCTACTGCTTTTTCAGCCTCAAATATTTTATATATTAGCATTGCCATCTAAGTGGAGATCTCTAAGCAGTTTTTTAAAAGCACTGTACCAGTTATTATTACTCGGCTGTTCCTTTAGCCCTCTCCTCTGGTGACTACCTTGTGCCTCAATTTGCATGGGGTGGCAGGGAGAAGCCTGAAAAACAGCTGCTCACAAATGGAAACCGTGAAAATCAAGTAACGGAAGTAAACTGGCAGTTGGGTAATTCGCAGCTAAGAGCTCCAGTGACTTGTATTGAGCTGACCCAGCAGCCTGGCAATTCCATTGGTGTGAATAGGATATTAGCCCCTCCGTGCAAGTCAATGGACAAAAAGAACCTACATTCAAAGAGGCTCTTCAAAAAGGATCTACTATGGGGTAAATGCTAAGATACACAAATGTTATGCCTAAAACCTCAACCACATGAATGCCAGTAAGGTTGCCTGAAGCAATGCTCACCTACACGATGCTCCAGACCAGAGTTTTTCATAAACTACAATACTGAGACACATAGATGGCAGTCAAAATGCCAGCACTCCTCCTCATACCCTAGACCAGTGGTTCTCAACCTGGGGGTCGGGACCCCTTTGGGGGTCGAACTGCCCTTTCAGAGGGGTCGCGACGAGTCTCCCACCGCCCTTCCCTCCCACCTCCCAGCTGCTCTGCCCCCATGGTTGGGGGTCTCCACAACATGAGGAACTCCATTAAGGGGTCACGGCATTAGGAAGGTTGAGAACCGCTGCCCTAGACGGCCTCAGTGCCAAAACCCAGTAGGAATGGTAGGAATTAGGGACGTGCAAATTTGACTGAATATTTTGTATTCACATATACTCACATCAAAATGAAAATTGATTTTTGCATATCCAAAGCTTTGATCGAAATGAACTAGTGTCCTGCTTGCAAATATGAACAATTTGATCAAACATTCACGTTTCATTGCGTTCTGTTCATGCAAAGGTGCAAAAGTGCAAAAACTACTGCGAAAAGCCAGTTTTTCAATTTGCCAGTGAAATGAACATGCAATTTCTTTGGGCACATCCCTAGTAGGAATAGGAATATATCTTATATTTGATGATTTCTGAAGAGGATTAAGATAGAAGATGGCTTCTGGGTAGGATTGGATAGCATCAAAGTCCTGATACCCCAAAACATGGAGAGACATTTTAAAAACTGCATATACTGTACAATGCTTGCATACATTAAAAAATTGCATCCAAAAAAGTAGTGAGCAAAAAAAATGCACATAGAACAACAAAATGTGTACAGTTAAAAAAGACGTCTTCATGGAACAGCACGCACTAGCGCACGCAGATCCAAGAAGTTCTCTGCAGTCGCTCAGTCACCAACAGCAGCACAGGCAACAGCACACTAGCAACAGAGTCACACAAATAAGTACATACCACGGACCCATTTCACAAGAAAGAAGTCAGAATTCATCCAAACTATGCAAAATCACACTCAGATTTCCTTCTTACTCACAGACAAGACCAACACCTTTCGCACTTTAGCAATGCAAGTGGGAAAATAGCTCTGGAGCCAGAAGTAGTTCCTAGAATGCTAAAGGATTGTGATGATCACAGGACCTCAAAGTTGTGATGGAAAACCATACTAAGGATCCATTCCACTGGCTTCCACTGAGGCCAATTTCTCATTCAAGTCAATGTAACTGCTAGGTGGTCGGCCAGTATAAATTCCAGACAGATGAATGAACTCAGTGTAAGTCAGTTGAGCTTTTGGGGGGATCACATGCAACAGCAAATCAATGGAGGAAGCATAAATCAAGACAAATTACAGTTTGTCAGTCATGCAATAGCAAATGACATCGTTGGAAATTGCATAAATGGAAGGTATGTCTGTTCCAGAAAAGCATCCAGGATGCAAGGAAGGGAAGAGGTCACCAGTACTTATCATAAGTTGTACTATCTGAGACTCTGACAAATCAATGCAAGTAATGGCCAATTAGGATTTCCCATTATTTTCTCAATTAAAGTAAAATAGTTTGCCAATAATTAATTTTACTGCATAAAAAAGCTTTAAATCAACACTGACTCACTTTCAGATTTGCTTTCAGAAAATGTTGACTCATAACTTCCATTTAGTTAATAAGTTGCTAAAGAAAGTGAATAGCTCTATTTCAGCATGTTATACTCTTGACAGGTTCTCCTTCATTACCTTTAATATCTCTGTGTACAATCATGTTGCTGTGCAAATAGTGAACTCCTTCCAAAATCTGGCGGGTGTACTTCCGCGTCACATTCTCTGTGAGTGGACCATATGCTTTTAACTGATCTTTAATTGAGCCCTAGAGGCAAAGGAATAAATGCTGTAGCCACTGCTTTAATTCAAGGACTAGTTATCTCAAACCATTATATTTTATTTATCTAAAAGGATTTTTATATTGCCCTTCCCCAGCGTCTCAGTGTGAAACACAACTTCATTCCAAAATGTTTGTCAAGTCTGCAGATGAAACACTGTATAGCCTCTCTTCATCTGGCCTTAGCCCAGATCAGCTACTATTCCGAATCTCCAACGATTCCAATGATTTATGAAAACAAAATGAACAATTGGTCACTTACGTGAATGTTCCTTCTTGTAATTGCGAAGTAAACTGGTGACTATAGGGTTAACGCCTGCTGCTCCTGCAGCTGCCGAACGTTGGCGTATGCCACGACCATAAAATCGAAAGCGATAGCAGCTACTCCCCAGTAATCGAACGAAGCGAACTGCTACAAGGCCGAGTCACCGGGAGCCTGCATATGGAATGAATGACAATACATCGAGGGCCAAGCCCCCCAATAATGAGTGACACTGCGGGTAGGTCCCAGTTTACTTCGCAATTACAAGAATGAACATTCACGTAAGTGACCAATTGTTCATTCTCTGAATTCCTCAGTAAACTGGTGACTATAGGGACGTACCAAAGCTCCCCAAACAAGGGAGGGAAGCAGTGTCCCCATCACCCAGCGTAGATCCAGAGGGGGTCTAGCCCCCTCTGGCCCCCCCAGCGCCAGCAGCTGGCAGAGAAATCCCTGTATTCTCCGCCAATCCCCGCCTCCCCTTCCCATCCCAGGGAAAAGGGGAAGAGGATATGACCCCAAGAAGCAGCAAAGCCGATCTCCTACCGTGCCCGGGACCACTTGTTGTAGAACCCTGTGACCAAACATGGCTTGGGCTGATCGGTACTGATCCAGGCGATAATGTTTGGTGAACGTTGATGGGGATCTCCAAGCAGCCGCCCTGCAGATCTCCTCTACCGAAGCATTCCTCCACATGGCCGCTGAGGCTGCCGCTGACCTGGTGGAGTGAGCCTGGATTCTTCCCGGAAGCTCCTTGCCCTTGCACTTATAAGCCGTCGCAACGCAGGCTCATATCCAAGAAGCTATTACCCTGGGAGAGGCCTTCTGTCCCAGGGTAGGAGGGTGGAAACTAACAAAGAGGGCTGAGGTCTGCCTATCTGGGGCAGTCCTAGTCAGGTAGGCCTTAAGAGCCCTGCGAACATCCACCTTACACCACGCCCTCTCCGAGGGATGGTTAGGGGTCTTACAAAAGGAGGAGAGATGGATTTCTAGGGAACGATGAAACATTGAATCAACCTTTGGTTTGAAAGAGGGATCTAAACAAAGGACCACGGAGTCTGGAGTAAAGGTACATAGGTAGTCTTCCGAAGATAAGGCCGCTAGCTCGGACACCCGTCGTGCCGAGGTAATGGCTACCAGGAACATCTTCAGGGGAATATCAACCAGGGGCTCAAAGGGGGGTCCCTCTAACACGGAGAGCACCAAATGAAGGTCCCAATTGGGAAGACAGTGAACTACCTGGGGAAGCTTCGCCTTGGCCCCCGCCAAAAACCGACGAACAAACGGGTGAGAAGGGAACTTAGGGACTGGATAAAATTCTAACATGGCGGATATGGCAAACACTTGGTGTTTCAAGGTATTGAAGGACAGACCCTTAGCCAACCCTGCCTGGAGGAAGGAAACCACTTCTTCTGCGGACGGGAAGAAGGGGTCTACTCTCTGAGAAGAACACCACTTCACAAACACCTTCCAGGTCGTCTCGTAGATACGAGACGTGGAAGCCCTGCGGGAAGCCATCATGGTATCTATGACTCCCCTGTCAAGTCCCATACCCTGGAGACACCTCCGCTGAGCCTCCACGCTGCTAGAGATAACCATGCGGGGTCTGGGAGGGAGTAACCCTTCTGAGTGAGGAGACCCTCCCTGACCGGAAGACGGACCGGGGGTTCCAGGAGCATCGCTGAAAGCGCCGGGAACCATGGCTGCCTGGGCCAGAAGGGGGCCGTTAGAATCACCTGGGCCCTCTCCCTGAGGACACGCCTCAAGAATCTTCCCAGGAGGGGAAGGGGGGGGGAAGGCGTATAGAAGCTGGTCCGGCCAAGGGGCCGAAAGCGCATCCGCCCCTAGAGCCCCCGGAGATAGGTGCCTGGAGAAAAACAGAGGGACTTGATGGTTCTCCTGGGAGGTGAAGAGATCCACCTGAGGCACCCCCAGCGCACGGTCAGTTCCTGGAATACTGCTGGGTCCAAACTCCATTCGGCGAAGGGAAGCCGGACCCTTGAGAGCCTGTCCGCCAGGGTATTGCTCGATCCCTGAATATGAATAGAAGAGATGGACAGGATGTGAAGTTCCGCCCACTCAAAGAGAACCCTGGAAAGGTCCATAAGGGACCAGAACCTAGACCCCCCTTGGTGATTAATATGGGCCTTGGCAGTGACATTATCGGTCACCACCAGGACATGTTGGGATTCCACCAAGGGGAGAAAGGCCTGCAAGGACAGGAAAATGGCCTTAAGCTCCAACCAACTGATCTGGTGTTTCTTATCCTCAGCCGACCAGGTGCCCTGTGCCGTCCTACCCAGGCAGTGGCCCCCCCACCCCTGGAGGCTGGCATCCGTGGTGATCTTAATTCGAGGAGGATCATTAATGGGGCACCCCTTAGCCAGGTGGTCCCTACATGTCCACCATACCAGGGAATCCAGAACCTCCTGGGGAAAGGAAGCTCTCACAGGGATAGAGTGCGTAATCTGAGCTGTGAAACACAAAAGGAACTACTGGAGGTGCCTTGAATGGAAACGTACCCAAGGGCAAAGATCAATGACTGAAGTCATCTTACCCAAGAGGGAAGAGAGCTTTAGGACATCGGAGAAAGGCTCCCTGTAGACTTCCAAGGCCAGGGAGACCAGGGCCTCTATCCGCTCATCGGATGGACGAACCAGGTCCCTGGAAGTGTCCAGAAAAGCCCCCAAGTGCACGATGCGACACGAAGGCTCCAAGGAGCTCTTCTTCTCATTGATGAGAAAACCATGAGTCAAAAACACCTCTATGGCCTTGGAGACTGCCCAGCGTCCCTCTGCCATGGAGGGGCTTCTGATAAGGACGTCATCCAAATAAGCAAAGGCCGCCACCCCCTGGACACGCAACTGCTGTACCAAAATTGATACGAGCTTGGTAAATGTACGGGGGGCATTTGCGAGTCCGAATGCGAGAGCTCGAAACTGGTAATGGCAGCCCCCTATTGCAAATCTCAGGTATTTGCGGCTGTCTGGGTGAATCCCCATATGGAAATAAGCTTCCTTAAGATCCAGGCTTGCCAGGACGTCCCCTGGTAAGATGGCCCCCCTGATAGTGGAGAGAGACTCCATCTGGAAAGATTGAACCAACAGGTATTTATTAACAAACTTTAAGTCCAAGATAGCCCGCCAGGCATCCCCTTTCTTAGGCACAACAAACAAAATCGAATAAACTCCCTGACCCAGTTCTTCTAACAGAACTGGTTCAATAGCTCCAATGGCCAGGAGGTGAGCCACCTCCTTCAACACAGCTTGCCTCTTAACTGGGTTAGCTGAAAGGGGGGATACTAGAAAACGACCCCTTGGGGCAGAGGAAAACTCCAACTTCAAACCTTCAGAAATCACCCGTCTGGCCCAGGAATCCTGCGTGTGCTGTAACCAGACGGGGGCAAACTCCATGAGACGGGCCCCCACTGCAGCTTGCTGCCTAGGTAGAGGTCCCAGGCTTGAGCTGGGGCTTGAAGGGGGGCTTGGGGGGGCTGTCTTGAGGAAGACTGGCGGGGCCAGCCTCTACCTCTGTTCCCACGAAAGGAACTCTGGTACTGAGGCTGCCTGAAATAGGACCTCCTAGGGGTAAATTTCTTCTTATCCTTGCCTTTAGCTGTGGCTTGCAGTTACTGAGCCGTAGGCATCACACGCTTTTTGTCTTTATTTTCAATGAGCACCGGTTTCAGGGCCTCGTCCCCAAAGAGAAATTGGCCTCAAAACAGACAGGAGATAAGCTGTGTCTTGGAGGCCACATCGGCATTCCAGTGGTGAAGCCATAGGGATCTTCTAGCGGCCACATTGAGGGCTGATGCTCTGCCTGAAAGTTGCACGATGTCCAGCGTGGCATCAGCACAGAAGGCCAAGGCTCGCTTGATGTTCAGAAGAAGCTCCCTGGAAGCATCTGGCAGGTCTGGGATGAGGCTGAGCTCATCCAGCCAGCGAAGGCCCGCTCTGGCAAATAAGGAGGCAGACGAAGCAACCCTTGAACTCAAAACCTTAGTCTCGAAACCCTTACACAGGTAGCTCTCCTGCTTGCATTCAAGGGGGTCTTTCAGCTGGGCTTCCTGCTGGAGGAGGAGGTTCGAGGATATCAGGGCAATGATAGGCTCGTCCACCTTGGGGATTGCCCAGATAGACGTAGAGTCATCTCCCGAGGTACACAATTGCCATGGGGGCAAAGGAAGTTTCTTTGGAGCCGTAGGGGTCTGCCATTCCTGGGACAGAACCAGTTGGAAGGAAGATGGAACTGGGAGTACCTTCGCGACAGCTGGTTGGGCGAGCATAAGCCCCTGGGCCTCTTCTGATAAGGTGGAAGGAGCTGGAGTATCTGGGGTCAGATGCAGGAGCTCTACCATACCATCCACCATAAGTGCCAGCGCTTCCTAGAGAAAAAGCCTGGTAGTGGACGAAGAGGTAGGTGCCAGGTCAGAAAGAGGCTCTGGGTCCTGCTCCGTATCTGAGAGGTAGGAGCCCTCCTCCAATTCAGATTCTTCCATGCCGGGCACCGGAGAAGCGGAAGGCTGCACAACCCCAGGTTGCTGCGGTGTATGAGATGGACCAGCAGGGGGCTCTGGAGTAGCCCTATCCAGGTCCCTCGAGGTCTTACTACGTTTAGAACCAGAGTGCTTCTTTGGATCCTTGGATCTGCTAGACTTGTGACGCTTCCTTCTTGAACGTGAGTGAGATGAAGATGACAACGAAGAAGAGGAAGAGGAGCGCCTCCTTCTTCTCTTCCTCTGGCTCCTCTCCTCCCTGATAATAGCCCTGATAGTATCCGCCAAGCCCTGCTGACTCAGTCCAGGGGCAGGGGGAATAGCAAAGGGAGAAGGCATAGCTGATGGAATAGCAAACACTCCCTGGAGGGTGGATGGTTCTGAAGCTGTAGTGGAGATAAAGTCTGCTGAGGCTGGCTGGGGCCCTGCTGGAGCAACTCTCGGAGAAGGGAGGGGGAATAGGCAGGTTTGGCCCTGGCTGGAGAAGAGGGAGGGGCCCCACTGGGGGAAGCGGGAAGCTGGCCACTCACCCTCTGCGGACGTTGTAGCCGCTGAGGCTCTGGAAGGACCTCCAGGTGTCTGGGAGGCCGCCGAAGGGCCGGTCCTCCCTGGCGGGGCGCCGCTGGCCATACTGCCCTCCGCCGTCGCCTGAAGAGGGGACGGCGCGCCAGTCGGATCTGCGTGGGCTGGCCAAGGAAGCGGCGAAGGTTCCGTCTCTGTTAATGCTGCTGTAGCTTGCGGCGCAGCTGCTATCATTGGAGCTGCAGCTGCCGCCGCCGCCGCTACTGCTCCTGGAGCCGAAGCTGCTGCCTTTGCCTCTTCTGCCGCCCCCTGCGGCATCTGCCGGGCGGAGGAGGCGCGCTGCAGAGACGACCTCTGAGTCGAGCTCCCAGTGCAGGGATCGGCCTCCTTCGCCAGAGCGGAAGCCGAACCTCCCTCGAGAGGGGGAGAGTTTCCCTCGGCCCGCTCAGGGCTCGGCAACTCTGCGCCCTCGGAAGGGATGCAGGTGCCATGCGGGCCGCTCAGGCACGCTGCGAGCACCTGCAGAGCTCGGATATGGAGGGGGGAGGGGCACACGAAGATCCAGCGCCTAAGCCTCCTTGGAATCCCCTCCAAACCGGCTATCTTCACCTCAGGGGTTGAGCGGTCTAACCCCTGAGGGCTTTTCTCCATGGGACAGGAGTCCCTTCGTTGAAGCAATCTTCTCACCGGACAAATACAAAAGCAAACGCACATAAACGCCCGCTGTGCTGCTGGTGCGAGGCAACAAGCAGGAGCGAAGAGCGATTACTGGGGAGTAGCTGCTATCGCTTTCGATTTTATGGTCGTGGCATACGCCAACGTTCAGCAGCCGCAGGAGCAGCAGGCATTAACCCTATAGTCACCAGTTTACTGAGCAATTCAGAGAATGACAATATTTCGACTGAGATTCAAACACTCATTCAGTTAAAAAATGCATTCTTTGTAAAGCAAGCTTTTCTCTCCTGGAAATTATGGTTTGGAACCAAAGGCTGACTTTCCCCATTGGGAGGATCTTCTACTGCAGGAGGTAACTTTTTGAATTAGGAGTGAGAAAATTATTATTGCACTAGTTATTCAATTTAGGATGCATATGCAAATAGTATACAGTTGCTCCTCCATTTTCACAAAGCTCACGTTCCTGAAAAATTTCACTAACTCATGAATATAGAACCATTACTCCTAAGGAACACAAGGGTTTCCTCCAAACTACACAATTATTCTAATCTCCAGGCACAGAAGAAGAAGAGTTGGCTTTTCTACCCTGCTTTTCTCACTCATTTAAGGGGACACAAAGTGGCTGACAAAGCTTCTATTCTCCTCCCCACAACAGACACCGTGTGAGGTAGGTGGGGCTGGGAGAGCGCAGAAGACAGCTGTGACTAGCTCAATGTTGCCCAAATGGCTTAGTGGAGGAGTGTGGAATCAAACCCAGTATTCCTAGATGTGAGAGTCACTTGCCCTCTCACATTCTTGACCAGGCATTTCCCTAGCAACTAGGATCTTTGTTTAGACTTCTGCTTCTGTTTCTAGGCTTGATCTTGGATGTCAGTGATAAGACCCCTTTTAGACTGTAGTACAGTATAAGCTAATGTCTGTAATTATCAACTCAATAAAGGAACACTTCTCTGCTATACTTCTGTGTGATTTCTATGGGTGGGAAAATCCTGACACTGGATAAGAGTCTGGCTCCCTAACCACTAGACAAACAGGCTTTGAAGGGGAATGAAGGGAAGAGTTACAGCAATCTACCCTCATGTTACACCAAGCTGTTGTCTCTTGGAAGTTCAGCGGGTACCACTATCCAAACTGCATTGGATTAGTTTGCTCAAGCCAAATCAATACACATGAATACCAATTACACTCAAAGGAAGAGATACATCATGTAAGGCCAATGTGCAAAATGCTGTAATATTAGTTTAGATCAGTGATGTCAAACATACGGTCCGCGGGCCGCATACGGCCCGCAGGGCACATCAAAACGGCCTGGGATCGCCTCCACCGCCGTCTCCTGGCGCCCCCCGGTGTCATCCGCTGCTCCCTTGTGTCGTCGGCTGCGTGCCAGCGCTTGCAGCCGCCGGCTGGCGCATGCCCGACCCTCGCCCTGGGTGCCGCTGCCTATCGGAGGGAGGGGGCGGAGCCAGCGTGGGCGAGGGGCGTGCGTCTGCCGGCCATGTGAGTGAGTGCCGAGAAAAGAAGATGGCGCTGCGCGCACCGGGCCTGGGGGGCACAACCGGCGCCTCCTCCGCCTTGCTGCCTGCAGCCGCGACGCCCCCAGGCCCCGCTGCTTGCCGCCCGGAGGAGGAGCGGCGGCGGCGGCACCCGGCAGGTACCGAGGGAGGGAGGAAGGAAGGCGCGCTTCTAAGGCCATTTGCCGGGATCCAAGAGCAGGAAGGGGTTTGTCCTGTGTGAGACCTGATATGTAAGAGGCTGCGTTCACACCTAAGTTTCAATCCAGTTTCGGGCCACTTTACGAGTGAAAGAAACGTTTTCCACAGTGCTTGCATTCATATGGTTTCTCTCCAATGTGAGATCTGAAGTGTGCAATCATATATGCTGAGTGGCTGAAAGGTTTTCCACAGTGCTTGCATTCATTTGGTTTCTCTCCTGTGTGAGATCTGAAGTGTGCAGTGAGATATGCTGACTAGCTGAAGGAACTAGTATTAAGATTTTAACAACCGTATATTATATACTATATAATTAAATAAAATGTTACAGTTATAATAATTCAGTACATTTTTTTTTTAATCTGGCCCTCGTACAAATTCTAAATTTAATATGTGGCCCTCCGCAAAATTGGGTTTGACACCTCTGGTTTAGATTCAACATGAGTGCCATATTTGCCTCTAAGGCTGAACAGCTTACCAAAAGGGGACAGTTCATTAAGCCCTCACAGCAAGTTTTGACCAGCAGGATGTCAGCCTCTACTAAGAAAACCAATCCGACATGGGATCCCATTGTTGAGAAAATAAAGAAGGCAAAGTGTTCCAAAAATGGTCTATAGACAGCCAGGGTTGGTTTGAAAAAAATTAGCAACTCTACAGATTCTATGATATAATCATCATAATAATAAACAGATGAAGAGGTGGCCGTGAGATTCCCAGCAGAGCAGGGGGAAAGCAGGAATCCAGTTTCAAGGCTGACTGTCCCTTATTTTTTGGCTTGAGAATGGCTTTGTCCATCAAGTCGAGTGCTCCCTCCCCACCAAGAACGTTTATTCGGAACCCTCCTCACTGTGGAAAATGCTCCAGAGTATCCAGACAACCTCACGTTTTCCCACCTGCCTCTGGTTCCACTACCACCCTCCTCCTCTAGCCAATGGACCAGAAAATTTGCCACTGCTCTGTTTACAACTTTTTCATACGGCCTGCTTTATGACATTGTCCAGGCCTGCACAATAATAAGAAAGATAAGGGATAAGATCAGGCTATCCTTGAGCATCTTCTGAAGAAGGTTCTGGAAGAAGACTGTACAGGACTCCAGTGCTATACCTGCTGTGGAAGAAGAGGTCCAGTCAGTCATGGATGCTGCAAGACGCCTAAGTGGTGAATGCTTTACTAATCTGGAATTTTGTGAAGTTAAAAGGACCTGTACGAAAAGGCCCTGGGTAACAAAGAACTGCAGTAGGAGAAGACGTAAAAGCCAAATTAATCTGGCAAAGCTGAACTAGTTCCAGCAAAATGCCTCTAAGATGAAGCCTGTAAGCACTTGGTTTCCCCTCTAAATCTGTCAAAAACATTCTCCCTCCCTCCTTGCACTGCTTGCTCTCCTAGAGTAAGTTGCAAAATGGAAGAATCTTTCACGTCAACTTCAAAGACACATTCTTCAGTTTTGAAGTATCACTTTATAGTGCAAATGTGAGAGCAATAGTGTGACTTTACAGTTTCCAAGTCATGAAATACAAGAATCTCCCAAACACAAAAATTGTGAATACAAAGGAGTAACTACAGCGATCACGTGACTGGATGAAAGCTCCATTCCTAGAAACAATGTACTGGATCCTCACTTTAGAGATACAGTTAAGTTTGACATGACCTCAGAGGAGGTGTTCTCTACCTTCTTCAGTTCTCCATGGTTGTCAGACTAATTCCTCATTATCCTGAAAATCACCATCTACCTTTTATTTTAAGTACGATGCAGCAAACTGATGTTTAAACTTTTCTTCTCAAAAGCACTGCACACACTTTTGCCAAAGGGTTTCTGAGTGACATGCTGCAATGGGGAGTGTCCACAGAACCACTCAGAAAGATGTGAAGAGGCCATGCAGGATGACAGCTTGGAATAATTTTTAAAATGTCTTTTTATGTGGCAGGCATATTTAACTCACTTGAAACACTAAATATGATTTATCAGTTGTAGTGGAAGAAAATGGAACGATGCAATATGCATTATGAAATACTGAAAACAGAGTACACAAAGGGCAGAACAAAAATAGCAAAATCCTTTGATTTATCCATTTGAAAACTATAAAACTAAGTTCACATACAAATTCTTTTCTAGCTTACCCCTGGCATATATTCCATGAATATAGAGAGTGTTCTTTCAGGAGGGTCTCTCAAGCAGCCGTAATATTGAACGATTCTCTCATGTAGAAGGTTTTTCAGCAGCTGAATCTCACATTCAAGTGCGTTTACCTCCTAAAATGAAACAAGGATGTACCAAAATAGAAGTAGGAGGATTTTCATGTCAAACATAACTTCATTCACTTTACTTCAAAAGTACTGTTCTGATTTAGTTCACTATCAGGATGGGGAACTTTATTTATTGCACCTGTATTCTCCCTTTCCCCCTGTAGGAGTGTGGAGGGGGGTTCTCAAGGTGATGCTACATCATTGGGGTGGGTAACATGATGCCAAATTATGAAGTAACCCCTGGAGTGCAGAAGAAAAAGGTACTGAGGTGGTGAGAGAGAGGCAGCGCTGGCCGTAGGGAAGAGTGCCTGGCTGCTCAGAAGCTGAAGAACAGCCTCAGAATCTGCTTCTGCTTTTAGCACAGACAGAACAAGAGGAGGAGGTCAGGATAAAACCATTTCCTCACATCAGAAGAAGTGCTAGAGCAGTGGTTCTCAACCTGGGGGTCGGGACCCCTTTAGGGGTCGAACTACCCTTTCAGAGGGGTTGCAACAAGTCTCCCGCCACCCTTCCCTCCCACTTCCCAGATGCTCTACTCCCGTGGTTGGGGGTCTCCACAACATGAGGAACTCCATTAAGGGATCGCGGCATTAGGAAGGTTGAGAACCGCTATGCTAGAGTAAGGAACAGGTAATGTCTTATGTGGCACTTCCTTCTGAATTTCTCTTTTCATGACTGACATCCTGTTTAACACATAAGATCTGAGGGTCAGGGAGGCAGAGGCATTGTGGCTTACCAGGATGGGATCACTTATACCAGATATCCCGTGGCCTTCGGGGTTGAGATCCCTTAGATACTTCATAGGGTGGGTGGGTGTTTTTAAAACATTTGTTTTAACCTTGTCACTGTTTCTTTTTATAATTTTATTTTGCTTGTGTATGTCATGAGGAGGGATTCATGTGCTTAGGCCAGGCAAGAGCGGAGGAGATGTGCTAGGGGTCCACCATCACTATGGTATAGGGCAGAGGGGGATACAGCGTTGAGAGGCGGAAGAGACAAGTTAGGAGAAAGGGCATTAGATATCTTGATGCTATCACCCCTTCTGTTCTGCCTTCCAGCCAGCAGAATTTGGGGAGGCCTGCCAGCTGAAAGCCCCCTTCTCTACCAGTGTTGCTTCTGAACGCCAGATCAGCCCGGAATAAAACATCAATTATCCATGATTTAATTCTTGAGGAAAGGGCTGATCTAGCACGTATAACCGAGACCTGGATGGACGAACTGGGTGGCCCTTGTCTCATCCAGCTCTGTCCTCCAGGGTACTCAGTAAAACACTGTTTGAGATCAGGGAGGAGGGGAGGGGTGTCATTGTAGCCCATCGAACTTCCATCTCTCACCAGATGGCCAGTCCGCTCTGTGACGGGGGTTGAGGGCCTGTTTCTCTTGTTGGGCCAGAGAGACAGAATAGGGATTCTGCTGGTGTACTGATCACCCCACTGCCCAGCATCCTCCCTATCTGAGTTGGCTGAGGTAATCTCAGATGTGGTGCTGGAAGCCCCTTCCACAGTGGTGTTGGAGGACTTCAACATCCATGCTAAGGCTACCCTCAGTGGACCAGCTCGGTTCTTCATGGCCTCCATGACAACTATGGGGCTGTCTCAGATTGTATCTGACCCAACTCATACGGCAGGCAATACCCTTGATCTGGGTTTTGCCTCAGAGCGTACTGGGGAGTATCTGTTGATAGGAGGGTTGGCTGTCTACCCGCTGTCATGGACAGATCATTCACTGGTGAGGTTTGGACCTACCACGGCAACTACCCTCTGTGGGGAAGTGGGACCCATTGAGATGCTCCGCCCTCGGAGACTTATGGAATCCGAGTGATTCCTGAATGCTCTAGGGGATTTTCCGGCTGGCATCACTGGTGCTCCTGTTGAAGCCCTGGTTTCTCAATGGAATCAGGAGATGAACAGGGCTACGGAAACAATTGCTCCCAAGTGCTCTCGGCATGCTTGTAGAGCCTGCAAATCTCCTTGGGGGGAGCGGAAGCAGGACACTTCTAATGCCATTTGCTGGGATTCAAGAGCAGGAAAAAGTTTGTCCTTGTCTCTGTTTGAGATGCCTATAAGCATTTGGTGGGCCACTGTGTGCGACGGGATGCTTGACTAGATGGGCTGTGGCCTGATCCAGCAGGGCCTCTCTTATGTTCTTATGGAGCTACGGGCTATGAAACAGGAAGGTCAACGGCTAGAGCGCAGGTGGCGTAAATCCGGCAGTGAGTCTGACCGAACACTGGTTAGAGAACATTATCATGCCTACCACGTGGTGGTGACGGAGGTGAAAAAAGATTTTTCTCCGCCACCATTGCACCCTCAAGTAGCCGTCCAGCAGAGCTCTTTAGAGTAGTAAATGGCCTGATAAGACTGAACTTGAAGAAGTATGAGCCAGGGCCAAGTAATATCTGCTGTGACAAATTTGTGAAGCACTTTGAGGAAGAAGTTGCTCAGATTTGTAGGTGATTAGATGTCACAATTCGGCATAGTCCTAATGAGGTGTCCAGAGAACTGTCTGGTTCAGTTTGCTTGGATCAGTTTCAATTATTGCAGCCTGAGGATGCAGATAAGCTACTTGCAGGGGTGCAGCCAAGAATGTGCTCTCTAGACCCTTGCCCTTCCTGGCTGATAAAAACTACCCGGCAAGGTATGACTGGCTGAACCCAGGGAGGAGTGAATGACTCTCTGAGGGATGGGGTGGTTCCACCAGCTCTGAAACAAGCTGTGGTGTGCCCCCTCCTGAAGAGGGCCTCCCTGGATCCAGAAGATCTGAACAACTATCGCCCGGTGGCAAACATACCTTTTTAAGGCAAGGTTCTGGAGAGGGCTGTTGCTGCTCAATTACAGGCATGTTCGGATGAAGCTGATTATCTAGACCCATTTCAGTATGGCTTCAGACCCAGTTGTGGCACAGAAACTGTCTTGGTCGCCCTGGTTGATGACCTCCTCCAGGAGAGCGACAAAGGGAATGCCATCCTGTTGATTCTCCTGGATCTCTCAGCGGCTTTTGATACCATTGACCATCGTATCCTTCTGGAAAGGCTGCAGAGCTTAGGAGTTGGAGGCAATGCTTGGCATTGGTTCCGCTCTTATCTCCAGATAGTGGCTGTGGGAGATACGGTTTTGACACCCTGGGAACTCACTTGTGGGGTTCCTCAGGGGTCAATCTTATCTCCCATGCTCTTTAACATCTACATGAAGCCGCTGGCTGAGGTCCTCAGGAGATTTGGAGTGAGGTGTCATCAATATGCAGATGATACCCAGCTCTATCTCTCTTTACCGTCTGAATCAGGAGAGGCAGTGGAAGTGCTTGACAGGTGTCTGGAGAAAGTAATGGGCTGGATGAGGGCCAATAAATTGAAGCTGAATCCAGACAAGATAGCTTTGTGTCACAGGGTCTT
Source organism: Aspidoscelis tigris stejnegeri (assembly GCA_023333525.1). Lineage (NCBI taxonomy): Eukaryota > Metazoa > Chordata > Lepidosauria > Squamata > Teiidae > Aspidoscelis > Aspidoscelis tigris. The sequence goes on from JALMGA010000015.1 coordinate 18,872,843, forward strand.
GGGTCTGTGTAGTTGGGAGATACCCTGTCCTCCATGGGGTGGCTATGCCCTGGAAGGGACAGGTGCGTTATCTGGGGGTACTCCTGGACTCTGCGCTAACCCTTGAATCTCAAGTGGAGGCCCTGGCCAGGAGCGCCTACTCCCATCTACGGCTGGTGCGTCAACTTAAGCCTTTTCTGGATAGACAACCTGGCCACATTTGTCCATGCTCTGGTAACCTCTAGATTGGATTATTGCAATGCATTCTACATGGGGCTGCCCCTGAAAACGGTCTGGAAGTTGCAGCTAGTCCAAAATTCAGCCGCCAGAGTGCTGACCGGAACAGCTAGCCAGACACATATCATGCTGGTTCTAAAAGAATTGCATTGGCTGACAGTTCACCACCGGGCCCAATTCAAGGTGTTAACTCTGACTTATAAGGCCCTAAATGACCTGGGCCCCAAATATCTAAAGGAATGCCTTCTCCTATACCGACCTGTCTGTGCCTTGAGATCCAAGGAAGAGGCCCTCCTGGTTGTCCCACCACCTTCAGAGAGAGCCTTTTCGGTGGTGGACCCCAGACTGTGGAATGGTCTCCCCCTCGAGGTACGCCATGCCCCTTCCTTGTTATCATTTAAGAAGGCTGTGAAGACATATCTTTTTGCCTTGGCCTTTGGCTGAGGCTGATTTATTCTCCCTCCCAGTTACAGTTATAGTCACTATTAATGCACTAGGGAGTGCATAGTTTTAAATTTGTTGAATTTTATGGTGTTTTAAAATGTGCATCTTGTTTTAATATGTATCCTGTTTTTAATCTGTTGTCTAATCCATTGTTACCCGCCCAGAGACCTTCGGGTATGGGGCAGGATAGAAATGTAAATAAGTAAGTAAGTAAATACACAGACAGACAGACAGACAGGCAGACAGACAGACAGACAGACATAGACAGACAGACAGACAGACAGATAGAGAATACTGACAAGAGAGAGGAATGATAGAAACAATTTCACCTGACCTATATCACAAACTAAGCCAGCAGTTCTCAATCTGGGGTCTGGGCACCCCCAGAGGCCCTTGAAGATCTCTCAGGGTGTCCACAGCAGGCCAGCGGTGGCATCGGGTGAGAAGGTGGGCAGGAGATGCAAGCTAGGTGTTGAGTGGGGGATGACTGGTCACAAAGGTTATGTTAAGGGGGTCTGGGGTGAAGAAAAGGTTAAGAACTGCTGCTCTAAGCCTAGAAACTTCCCAGCATCTGTCTTCTTGAAATTCTGTAATATATGCCGTGCAAGAGATATTGCAGTCCACCCTCAATTAGAGAATAGAACACAAACATCATTCTGTATATGAGCAAGTATAGCACATTTAACAGTTCCATTATCCACCACGCAACACTAGTAAGAAAGCTTTTCAGTAACTATTATAATTTCTTACCTTGCTGGTCTCTGGGCTGTCAGGATCAAATTGAACCTGCTTTACAGCTAGTTCACGTCCTGTGTCTGCATCATAACACAGATAAACTCTACCAAATGCTCCTTGACCAAGCAGTTTACCAAGCCTCCAGTTAGTTGGAGCTCGTGGGGCTGAAAAAATAATTCAAGAAATTTGACACCCCTTGTTCAAGGAAAAAAAAAATCAAAAGAACATGATTTAACTATTTTGTTTCAAATAAAGCGATACGTAAACTATAGCTAAAAATTAAAGTAAAAACAGATAACCTCAAAGACCTTTAAAGTTGGTTGATCCCTGGTAACTACATAAACACCTTCATGCAATTTTTTGCAATAACATAAAAGTAGTTTGCTATTCCCTACTCCTGAGATATTTTCTGACTTCCCAGTTCAACATAGATACCTGGGATTGGGATTGCCTGGTAGTTCCTCGTCCAAATAACCAGTAATAACAACCAGTAAGTAATAACTTACTTAGCAATTCAAAATCACCCAGTATAGACAAGCACTGCCATCTGCTCTGATAAAAACCTGAAAATAATTGAGTGGTAGGTACCGTATCAGCAGTAACTGATGAGACCACATAAAAAACTAATATAACCTGCTTGCTCACTTTAACACAACCACACCAACTTAAAATCATATGAAATTCAGTTTAGCTCACATGCAGACAGCAAGTCATGCAGGTATAATCAAGTTCATATAGCTACCCATTAAAAAAAATGGGGCAGTCGATAACGTGTTAAAATAATCATAATAATATATCATTGATGACTTTTTCTTTGGCTGTTGATCTGACAGACACAAATTAACCTGCTACAGTTTTGAAAATCTACTTTATACTTTAAATGGCTCTTCAGATTTCATTCCAAAGCAGTTGTAAAGACATCACTGTAACTATTACTTTTCACCTGCTTCTGCTTCTGTTACACTAACCCCTGTTGTCCATATTCTGATTATTCAGACTTAACCTTGTTTCATTAAGCAAACCAAAATTTTCACTTATAAGATCCCTTTTTCCAGACTGCAGACCATACACATTAGTATAACTGAAAATTTTAGTCATGTGAGTATAATTTTTAATTTTAATTTTACTTTAGATACAAACTTATGAATTTGTATTCATTCTATTTTATCATGTACATATACAGTGGTACCTCGACATACAAGTGCCCTGACATTCAAGTGTTTTGAGATACAAGCCGCCGAGCGAGTGATATTTTGCTTTGAGATGAGAGCAAGATTTGAGATATGAGTATGTAAATACAGTACAGTACATAACAAAAACAACTGAGGTGGTGTTTTGGGAGCTGGAATGGATTAATGGGAAAATTGCTTTGAGATACGAGCAATTTGACATAAGAGCAAGGTTACGGAACGAATTAAACTCATATGTCAAGGTACCACTGTATGTACTTTGCCCCCTATGTTATTAGGTATTTAGGGTGCTTTTAGAGTGAACTTGGAATAAGGTTGGAATAAATTAGAATTTTTCACACAGAAATTAATGGAATAAATTTATCTGGATTATTTTTTCATAAGGCCAGTTTTCAGGAACGAATTAGCTAAGAAGTAATTAGAGATATATAAGAGATAAGCTATATATTGCAATTCCAACTATGTTGCATCTTAACCTCATCTGAATGTTCTTCCCCAAATAGTTACATTTTCCTTACAACGACTAGGTGGACTGATGTCCAGTACTGTCAAAGTAGGATTGTCTATGTCACTTCCTCGTCTTCGCATCCTTCCGTCTTCATATTCTGGAGTGAAAGTGCTGCTTCCGCTGCTTGTACTTAATGAGTGATCAGTTGGGCTGAAGCTAACTGGGGATCGCAAGCTATTTCCTTGTGTCCTTCTAGCCCTTGGAAAGGTTTTACGACCTACATGAATGAAACAGAAGCCTATCACAGAGTACCCCAGAATATAATCTTTATTTGTGCATCACAATTACAGTTATTAAGGGTGTCTCCAGAAGCAGGCTAAAACCCACAATTATCCCGGAATTATATTGGGAATGCCACATGCAAAGTGATATTCATAGTACCGCTACTATGGAAAACTGGGCAACAGTGCTGAATTTCCTGTAATGGGGATCGCTTATGTCCTTCTGCTAGTTCTCTTCTCAAGGTATATTGTCAGGTCTGATTGCTTTCTGTGCTCATGCACTCCTGTTCATTTAATGATTGTGGATGGTATATGATGCTGAGCTGTGACTATCAGATATGTTATCGGGCTCCATATTTTTCTACCATTCACAGTGTTTCTAGACAGCAAGATGCAACTGCGAGATCAGTTCCCACCATTGCCTCTTTCTTCCCCATCAGATGCGGAGGCAGCCATGGGTTCTTAACCCCATACGCTGGTTCTCTTTGTGACTTGCAAATACCTGAGTGTCAACCAAGTGCCCAGAGAAGAAAAAGGAAAGTGGGTGGGCACTTGGCTGACACCTGGCAGAAACAGCTCGGCAGCATCTACCAACCACAAACCACTAAACAGGAGTTCATGAACAAAGAAAGAGTAATTGGACCTGACACCACCCTTGTACTTGAATTAGCAGACTGAATTCTGGCTCTAAAAACGTCCACTGGGCCTCTCCAATTCTTTCTTCTGGTTTTAGTACCCCTAGAAACTGCTCAAGATATCTGAGGAAAGTTCTGGAGAACCGCAGATGGAACTACTGAGAGGCAACAACAGAAGCAGCAAAAACAGTCTTTCAACTCCCATAATTTCTTTTAGTGGGAATCTGCTAAAATCCTAGTGCTTTTTCCTCTAGAGGCACACTGTACTCAATCTTAGGCTTAGAAAACTGTGCATGTATTTCACTTTCAGTAAAGCTGCTCCTCTGTTAAATTTCTGAACTATATGTAATAAAATTTAGAAAGGTTAGAACAAAATTCTCACGCAGATTGCCAGCATACAATATGACTTAAGTCTGCAAACAACATTTCTCTTTTTAAACTAGAAGACTTGTGAATGCTACGTTATTTAGAAGCGCACAATGGCTAAAAAAAGGAAGTTGTAATCCTATATTTGGTTGTTGTTTTTAAAATCTACTAACAGAATATCCCTAAAACCTTACAGAACACAGATAGGGTGTTTCCGAATCTGCTGCCAAAAAACCGATATAAGAAGATCCGTTTTTTGGCGATCCGACCAAATAGGGACGGATCTGAAGGGCCCTCACGCATGCACACACACACAGGGAGGCCGGATCTGGCAGGACGGATGGTCTGAGTGCTTTGCGGAAGCCACAGTGCCCATTCTAAAAGTCCGCCGGATTGCCGCACTGCTGACGCTGCCCCCGGAGCTACAGGATGGAGCAGGCAGCTGCCAGTCACCGCATGTTTCCGGTGGCCCGCGGCACACGAGGGAGCGGCTTCTGAAGCAGGCCATCCTGCTTCCACCCCTCCCAACACGGCAGCCGCCAGGACATTCGTCCCTTCACCTGGCCATGTGCGGAAGTGTCCTGCTTCCACACGGATCCAGGGGAAGGGACGGATTGAAGACCTAATTTTTTAGGTCTTCATTTTAATCTGGTTTTTCCATTTCCATTTTTTATTTATATAGCGCCTTTCCAAAAGAGACTTTTGCCCAAGGCGGTTTACAACAAATGGAAACAAAATACAAACATTACATCAAAAATACAGCAAATATAAACTTTTTGGCGGTGAAACCCGTTTTAGAAACAGATCTCGCGTGCCAAAATGCAGAAGCGGCCACCTCCAAGGGTCTCCAGTGCGGAAGTGAAGTAGGTAAGTGTTTTAAATGTGTATTAAATGTACGTTTAATCCGGTTTCCACAGCCAGTGCGGAAACACTCATATTTTCCTGAATTCAAAACACACATTTATAAACACAAAGCTAAAGCCAAGAAAAAAGAAACATGAACTTTTTCTAACTGCAAAAGAATGACAGGACAAAACATTATGTATAACATGGATAACTCAATGGAAGATTAGAAACTATCCTCTGGATTGTAATTTTTTATAACACAGGGAGAAAATCATCAACAAAGGTATGAAGGCCCTTACAACTCACCATCACTGTAGTCTTGATGATTACATGAGATATGATACCTTCGAGGGTAAGTACCTCCTTTTCCAAACTTCTCAAATATTGGAAGGTCATAATCTGAGGGAAAATAATGTTATTGTTTTCTATTATATTTTTCTCAGAGACAAAACATTTTTTATTTTTACATGCCAGCAATTTAGTCCCTTTTGGGTTCTCATCTGAAATTGTCACTTCTATCCATATCGGGCTTGTCCCAAAATGTATTCCAGTACCTGATGGATGTAAAACCCCGGCTCCCATTCCTTCCTTCATGGATTGCATTTTTTCCAGGATTTTAAAAAAACTTCTCTATGCGAGACACGTGAATTTACTGATGCCGACAGATCAGTAAATGAAGTACGGAAGTGACATGGGAGTATTCTTCTCGTACGTGAGAGGTGTTCCTTCTGCAGACAATGAACCTCAAGGCAGAGCTTTGCCTGAAGCTTTTTGTGCAGCTTCAATTAACTCAGTTTCAAACTGATTTTTTGGGTGAGTCACTGCCAGCAGGAGTGAAAAAGCATTTGGTTTGAGATATATTATTGTTTGGGGAGATAATGGAGAGCATTATGTCCATCCAGAGTGCCTGAATCTCTGTTCAAAAACGGGTTGACTCAAATGCTTTGCTTGAGAACCAAAGGGACATAGTATTCCTGAGCCCATCCGCACTTGGGTCTCCAGACGGGATCAGGCAAGCCCTCGGACAGAGCATTTGCTCTCTGGGCCAGGGCATTTCACCCGGAACTGTCCCGGCCTGTCCCAGGGCTGGCCTAATGGCGGCCAGACTGTGCAGCACACAATCGTGCTCCACACCCGGCCCAAGTTGTCCCTAGCCGCCCCAGAGCTGTCTGGCAGGGAGAGAGTTTGCATTCTCCCTGCTGGACAGCTCCGGAGCCCTGCCCCAGGCTGCCACCATGGAGCTCTATCGTCCCCACTGTCTGGCAGTCCCTTTTGGGGGTGGGGTGAGACCGGGCCATGGCTGTCCTGGGATCCCGCAGGCTGCCGCTGCCCCAACTGGAGGCCTCTTTGATGCCCACCCCTACTCTTTGGAAGCCTGGCTTGAACTGGGTAGGCCCCTGGGGCAGGGCTTGTCGAGACTGAACCAGGTGTTCTGCGCAGGTGCGTGCTGCGGCCCAATTGCAGGCTGCGGTGTGCACCTGCACAGAATGCTGCAGTTCGATCCCGACAAGCCCCGGCACCCAGGCCTACCCAGTTCGAACCAGGTGAATGAACAGATAGGTCAGGCATGGGGAGCTGGGGGTGGCACATACCCTTGGGTGGGGGTGAGCACCCAGGAGCCCCTGCAGGCTGCTGCTGGCCAGATTGGGGCGGTGGCAGTTTGCAGTACCCCAAGATGGGTTGGAACCTGCTGCCAGCCACTGGGCTGATACGGCCCAATGGCAGCAGCCTGAGGCGGGGCATCCAATTCCTGTGGCAGCCTTTTTGGGCAGGAGCACACAGGGACAGAACAACCATTCCACCTCGGCAGGTAACGCGTCCCCTACAGCCCGGAGCGGATGGGCGTTCTGTCCCCGCATGTACCGGTTCCTTAGTGCACTCCAGCCTTCCGGTTGCAGTACGAAAAGGCCTCTGGTTGCAAGTTCTACAGCTAAGACAAAGAAGCGCTGACTGGAGAGGGTGTCCCTATGTGCAGAAGACAACACTGAACCAAACTGCCCTGTGAGATCAAAAGGATTAGACGACTTCACAAAACTGTTGTGAGTAGCAATACAAGTTCACAAAAGTAACTTAACACTAGAGGTGTTGTTGTCCCCTGACAAAACTACTGTGACCTAAAGAAAAAACTCAAGAGAGTTATCCCAAAGAGGGAGTCTTGTGATAATTACCCACACACTGATGGGCTAAATGTTTCTTTGTTTGTTTATCTATTTATTTATTTCCCGCCCTTCACCACATAGTCCCAGGGTGGGTAACAATAAAAATAAAACGTGAAATATTTAAACATAATTAAAAATATTAACCCCCCTCCCTCACAAGACAGCACCTTCGGAAGCTAATTAAACCACAAAAGCCTGTGTGAAAAGATATGTTTTCACCAGACACTAGAGATTTTACCCTGTGGTAGAGGGGTAAAATTCTTAAAAACTATAAATGATATTGTGTGAGAGAATTATGTTGAGGAACCTATTGAGTGAAGCAATCTTAAATAACACTCAGAACCTAATGACAGGAAAATAGTAAATGTGGTTGAACCAATTGGGCAAAGGGGTCATAACTGTATTTGAGAATGAAAAAAACTGCAATTTGCAGTGAGTCAAGTGGTCAAGTGTAGCAAAAACTGGTAAGATTCATATAAATCTTATTTCAGGAAAAACCCGAGAGAGCAAACCTTCTCCAGAAGTCTTAGAAGTTATTTGACTAGCATCATCATATATTTCAGTAATCATAAAGCTTTTTCCTAATTAATAAAACAAAATGAAACACAAACTCTGGCAAAATAAATGCAAACAAAAGACGCAAAGGGAAAACTGGAGAAGCACGCTGCCAGAACTGTATACGCAGAGAAACACACTTCAGCAAATGTGGCCCACAGGATGCTATCAATAGGTTGACTGCAACTCTCATCAACCTTAGCTCTTAGAGCCAGGCGTGAAGGGGAATGGGAAGCAGGTTCAAATACCACAAGAAATGAATCTGGGTGCTAGCTATCTTTGCACGCAAGGGTTTGTAAAGTAAGTGGTTAAGAACGTGAGACACTGTACCTAGACTTACCAGAGAACTCTTGGTGATTATCTGGGTAACTCTGCGCTCTTGGCATCTGGGATTTAGGGTAACTATCCCTAGAAGTACAAGATATGGAATTATTATAGTGCTGTAAGAAAGTAATCTGAGCAACCAGTTGTTGTTTTTAAATCCAAGAGACAGATGTACAAATTAAATGTGATCCCTACCCATCCAAAGGGCTATCAAGTGAGGGGCAACTTCCTGAGCCAGAATTCTCAGGACTACTCAGGGATAAAGGATCCAGCATCTGGAAGAAAAGGGGGAGAAACCTCTGACAGACGCACACTGATGCTGATCATTCTTTACATTACACAATACAAATATTTAGGCAATATCGGAAGGAACGTTACCCTGAAACTATCAATGATCTGGAAATTAAGAACTAACTGCAGCACTGAATTACATCTAGGAATACCTTTGAAGATTTTAAAATTACCTGGTGGAAAGACTGTCAACTAACCAGATGTGTACTGTATAAATACAGCCCAAGTAGATGGCTAAAAATCCATTTTTTGAGAAAAAGTATTGATGTAAAAAAGAACCCAGCCCTCAATCACGTAAAAGAAAATTTTGTGCCCTTTTCAAGTCAATCTGAGAGCAAATGTTCCCTCCCTCATTCCCATTAAACTCCTCCTTGGTAAGGAGAGTGAAGCTAAAGTAAGGTAGAAAGTCCTGTCCTTGCTTCTCCTTTTCTGTTCTCAATTTCAGTTAAAACTTCATCAAGTCACAAATTTTGAAAGACTACAGGAAACGTGCTCATAGCCAGCCAAGAGCATCCCTGCTTTCCCCCCGATTGTCATGGTCTGCTCAGGAACTGCAACTAAAATAGTCTCGTTCAGCCAAAGACTTTTACCTGATCCATGCTTTCTGGAATGAATTCACCTTCACTGTTTATACTGGTAAACGACCCATTCCGGGCTACTTGGTGCAGGTCATCTGGGATGTATCCTGGAGGAGGAGAGCTTCTGTCACACGCGTAATAACCTATTGATTGTTAAAGAGTGGGTCATTATAAACATTCTGTCAGAGGTGAAATTCATATATCTGCTTGAATCTAAACCAAAAAACACTAAGTGCCCTTCTGTTAGGTGTCGGCACAGGCTCCGACATATTCTTGTTAAATCCTGTCTCACAGATTGTGTGTAAATGTTCGGTGCAGCAATCAGAAACGTACAGGAAGAACGGGTACTTTTATCAGAAAGCAGGGCTCTGCTGCGTCAGGGGCAGTTCACTTTGGCAAAGTCTGTAGGGAAGCAAGGTGGAGGCTACAGCCACCATGGGAAGGGGCACGCAGTACCTGGATAATGAGGCGCCCTATAATCAATTGGTGTGAGGACCATTAGGACTCCTATGATCCTGCAAGGCCTATCTTAGCTTAGTGAATAATCTATGCCTTCATAAGCCACTGTATATGTAAGGGGCCTCTGGACTAAGTAGCAGAACCGGAAGATGATTAGTGCAATACTTTAAAAACAGGATATGTTGAACTGACTCATCTCTTAACTGGTATACAGAGTATTATAGATGGCTAATATTTTCTTATTGTTTCCCATAAATATAGGCTACGGGTGTGCACGAATGCAATTTTCAGGATTTGGTTCGATTAAAATTGAATACCTGAAGATTTGAATCAATTTGAAAGTTTAAAATTCAAATGTATTCACATTTGAGTCAATTCAAATACATTTGAATTTATTGGTACAAATTTTTTATTTGTATTTGAAGATACGAATGTTGACAACATTCGAATGCGTCCATACACATCCTGTTTTTGTCCTGTATGCATCCTGTTTTCATCCCATACATATCTTTACAAATGTGTATGGATACAAATAAGATGCGTACAGAAATGTATGTAATGCACACATATCCGTGCACATACAAAATTCATTTGAATGTTAAATTCCAATGTATAGGCATTTGATTTGAATTTGAATGTCCAGATTTGATTGAATTCAATCAAATTTCAAATATTTGTGCACATCCCTAACACAGACGGTCTGTATAAGAACCTTTTTGAATCCTTTCCACTAGCACTACTTGCACCGAGAAAACATGCCTATTGCCATTATAACTGATGGAATGAAATGGTGACCCATAAATCTATAAGCATGCACAACAAAAATGGGGAAAGACAGTCTACTATAACACAAAATTCTGTGTCCCACAAAATTCTGACATATTGCCTGCCCAAACACATACTGCGTGTGTGTGCTACTGTTTCTTTGCTTGTTCGTTTGTGTATCTATCCTGCTCTATACCCAAAGATCTCAGGAGAAGTCACAACAAACTGAAATTCTCAAGAACTGCTGTAATGCAGGACCTACTGCGGACGTTTCTCTCCACTTTTTTCTCTCCACTGGCAAATGCTGTTATTGTTTTAAATAATGTTTGATTTTATTTATTTATTTATTTATTTATTTGTATTTCTATCTCGCCCTATACCCGAAGGTCTCAGGGCGGGTTACAGTATTATATTAATCTTAGACAGGTCCCTGCCCTCAGGCTTACAATCTAAAGAGACAAGATACAAAAGGAAAATGGTGTGGGAGGGAAGAGGGGTGCTCTGGCGGCAGCAGAGTCCTTGCAAAGGTAAAAACTTTTACTCCATTCCCCACAGGCAAGATTGTTCCTTCATGGCCCGTCTGGTGGCAGTTGGGAGGGAGGGGCCAATGCTGGGAGCTTTATTTATTTTATTTTAGATGTTGTTACCCACCCGGAGACCTCCAGGTATAGGGCGGGATAAAAATGTAAATAAATAAATAAAATTAACCTCTTGTTCACTCAGATACAGAAACTCACCTTCTTCCAAAAGATCTCAAGGGCACTATGCATAATTATTTGCACTCATGTTGCTTATTTTTAACCCAAGAAATGTATGCCATAGATTAGGCTGAGAAACATCCATACTCACTCCTTAATCCAACTCTCTCCATCATCCAACTACCTCAAAAGTGGAGGTGGATAAATTATTTACCTATTACAGAAAGCCTGTGTTTTCTGTCTGTCACTCTGAAAACAGTATTATCCAAATCTTCTAGTGATCGGAGAGGCCCCATATTACTCTGGAGATGAAAGCACAGTTGTTTATTTGGTCCTAAAAAAATGAAAGAGACAACTCCTACCCTTATAAAAGAACACAATATTTTTTGCATGGACTCAATTTTTCCATAATATTTTTCACTCAATAGACCCATTGGAAGTAAATTCACAGTCAAGCTTACATGGTCTCAGCAGTTCTTCAACAGCATAATACCAAAATGATAAAGGTGAAAAAATATAAGGAAATACAAAAGATAAAACCATTTAAGATCCTGTAATAATATTTAGACACTTGAACTAAAAACTCCAGTTCTGTTAATAAAAATAGTAGCTTTTAGTGTCTGGAGAAAACTGTTTGGTCGATATCTGCCAGAATAGTTCCCCACAGAAACAGAACACAACCACCGCGCGTGACTTTGCTTCCTTATGCACGAGCACTTCGTCCCCACAGGCCCACCAGCGCCCACTGCAATGAGTGCTGAGCAGGGCAATGTGGTCACTGAAGCACCCTTTCCATGACTCCCTTTCTCTGGAGCCTGAAAGGGCAGCATTGGCATGGCGTGTTTGGCCAGCACCAATGCCATTCAAGGCGTCCTCCTGCATACGGAGGGTGTGTGTGGGGGCGAGAGGAACATTTCTGTAGCTGCCCGTAGCAGGCCTCTGTAGCTATCAGGGCATTCCTGGCGGAGCCAGGTGCTCACGGGCTCAGCTGTTTAAGGAGTCGAGTCCACAAGCACCACCTTCACCTCACCTCCCTCTCTGCCACTGTGGGTGGTGGAAGAAGGCTGAGCAGTGTGGCAATCGTCCCTCCGCAGCCGCCTGGAATCGTGGAGGGGAGGTGGTGCCCACCCCTCCTTGTTCCTCCTCGGCCACCTGGAGTGGCAGAGGGGGAGAGGAGGTGGGACTCATGCCTCGGCCCCCAAGGCAGCTGCAACGGGGGAAGAGATGGTGGAGGCAAGCCCCTGCTGCCACCCCCACCCTACTGCTCACCTGCAGAAGCAGCCGTCTTCCAGACCGTTGGCATGGGGACATCACGGGGGGTGGGGGTGGGGGTGGACAGCAGGGGCGGCAGCACAGGGTGTGTGTCAAAGATGACAGAGGTGATGATTGTAGCTGCCTCTGTCAGTGTGGCCCATTTGTCACCGCTGCCAGCATCCCACCCTCACCCCCAGAAGCCTGCTTTGGCGCTGGGGAGGAGGGGGGAGCATGAGGCCATGATCCTGGCTGCCAGCTGAAGCAGGTAGCCATGCCCTGGACAGGGATGCCACTTGCAAGGCTCCATAGCTGCAAGTGTGTGTGTGTGGGGGCGGAGCCTGCATCATGTGCGCATGCAGCTCAGCTCCTCCTGGTCTAGCCCCTCAACCCCATCTGCAGGTCAGCGATGCAGATGAGTATCCAAAAATGGGGTCTTCATGCTTCATGCCCATTGTGGACACCTTTAAAGAGGTCCACAGGAAATCCGGATTTAAGGGCCTGAAGAATCCATTAAATCTGGATTTCCCCTGCCCTCGTGGGGACAGGGCCTGCTTGATGGGCCCGTAGATGGGATCCACATGGGAACAAGGCCTTCCTGATTGGTACCAATTGGATTCCTAATAGGGTCTTAAATGGGTTCCTAGTGTTAGTGCAAAAACACCCATATGTTATGTGTGGATCTCCTTTTCCCAAGAGCAAGGATACGTGCAGTAAAGAGGCCACCAGAAGAAGCAACAATTTCATGCTGCATAATTGAATTCTAGCGTACCCACCCAAACTGCACGTCTCATTGCATTTTCTTTCACCTAATTATTTAACTGATGCGTAACCAAGTCCTTCTAATATCACCAAAACATACCTTAGAGAATAATTTTAATGAAACAAAGTAAGAATATAATGTATCATACATCACCGAAAATAAGATTTTACAACCACATATCCAGTATACCTACCTGTAAGTTTCCCTGAGCAACAAGCAGTATCTTGAGGCTCTTCATGTGAATGCTTCGGTCTAGAAGCTCAACCGCTTTGTCCAAATCATCCTGCGTAGTTAATGGGATCACTAACTGAATGGGAAAGCAAACACGGAAGCAGTTCATAATGCAGACTTAAGTGGTTTAGGTGCAAGAGTTTCCTTGCCTTATATTACTTGGGGAATTAAAGCGACCAGAGCAAGGCCCAGGCCCTTTTTACTTTCTTGAACAACTAACATCTGAGAAGGCTTAAGTAACAAGACAGTTTAAGATTGAAGAGAAACATTTGGAACAAGGATCTAAGTGTTACAATAGAATAGTTAAGAGATAGAGTAACCAGTAAAAGACAAGGAATTAAAACTGCAGAGCATTAAAAACAAAGCACAAAATTTACATTCCCAAAGTTCTCCGACTTCTCTGCTGTACATTAAGCTCCCTCAGGCACAGAAAGCATCTACACAATCTCATGGAACATGACTTTTCAAAATGCCCTTCTCTATCGTTCTATGTCGGTGATGGCCAACCTATGACACGCGTGTCACAGGTGACACGCCAAGCCCTTTTGGGTGACACACATGGCCACCCTGGCACCTGGGCGTGTAGTGCTTGCTTGTTCTTGAAGTGTATGAAACATCAACTTTCAATTGAAGATTTAGCAACAAAAGTCACTAATGTAAAGAATTATTTGTTTTTGCTTTTAATAAAATACATATATCAAAAATATAACTTTTTTACCAGAGCTACAAATATCACAAAATTATGGATATTTCTAGAAGTGACACAGCACCCGAGTTAAGCTAGGTTGTCTTGAGAATTTTGACACACCGAGCTCAAAAGGTTCGCCATCACTGGGCTAGGTGCATGTAGCAAACTCATTATCACAGCTATTTGGGCCAGCTGACAAAGTACTAAAAGTAATTCAAATGTAGTGTAAAGCTCATTTAAAATAAACTGGATCCAGGATCAGTTAAAAAGCTTTTACAAACAGAAAGTTCCTTGTTTAATATCCAAAGGACCATGATGACTTTTTCTGAGGGGCTATTCTATGCCTGGGACATAATCAGAGGGAATGTTCTGTCTCTTTTTACTCCTACGTGCTTCATTTGACAAGCTTGTGTTGAAGTTCTTACACTAGGGTGTGGAAGATACACAGAATAAGGTAATTTGGTCAAAACTTTGTTTTGCAGTATATTACAGTATATGTAAAATATTAAAAGCAAATGGAGAAAGGGTAGATAATTTTCTTTCCTAGACACAAGTTATTTCTTACCCAAAGAACTTGAAAAGAATTAAGGAGATAAAATGCACATGCAATAAATTTTCCTATCTTCCAGAATGCACATATAGTATCATGTTAAAAAACAAATTTGTTGTACCAAGCAGTAGAACAGATTAAAAGTACCATTTATTGACTAGAAGTCATCTAGTAATCCTGATTTTCTCAAAATGCCTTAGTTACAGGGTTAGCAGATTTTGCTAAATAAGCCAGTCTATAAGACACACCTCGCTTTTTTTGGTAAAGCTATATGTAGGAATAATTAGTCTGACTAAATACCTGGACAGCCTGCTTAGCTATTCTGTTTATCAGCAAGGCAGCATGCAGATCTTAGCCCGTAGACCACACGATGGCATCACGTGATGACCTGCACTGTGTTTGTTTGACTTCTATGAAAAGTAGCCCCGCAGGGCATTTCAAACATTGTTTAACATTCCTATGGCTTGCTCATGAGATCTAGAATATGCCAAAATCAGCATGCAAATAATATGCCACTTTCACTGTATTAGAAACTCAGCAGTCATTTATATTACCTCATTATTGCTGTAATGCAAATTCATAGTCTGTCCAAATGCAACTTTAGCTTTGGATGCAAGATCTTCTAGTCTGACAGGTCTAGGAAACTGCAGAATTCTATAATGCAAGGTATGAGAGGGAAGAGAAATCCAATTATGTAAAAGTATGCAACTACCAATCAGTACGCAAAAAAACCCTTAATTTTGTTCAGAGAACAGTGACATCTGGGGAAAAAAGCATGTTTTCACAACCCATGGAATTTTTTTAATAGCTAATGTGTACTTTCATTTTTTGACTAGAAACCTCAAAAGGACACTTAACAAGGAACTCTGATATGTTTTAAAAAATCAAAGTGGGTGCCCAGCTGTTGTTGGCCATTTTCCTTTTTAAAAAATGTTATTTATACTCATAGCTCAAACAACAATAATGAACATTATATAATAAATGAATAATATAACAATACAATTAAACAAACAACATTAAACTACTGTATATTCCAGAGTATAAGGCGACTGGGCGTATAAGACGACCCCCAATTTTTCCGCTTAAAATGGAGATTTTGCAAAACTGGGGTGCGCAGCCTAAATGGAACCTCGGACTTCCCGGTGCTACGGGGACTTGGGGAGAGACGGCAGCCTTACCTGCTAATCCCAAGAGTGTGGCTTCTAGCTTTGCTTCTGGTGCCTTTTGAAGAGAAAACAGCTGGTTTTTCCTTCTATCAACGGCAGCGATTCTTCATATTTTGCTGGGTGGCACACCCCTTCCCCTCCCAGGTCATAGAGTCTAGACGAATTGAGCTAGAGCGGCAGCCTCCGAGGCTGGACTGCAGCTGCAGATCCTTTGCTGGTCATTTATTGGAGCAAGGTTTTCCCCTCACGTCAGCGCCAGAAACAATGCTAGAAGCCACGCTCTTGGGATTAGCAGGTAAGGCTGCCATCTCTCCCCAAGTCCCAGAAGCACTGGGAAGTCCGAGGCTCCGTTTAGGCTGCACACCCCAGTTTCATGTTGGCGGCTGCGGCGAGCAGGACCCGGGTGAGGGTATTTCCGGCATATAAGGCGACCCCTGACTTTTCAGAAGATTTTTCGGGGTTAAAAAGTTGCCTTATATGCCGGAATATACGGTAACTGTTGTGAGATTCAGTGCTGAAACACTGTGGAAATAAATGTGGGAATATTTTTTGAAGTTCATGAAAGAAGAAGGAAATGAGGAATTTCTTAATCTAAAGTCAGAAACCAAGATTGTTCTTTTTCTGCTGTCATCTTAGCAGTGTGGACTGTGACCAAGTCATTTAAAGCTACTGTCCAGACTCTATGGAGCCACTTGTCCATGGTTAGGAAATTTGCTGTTTTCCAATGTAAAGCAATCTCCACTTTGGCAGCCATTACCAAGGACTTAATCAAAACCTTATGCTTAAATGATGCATTTTCTTCTGTAAACAACAATAAAAATATCATTGCCAGGGTTAATGTGACTTTTTGTTGTGTAATATCCATAACTGTCTTTTGTACCATACTCTAGAAGGTTTGAATGGAGGGACAGCTTCACCACATGTGGAGGTATGTCACCACTTGTTTACACCCGTGCGAACACAGTGGAGTATCAGATCTTTTAATACGATGTAGAAACAAGGGGGTCACATACCACCAATAGAGTAACTTGAAAGAAAGTTCCCTTTCACTTTGGGTGTTTTTCCACTATCACTAAAAGTACCCATTAAGTACCCATTAATGGGTGCGTAATGGCATTTTTGTACCCATTAATGGGTACTTCTAGTGACAGTGGAAAAACACCCTTTGTGACCTGTAAGTATGATAGATTTTCTTCAGTAATCTTGACCAGAGAGCACTTTCTAATTTTGTTATACAATCAGTTTCCCATAGGGACTTAAATAAATTAGGTCAGTTAAATAGCAGTCCAAAGTCAGATTGTAGAATTGTGATGATAATCACGGATGACAAAGCAACAAATAATGGCTTAAGTGCTCATAAACTGTTAGTGTTCTATTTAGAGAGGGACTGCTAGTGATCGAGGTAAGATAACTGGTTAGTGAAAGTTTTTTTGTAAGCCTTCAGTTGTGCTTCTAGGATTCGAGTTAAGAAAGTCACACATCAAGGAATATTCCAGTTCCTTCAAAGTTTTCCATGTGTTAGCATACATATTTCTAGGGCTGTGAGGCCTGAAGGTTGAGTTAAAGGTGAAGGTGGAAGGGCTAGCTTTGACTGCCCGTTTCCCATGTAAGGAGAATAGATTTAATGAATGGGTTGATTAATAAACTAACTCTTAAACATCTGAATATACATAGGTAGAAATGAGACACTTGAGACAATTCAAAGACTTCTAATCTAGCCCAAATGAGAGAAGACAGTAAAAAATAAGACAAAATCATTGATCAGGGAAAGTCTGTAGACATAGTGTATCCTGACTTCAGCAAAGCATTTGACAGTGTCTCATATCATACTTATTGAAAAATTGATCAAATACGGGATAGACAGGACACCTGTTAGGTGGATTCATAATTGCCTTTGTGATCGCACTCAAAAAGTGGCAACAAATGGCTTCACATCCAATTGAAGGAATGTATCAGGTGGAGTGCCGCAGGGATCTGTCCTGGGTCCAGTGCTATTCAATATTTTTATAAATGATCTGGATGAAGGAGGGGATGTTAACACCAGGGAGAAGAAGAGGATTCAAAAAGATCTAGATAAGCTTGAACAATGGGACATAAATAACAGGATGCTATTTAATAGGGACAAATGCAAGTCCTACATCTTGGTAAGAAAAATGGTAAAAATGAATACAGAATGGGAGGAATTAGGCTGAGTAGTAGCACAAGTAAAAAGGATCTGGGTGTAGTGGTTGATCATAGAATGAACATGAGTCAATAATGTGATGCAGCAGCAAAACTGACAAACGTCATCCTAGGATGCATCAAGAGGAGTATTGAGTCTAGATCACAAAAAGTAATTATTCCTCTTTACTCCACCTTGGTCAGACCTCATGTGTCTAGTTTTGGGCACCCCAATTTAAAAAAGGCAGAGACAAACTAGAGCAAGTCCAAAGAAGGGCTACCAAAACAGTTAGTGGTCTGGAAAGCATGTCCTAGGAGGAACGGTTGAAGGATCTAGGAATATTTAGCCTGCAGAAGAGAAGACTGAAAGGAGACATGATCACGGTATTCAAGTATCTGAAGGGCTGTCAGTGCAGAGGGACTGTCCCTATTCGCACTTGCACAAAATGGGAGAACTAGAAACAATGGTATGAAACTTCAAGGGAGTCAATACAGATTCAATATTAGGAAAAACTTCCTGACAGTGAGGGTGATCAGTCAATGGAACAGGTTGCCAAAGGAGGTAGTGGGCTCTCCTTCACTGAAGGTCTTCAAGCAGAGGCTGGACCTACATCTGTCTGGGAAGGTTTAGGAAATCCTCCATTGAGCCGGGGGGGGGGGGGTGGACTCGATGACCGTGGAGATCCTTTCCAACTCTATGATTCTATGAATTTCAAATGTTACAAATATTTGTACACATCCCTAATGTCTTCTTGCATGGGAGATAATATTTAAAGCAGTGCTTATAGGATCAGCAATCGATCTGGCTGGCATGAAGCCATATTGCTCTGTTCCTATAAGTCGAGGCACAAAAGTACTTAGTCTCTGAGTCAAAAGGAGTCATAAGGAGCTTAAAATCAATGTCTAGCAGAGAAATTGGCCTATAAAAATTAACTTGATCTTTTGGTTTTCCCTTTTTCAGACAAGTAATAGTAAGAGAGCCTCAAATATTGCGGCAAGAATGGCACTGAAGGAGATAAGTAAAAATTTATGTAAGATGAATACATTTGTTATAAACTGTTATGGTAAAATAGTGAAGTTGTAGCAAAATACAGTAGGCATGCAAAGGTTATGATTTATAAGTTTATTAGTAGAAGTAAGCATAAATAACAAGTATTTTTGGTTAAGAATTGTTGATTATAGATTAGTAAATGTTAATATATAAGATGGAATAGAAATTGTTTATCTGTTACAAAAGATAGAATGGCAGCCCTCTAAAAACTATCTATAAAAATTGGTGATAATTAAGATTGGTTCTTTGGTAAATAGGGGGTCAGCTGATAAACAATAAGAAACATACAGGGAGCCAATGAAGAACAGAACAAAGAGAAAATAGCGGAAAAATGGCGGAAGTCAACAGAAGAACAAGAAGAAGATGGAGAGATGTATCTGTTTATATCAATGTATATGTTTTAGGTTGTTAAAGAAAAATCATTTTAATAAATAAATATATAAAAAAAAGAAAAAAGAAAAAAAAGAATGGCATTGAAAGTCCAATATTTGCTCCTGCAGTTTTTGAACCTCCTCCACTCATTCATCAAGGTCTGTTCTAACTTCAGTGGCTCTACTGAACGCAGCTGAAGCAATCGCTTTAGTTTCATTACGTGCAGGTGAGTCTCAATTCTACTATCAATTTTGGTAAGAACTTCATTAAATTCTTCCTTTAAAAGAGTTCCAATATGCCCCAGAGTCAGGAGGAGAATGGACTCACTGCTGCCTCCATCTAGGCCCCGTGAAGCTATGCTGCTTTCCTCCTGCTGCTGCCCTGGAGCCATGCTTAATAGCTGTTTTTCTCTGCCTTCGCTGTGTCAGCCATTTTGACTCTTTAAGCTTCGCTTCAGCTGCTTTGTTTTCGGCTTTTATCGTTTTTATTTTGAGCCCCCATTTTATCTGTGGATCAAAAGATGCTAAGGGGTCTTCCCTTAACGTCCAACTGCTTCGATGAGTGCGGGGGTTGGTGGTGGGTTCTGCAGCTTTACTGGCCTGTTTTCCTGCTGGGCAATATGGAGCTCCGCGAGATAGTTCCAACTCCGAATTGTGTGCACGCGCCCCCTCCATATCTAAACATTCCTAAACATCAACCAGTTCTTCTGTACAAAGCAGTTCTGCTTAGAAGAATGTTTAAAAGATAGTAAAAGTATATCAGCTATTTTGTGAATATTTGGAGACAGAAAGCCATGCTTAGTTTCTTTAATATTTTTGGAAAACTTACTTAGGACCCAAACAGTTATTCCATTAATTTACTTTGCTCCAGGCCTATTCCAAGTTCACTCTAATTAGCCTGATACCATAAGGAGGTTTTACTCTTCTGCCGTGACTGGATCAGCCTCCCCCCTTCGGTGCCATTTAGGCCTACCTGGAGCTTCTTGGAGGCCAGGAGCAATCAGGAAATCATTCCAAATTGCAGAAGATTTCCCATGATTCCTGAAATCTCACGGGATTTCACAGGAATTATGGCAAACCAAGTGCAGTAGAGTGAATAGAAATTAAAACATTACACCTAAATTAAAATTAAACATTTAGCTCATATGCACCAGACCAAATGTTTTCCATTTTGTCATCCAAACTAATTTTTTTAATTACAGTATAGTACTGTACACAGTTTGCAATCTTATAAAAAGGGAGAAAGGATCCCTTTTCCTCAACTGCAGACCTTAAACTAAAAAAAACTGATTTGAATAATGAGAAGAAGCAACACGAGGACACAGATGTTACAGTAAAAATCCGGATAGCAAATGTGCATAGCCAGCATAGAAGCTGCAATGAGGAACAACGCTGGTGCTAAATGTTCACCTAAGAAAAAGCTCATTTGGATGTTTAAAAGGATACTATACCAAGATATACTGCTCCTTATTGTGCCTTGTAACCCAAGTAGCAACACTAATTTTCAACTTTTTCCTATTTTTAAGCAGATTTCTCAAACTTCAGTTATTTTCTTTTGGGAAACAACCAGATTGTGTCTTGAATAAATGAATTATCTTTTACCTTTTCTCTCCTCGATGTTCAAATTTGACTCGGACATCATTCTGAAAGAGAAATAGAGTACTTGTATTTAAAGGCATGTTTACAAGAAACAAACCAGGAACAAAAATACAAATACCGCAGCATTTCTGCCTAGACTATAGACAACTAAGAAAAAAATCCACAAGTCTGAAGATATATTCTTTAGCAACGAAGGGGGGAGGGATAGAAAGTGGGAATTTGCAAAATGCCTTCCTATAAGTACATGGCACACATCTGTTTAAGATCTGGTTCAACATTATATGCTTCTCATTTCTTTTCTAACTTCAGAAACTTATACCCCACAAGGTGGAACATTCCACAGAAGTGAAAATCACTCAGATCAAATGCAGATATTTTTCTAGGATTACCTGCTTTTTTGGTGAAGATAATTTTGCTTTTCTTGTTTCTTGTACAGGCAGCGCAGGACGGCTTGCCTTATGAAGAACTGCCAAATCCTGCATTATTGAATTCAAAGCTTGCTGCTCATCTGTTTAAAAGAAAAGGAGGTATCTTTTTATCTACAAAGAATTGTCTGAAACAATTGGATGATGCGCCTTCTGAGCATTCTTACCATTTTAAGACTGTTAACTCTCCATACCAAGTTTATAATCAGTTTCAGATGCGTCTCCTTATTACATTCATGCAAAAGCCAACAGACAAATCTAAATGCTAATGGACTATTTATTAGTACCTTTATCCATTATCCATGGAGAGCAGTACTGGACCTGAAAATGAGTTTTTATGTCTAAGAAATACTACAAGATGAAGGTCTATCCACCATCAGGGGCCAATTGGAGGAACAGCAATACCTGGCCGGGATAGATCTGACACATGCCTTTCTTCATATCCCAGTGCACCCCAGATACTGCAAGTATCTGAGATTTGTGGTGGGTTCGAAACACTTTCAGTACGGATGCTTACCTCTTGGTCTCTCGGCAAGTCCAAGGGTATTTTCCAAGTGTCTGATTGCTTTGCTGGAGGTGCTTCGAACCAAGGGTGTCAGGATTTACCCCTTTTTAGACGACCTATTGGTGGTAGGTCAGGATAAAGCAGAAGCAGTCTGGGTGGTACACAAGATGATACATATGCTCTCAGAACATGGGTTTATGATAAACTATGAGAAGAGCTCCCTGGAGCCTTCTCAGTCCATTGTCCATTTAGGGGCATTCTTAGATACGCTCAAATTTTTTATCCAGCCGTCAGACGACCGTATTTGTAGTCTAGTGGGAGGTGCAATCCAGTGCAAGGGTTAAACTGTTGTCGCTCTCCTCTTTGTTGGGGAAGATGATTTGTATCATAGACTTGTACCCGTGAGCTAAGTTCCATGCCTGACCCTTGCAATGGACTCTTCTTCCCTTTGCCAGGACAATAGCCTCAGGGGATAATTCTTTCATTTCCTTACCAGGAGAAACTAAGAAATCTCTGAATTGGTGGTGTGAAGATAGGTTCAAGCAAGGGGTTCCTATCATTAGACCTTGTGATGCCCACGGGTTTGGTGAGACTTAGCAGGAGTGAGATGTTTAGAATTAATGAATGTGTAGTGAACACAAAACTGTCTACACCAGTTAATGTGGGCTCAAAGTGTTATAAACTGAGCAGTATAGAGGTAAGTGGAGAGAGATTTCTCCCCAGCGACAGCGGGAGGGGGGAATAGAACCCTTGGGAGGAGCCGACCAATCAGGTGGAGGCTAGCGGAGACAGAGCGGATATAAACAAGAGCAGAAAAACCGTTGGTCGTTCTGTATCTGGGGCTTGACTTAGAAAGGAGTTAGACAGTGCAGATCCGGGTCCTGAGGGGAATCTAGAATAGAGATTGATCAGGGTTCTAAGTTAAGAAAATAAGTTAATACAAACGGCTGGTGTTGAACTTGAACTAACATAAGAGTTGTAAACCAATAAAGTTACTTTTGTTTCAAAGACACTCTGCTTGAGGCCTGATTGCTGGCACAGACGCTCAAGGGAGGGGGAAGCGTTGTCATGGAAATGTAATGGCAACAGTGTAACCTAAGTGTTGGAGCTCGGCTCAGAAGAAGAAAAAGGCCAAGAAACCTACTATTTAAAAGAGGACTTGAAGTCCGTGGCCTTAGTGGCCGGACTGAAGTGAGCTGGACGCCCGGCTGGGGCTTAGTAAATGGTGGCCGCCGGCCGTGGGCGTCACAGACCTACTGAGGCCATAATATATACGGACACTAGCCAATTTGGTTGGGGGGAACATACTAATCGTACTTTGCCCATGGAGTGTGGAATGCAGAGGACTTATCCCACCACATCAGCTGGTTAGAATTAAAGGCTATTTACCTTGTTTTGACTGCGTTTGGTGATCTCATTAAGGAGAAACATGTATTGGTCATGACAGATAACATGATGGCTAAGGCCCATGTGGCTCGGCAGGGGGGCACTCATTCCAGGTCATTGATGTTGCTTGCCTCCCTATTGTTTAATTGGGTGGAACAGAACCTCCTCTCCCTGTCGGCATTACCCGTCCTCGGAGAACTCAACCAGCAGGTGGATTTCCTGACCAGGAAAAAGATCGACAACGCAGAGTGGCAGTTCAACCTGAGGGTGTTTGCCAGGATCAACAGAAGGTGGCCCCCCCTGCAGATAGATTTATTTTCCAGCAGGAAAAATCATCAATTGCCCCAATACTTCTCATGGCACAGGGACCCATCAGCCCTGGCGACAGATGCACTACCCACACCGTGGCCGGATGGTATCCGTCTGAGAATGGAAGGTTGATTGCCTCGTGAAGATCCGTTCCAGACCGATGACAGCAGACTACGCCCCACCCTATGGGGATGTCATTCTGACGCTTGTCTTTATATGTCTGTTGTAGAGGTCTTATGGAGGCAGCATTCAACACTCCCTTCAGAAGACTGGCTCTAAGGCTGCTGCTGCTGCTGCTTATATACCTCAGAAAAGATATACCCTGTCGTAATATCCATGCTGTCATTGGTCCAGAATGGATATTCACAAGATAATCAACCTCCCGGTGACCTATGGAGACTTGAGTGAGCTCTATCCTGTCTGCTGCTTGATCTCTCTAGGATAAAAGAGGGGACCTCAGATTCCTGAGAAGTTCTGGTAAATAACTGCCTCAAGAAAGTAAATATGCTCCTTTTGGGATTAAGATTACCGCAAACTGAGGATAATGGTGTAACCTACTAGCACAGTGATGGTGAACCTTTTGAGCTCAGTGTATCAAAATTCACAAGAAAACCTAGCTTAACTCGGGTGCTCTGTCACATCTAGAAATATCCATAATTTTGTGATATTTGTAGTTCTAGTAAGAAAGTTATATTTTCGATATTTGTATTTTATTAAAAGCAAAAACAAATAATTCTTTACATTAGTGACTTGCTGCTGAATTTCATTTGCTAAATCTTCAACTGAAAGTTAGTATTTCGTACACTTCAAGAACAAGCAAGCACTACACGCCCAGGTGCCAGGGTGACCATGTGTGTCACCCAAAAGGGCTTGACGTGTCACCTGTGACACACGTGTCATAGGTTGGCCATCACTGTACTAGCATGTCTTTTTGCATGTACAGTATTCACTGAACAGAAGCTCCCCTTTAAACAGATTATTAATAACACACTATTATGCTACCATGTTCCAACTGGAAAGCCTTTGGGTTCTGCAAGATACTCTGGCTGAGAACACAATAATTCTTAAATGCTAGGATTTGCCTCATATTCTTGATGGTGATCTGCTTCAACAGCAGGGGCTCAGCTATTGAGCTTTATGTAAGAAAAAAGAGACACTAGCTGCTGCCCTCAGGGACTGCAACCTGAGCCCTTTCTGCACTTGGCCTTATTCTGGAAAGTATCTTAGGAAAAGGGTCTGTTGTCCACATGCTAATACAGGCTACGGTAGGTTTCACTTGGTGCCTGCCACAGCCTGCATGATCATGCAGACAGCAGGCCCCTATTCTGGGGTATGATCCAGAATAAGGCTAAGTGCAGAAAGGCCCCTGGCTTCAATTTCCCTTACTGAAAACACGGATTCAAGTTTCCTGTCTATATTTTGCTTTAAATTGTCTACATTTTGCTTAAATTTTCCCATGCTGCCAGTAAACTGTAAACTAGCAACCTGACTAGTATACAGTGACCATGTTAGGACTTTTAGAATGAATAACTTAGGGAGCACGGAGAATTTTCGGACTTGCTCAAGAACTCTAACACCTGAGTTTAAATCTTCACGTTGCCATGAAAACCCATTGGGTGACCTTGGGCCAATCACAACTTCTCAGCCTAACTTACCCTACAGAAGACAGAATGGAGACAGAATGGATAGGTGGGGAACAACAGGCACTGCCTTGGTCTTCATAGGAAAGGCAAGATATAAATGCCAGAAATAAATGTCCTCAATGTCCAACTCTGTTCCAGATGCCTCCACACCCCTAGAAAGACTGCCCTGATCTTCCCTGGCTGGATCTGCTTGCAGAGTTTGACAGCCTAGCTAATGTGGTTATGCTGTAGGGGCCTCTGCCATGCTGGGATATTTTCAAGCTCATTCCCACTGCCTCAGAATGGGAAAACTGAGTAGCAGCAGAAGCAGCTATCTACTGGTTATCTCGTCCTCTCTGCCTCCTTTCCTTGTGGTCCTGTCTGCTTCATGAAGGCGAGAGAAGAATGCTCTCTGGCGAATGACCGAGGAGCTGCTTGGAGGGGCTGTGCAGAACGCAGACAGAATGGCAGTAAGCCATTCTGGACCTCCATCAAATCTGGCTTCATCACTTCCAGCCAAAGGAGACGCAGGGAGCACTGGAGGAAGAGACCTCATCAAGACTTCATTTATCAGCACACAGGGCAGGCTAGAACAAAGCTAGAACAAAGATGGAAGTAGGTGTCATTGGGCCTTTCACAGGCTGGGCAGATACTGGGGAATACAGCCCACGCGAGGTAGGAAGAACAAAAATGAGCTGTTCCTGGGCAAAATGAAAGGGAAAAAAGAAACACATCTGACAATCAAGGCTAGACCAGCTGATAGGATGGTGGCACTGGGCCATATACAGCATGTTAACAGTGCCATATGTCAGCCAGAGCAATTTTGCAGCAAAAAAAAAGATACAATTACAATAAAAATATAACCCTCACACTAATTCTTCTGGCATCCTTCTGAGAAGAAGAAAAAATAATCAAAATAATATATCAAGGGTGAAATTGAGGAAAATATGCACTTATACCCAAAGCTATCTCAAACATAAACTTTATCAGTTGAGTCATTGCTCCCATCTTCATATATACTGATGTCTATAAAGGAATAAAATGGAAATAAAGACACACTGTACCCTACATAAATTTCTTGAGTCACAGATAATTTCTATGCAAGAGACTAAAATCAGTAAAATTGTTCTTGAGAAGCAAGTTAACAGGAGAAACAATTTAATAAAAACAGCTCAGTTTTTATTACTGAGTTTTAGCAGTGTCACTGGACACAGAACAAGAACAGAAAGTCTGTTACAGATATTCAGTGCAACCACACGTACAGTGCAAGGCACACGCGCAACTTGCATACTATGTACTGCAAGGCTATATAGGTATGGAGACTATAAAGCACTATGGGCCATGTCTGTAAAGTCATATTGTCTAGTAATCAATACATCCCTCACCTTCAGGGTCGTTTGCATTTCTTAGGGAGGTTTGCAAAAAGAACTGTGTGCAGAGACACCCTGCCCCCTCCTTCCTTTCCTACCACACAGCACCAGAAAAGCATAAAACCTCTCAGCTGTGCCTCTCGGCTTCTATCTAGCTACTGAACATGACTTTGCTATTGAAAATCACTAAGCTACCCGATGGTAACTGCCTCAACTTGCCAATCACACCTCAAAACTGATCCATGATCCAGTAAAGACTTCACCAATTCCTTCACTGCCATTCCATAATCCCAGAGCTGAAAATCACTTGGAGAGTTCATCTCTCCTTGCCTCGATTTTGTTAGTCTCCCCTATGGGTTCCAGAAGATGGAAGAGAACAGTCTCTTCCCTTCTGCAACTGTAGCTGTTTCCAAGCGACTCAGCTTGAACCATCCATGTCTCTGTGTTCTCAGCCAACTGGCAAAAGCTGTTCCCTCTGGGGACAGGGAATCATGAAACCTTCCTTCCACTTTCCCATTCAGGGTAGATCAGGTGTCCGTTACGTTCCATTTGGCTTTGTAAGCAGTTATCACCTGGAATCCTGAGGCCTGAGAGTGCTGTGCCACTAAAGGCATAGCTCTATCAACATACAGGCATCCAAACCACAGAGGTGGAAATCCTAACTGTCATACAGCTTGAAAGTACAGAAGTAGGCCAGTAAGCAAGAGTGCTTGTAACGGACCCAGAATCCATCTTTATTCAACAAAGTCCATATTGGAAAAGTCTGACTTGACTTTAAAAGTAATAAGAAAGAGACTGCGAAATATTCTGCTTATGCCCAAAGGAAGGGCTTGGAAGTCTGAGTGGCAGGGGTAATTTGCACAGAACCCCAGTGCATTCTCGGAGGAAGGAAGAGAATCAATGCAAGCAGGAAGGTAGTGGGGAGGAGCCTTGCTGCAAGCTACCAGAGGGCTGAGACTGAATCCTGAGTGGCAGGGGTAATTTGCACAGAGCCCCAGTCTCATCTGGGAGGGAGGCAGAGAGCCACTGCAAGCAGGAAGGTAGCGAGGAGGAGCCTCACTGCAAGCTACCGGACAACAACACTCTGATTTGGGCATTTAAAAAACAAAAGCAAGGTACTAAATCCTATACTTCAGAGATTTATTATTATTATTATTATTATTATTATTATTATTATTATTATTATTATTATTATTATTATTATTATTATTATTATTATTATTATTATTATTATTATTATTTAAAAGCAGCAGTTACACACAGCAAATGAGATGACTATGCTGGACTTCCCAAGCACCTAGGACTGCGTGATGTATCGGCGAATTATATGAGCAGACCCCAGTAAAGTGGCTTTTTGTAGTTGGCAGTTGGATATTTTGTCAATGCCAATGGTTTTTAGGTGCCCACTGAGATCTTTTGGCACCGCGCCCAGTGTGCCAAGGATGACTGGGACCACTTTCACTGGTTTTTGCCAGAGTCGCTGTAGTTCAATTCTCAGGTCTTCGTATCTGGTGAGCTTCTCCAACTGTTTCTCCTCAATTCTGCTGTCACCTGGAATAGCAACGTCGATGATCCACACCTTCTCTTTCTCAACAATTGTAATATCAGGAGTGTTATGCTCCAATTTTCGGTCAGTCTGAAGCCTGAAGTCCCAAAGTAGTTTTGCCTGTTCATTTTCAACAACGTTTTCTGGCTTGTGATCCCACCAGTTCTTTGCCACTGGCAGATGATACTTTTGGCACAAGTTCCAGTGGATCATTTGTGCTACAGCATTGTGTCTCTGCTTGTAATCAGTTTGTGCGATCTTCTTGCAGCAGCTGAGTACATGGTCGAGTGTTTCATCAACTTCTTTGCAGAGTCAGCACTTTGGATCTTCTCCTGATTTTTCAATTCTGGCTTTGATGGCATTTGTTCTTATTGCTTGTTCTTGTGCAGCAAGAATCAGTCCTTCTGTTTCCCTTTTTCAATGTTCCATTTGTAAGCCATGACCAGGTCTTTTCCGTGTCCACTTTGCCTTCGATCTTCTCCAGGAACTGCCCATGCAGTGTTTTATTGTGCCAGCTGTCCGTTTGGCGTTGAATTGCAGTTTTCCGGTACTGGTTCTTGGTTTGCTGCACTTTGAGAAGCTTCTGGTTGTTGACTTCAATCAAAGCTGATTCTTTGCTTTCTGCCACATAACCTGCTAATGCATGCTTCTCTTCTTCCACTGTTTGCTTCACTTGCAAAAGTCCTCTACCGCCTGCTTTCCTGGGCAAGTACAGCCTGTCGACATCACTACGAGGATGTAGTGCATGGTGGATTGTCACCAGCTTTCTGGTTTTTCTGTCTAAGTTGTCCAACTCCTGCTGAGTCCAGTTCACAATTCCTGCAGTGTATCTAATGACTGGTATGGCCCAGGTGTTTATGGCCTTAACGGTGTTACCGCCATTCAGTTTACGTTTCAAGATTTTTCTAGTCCTTTGGATGTACTCTTTACTGACCACAGATTTCACATTCCAGTTGCAGGATGCTCAGGTATTTGTAGGCTTCTGACTGGTGGGACCTGATGACTTGACCATTTGGTATTTCAATGCCTTCACTTTCAGTAATCTTCCCCTTCTTCAGTGCCACTGTGGCACATTTGTCCAGGCCAAACTCCATACTGATGTCACTGCTGAATATTCACACTGTGTTGGTCAGTGACTGGATCTCGATTTCAGATTTTCCATAAAGCTTCAAGTCATCCATGTACAGTAGATGTGAAATTTTCTGTGAATTCCTGGCAGTTTGATAGCCCAGGTTTGTTTTCTGTAGGATGAGTGACAGTGGGATCATAGCGATGATGAAAAGCAGTGGGGACAATGAGTCCCCCTGGAAGATGCCCCTTTTGATGTTGATCAGTCCGTAGCTTTCATTTCCGACAAAAAGCTCAGTCTTCCAGAGTTTCATCGCACTTTCTATAAATTTTGTGATGTTCTGACTGATCCCGATGGTTTCCAGGCACTTTGTGATCCGACCATGTGGCAGTGTATCAAAAGCTTTTTTATAGTCGATCCAAGTCATATGCAGGTTTGTTTTTCGGCTTTTGCAGTTCTCCAGAATCATTTTGTCAATCAGTAGCTGGTCTTTTGTGCCCCTGCTTCTCCGTTTGTTTCCTTTTTGCTCTACTGGAATGATGTTGTTGTCTTCGAGGTAGTCTTGAATCCTGTCTGCTATTATGCCTGTCAGCAGCTTGAGCATAGTAGGTAGACAAGTTATCGGCCTATAGTTTCCTGGTGTGGCTCCCTTTGCTGCATCTTTCTGTATTAAGTATGTTTTGCCAGTTATTAGCCATTCACTGATGTTTCCTGTTTGCAGCATTTCATTGAACAGTTCGGCCATTTTTGCATGCAGGCTGGTCAGGTATTTGAGCCAGAAGCCATGCAACTGATCAGTGCCAGGGGATGTCCAGTTCTTCACTTTCTTCACTCTTTTCGTGACCATTTCAGGTGTTATTTCCAGCTGCTACATTTTGTTCATGGAGAGTTTCTTCTCGAAATCCTTTATCCACCCAGCACTTTTGTTGTATTCTTTTTCAGCCTCCCAGAGATCTTTCCAGAAGTTGGTTGTTGCTTCTTTCTCTGGCTTTTCCATTTTCTTGTCTACTTGCTCATGCAGGCTCTGGTAGAACTGCCTCTGATTAGACTGGAACATTTGGTTCTGCCTGTACTGGATGATTCTTGCTTCATATCTTTCGATTTTCCTGGCTGTAGCTGTTATCTGCTGTTTCACGATTTCCAAAGCTTCATCAATTTTCCTTGTATTCAGCCAGTATTTTTTGATCAGATGTTCTTTAGTCTTCTCATTGTTCAGTTTCTGCTCCTTCATATTTTTTAGGTTGCTGGCATCCGATCTCAGGCTTTTTATTTTCAGTTCCAGTCGAACTTTCCACTTTGGCTTTCCAGTTGATTTTCTAGTTGGTTTTGGCTGCAGTAACCCTAGTTCTTCTGTTACTATCACAGCTGTAGTGTAGGCAAGCTGGTTCAGTTCTTTGATTGTTGCTACCTGAACAGTTACAAGGGCAGAGTTGATGTCATTCATCAGTGGGACAAGTCGTTTTCTGCCTATAGTTTTTAGGGTTGGCAGTCGCTTTCGCTCTGTACTTGATGCTGTATGAGCCATTATTCTGTCCTTCAGTTCCTGCTGTCTTTGAGACAATGGTGTTTCATCCATGACTTCATGCTGCTGTTCTTCCTCTTCTTGCAGAATTTCCAGATTTTCATCAGGTTCTAGTTGATCAGTGACTCCTGGTCTTGTTGGAGCTTCTGTTGCTGCCACAATAGGCTGGGGTGCTTCAGTTTCATTAGTTTTTCGTATTTCTTCGAGTTCAGCTTCACTGAACACTTTAGTCCCGCTTATGAATCTTCTCTGATCAGCTAGCCGCAGTTCTGTTATTTTCGAATCTGGGTATTCTTGTTTGCTTCCATAGCTGGTGCATCCGTTTTTGATAGCCTCATTTTCCAGGTTCTGATTTGTAGTAACACTTCATGACTACACGATTCTCTGACCTTGAGAATTTCTGCCGCTTCCTTGTTTGTGAATTTTGTTCCTGTAGCCCATTTGTCGATGGTTGCCCAGGTTCCTCAGCAACCGCCGCGGTCCTTTTTATCCTGGGCAACGACCGAGCCAGTATAGACTTCTTTTTTGTTTGTGTCTCCATTGTGCTAAATGGGTTGGGTGCACTTAGTCTGGCTCCTCTCCTTCGACCACTCTGGCATGGTCGAACCTGCCAGTAGTTTGCACTACCGCCGGCCCAGCTCTCAGCTTCATTGGAGCACTCAAGCCCCACCGCCACGACAAGGCCACACCCATCGGGGTGATGATGATGATGATGATGATGATGATTGTTATTGTTATTATTATAGTTTATTTCTAAAGTGCTGTACATGTACTCAGCACTGTATAATATTACATGAATCTTAGACAGGTCCCTGCCCTCAGGATTACAATCTAAAGAGACAAGAAACAAAAGGAAAATGGTGTGGGAGGGAACAGGGAACAGGGAACAGCAAAATGCAAGCACTTGAGGTCTTCAGTTCCAATTCTAGAATTTTCCTATTCTCTTTACTTTGAATTTACTCTTCATTGATGACAAAACGGATGATGGTAGAGATGGTCAGCCGGCATCTACTCAGCCCCGCCCTGCTCGGCCTCAGGGCCAGACATTTTTCAACTGGTGGATTGGCTGCCATAGTCTCTTTGCCATCTTGTGATGGGAGCAGTTGGAGGAGGGAGGGGCACTGCTGGCAGCAAGATGGCGGACCAGCCCAGCCTGCTTCCTCTTCTCCACTCCCCTCAGGCAAGATGGTTCCTAGCCTTGTGATGGCAGTTGGAGGAGGGAGGGGCACTGCTGGGAGCAAAATGGCAGAGCCCAGCCTGCTGCTTCTTCTCCACTCCTCTCAGCCCAAAATTCAACTTTTATTGATAGATCTGTAAATTCTTCATTTTTTTCATATTCCATGGTTTGTGTATTGTGATCATGAGACTGATATTTCAACACTGCATTAAATTCAGGAACTTACCCATAGTGGCATCCAGCCAGCAAACTTGTATTTCAGAAGTATAGTTCTTCCATTAGAAAAGTTTTTTTTTGCCTACAGAAAAAACACAGAACAAAAAAGGATAAATAACAATACCAAAGGGAATGAACAGAAGTTAGGAACACAGCAAAATTGCTGCTGCTTAGCAAAAAGAGAATATGGAGGCAGACATGTTGATCAGGAAGTATGAGTGAAGGCTACCTTAAGTGCACTCAAACTACCACGAATGATACAGTATGAACTAGCAGTCTACTGTATCAGTGCAAGTTCTGCTGAATTAGCATCAGTCCCCATTACCAAGCCGTAATCCTATTCAAGAAAGTCCAAATCATTAAGAAACCTGAAAGTGTCCTATTAACCACAGTGGGACCATATCTTGATCTTGCAGCATGGGTTCTGTGATTTTGCGAATACCAATGATGAACAAGTCTATTCCCCCCCCCCCCCCCCGGGATAACTGATAGGCTGATGTCTGTAATATGAGGAAGCGATTTTCAGTTTCACACTGTATTAGAGAGACCTCTCTTGGTTTGTCTTTATAAGGTACCATATTTCATGAGATGAAACCCATTGTGAAGATTACTTTGTTTCTGTGTTCAAACATTACCAGGAAGTCTGTATTAAATACAGATATACCTATTCACAACCAGTGTACAAAATTCATAACTGGTTCCTGTCCACCTAAGTAACATAACAGGCAAGTAACTAAAGCTATTCATGATATCCAATCCAATAAAATATACACCTGCTTAAACCTTTTTTGTGCCTTATGGCTGATGCCCAGGCAATTTAAGACTCCGAAACAAAGCATCAACACCACAGTTGAAACAGAGAAAAGTCCTTTTACTGACCATCAGGAAGCACCGCACAACCAATTTCATCCTTGTTGTGACTTGTCAGATACATGTAGCCAGATTAAGTCGCAATCTGATGTTTATCCCTTTACTGGAAACTGAATTCAGACGTGCACACACATGCTGGCTAAGGTAACTGTGCACTTTAGCTACTGAGTCAGAGTGGTCCTGGAGATCTCAGAATCACAGAGAAAAGACCTCTTCATCAGACTGTAGAATGCGGAGAGACCGGCATGGGAAGACTAATCTCTAAAGAGTCTCCAAGTTAAGCATCCCAAGGTTTTAAAACTAATAATCAATTTTGATTTGTATCCAGAAATACAAAAGTAAGTAGTAGTAAAGTAAGCCCTTACAAGTCTATTTACTTTAAGGAATTTATATCTCATCCTTCATCAAAAGATCTCAGGGTGAGTCACAGTGCCCAGGAAGCTACTGAAACATCGAAGGCCCAGATAACAAGATGTTTTCTCTATCCACCTGTTCTATACCATGCATAATTTTATATATTTCAATCAGGTGTCTTTGGTCAGGCACACATTACACTGGTCCTGAAGGATATGCACTGGTTAGCTATTTGGTAGGGAGCCCATTTTAAGGTGCTGACAATAACATATAAAACCATAAACGGCGTGGGGCCTGTGTTCCTGTATTCTCCCATACAGACCTGCCTGTGCATTGAGATCTTGGGGGCCTTCTTGTAGTTTTCCTTCTCTCAGAGGTGCAAGGCATAGGGACATGCAAGAGGACCTTTTTTGTGGTAGTCCCCAGGCTCTGGAACAGCCAGCCTCTCGAGGTTTGCCAGGTACCTACATTGTATAGTTTTCAGTGCCTGGTCAAAAATTTCTTTTTTCTATTGCACAACACTAGAACCAGGGGGCACTCTATGAGAGTCGGATCTGACAAAGGGAAGGATTTCTGAACCCAGAGGGTCATCGGTTTACGGAACTTGCTGCCAGAAGAGGTGGTGACAGCTACCAGTCTAGATGGCTTTGAGGTAGGGTTAGACAAATTTATGGATGACAGATTTATCAATGGCTACTAGAATGGATGCCTAGATGCATCTTTCAGGCGGGGGGGGGAAGCACGGTGCTTCTAAGGCCGTTTACTGGGATTTGAGAGCAGCAAAAGGTTCGTCCTTGTCTCTGCTTGAGATGGCCATGAGCATGGACTAGATGGGCTGTGGCCTGATCCAGCAGGGCTTCTCTTCTGTTCTTATGATTCCTAGCAGGAAAGGGAGGAATTAGAAGCGCAGAGTAACTCTTGGTCTACAAAAATCAACAGGTACAAAACAGGGTTTAGAACTAGGTTCTGACGGTGAATCCAGTTCTTAAAGGGAAGTCCTGCTCTATCTAAAACAGATTATATTCCTTTACTAGAGTCCAAAGACCATTCATCATCTTTTCTAGAATGGACCAAAGGCCCTATTAGTGGCCAACCAATCCCTAAAAGAAGCCCACATGCCAGATTTTATCAAAACAGCTTTCTCCAATTTGCACTTTTCAGCAATTATTATTTAGTCTTTTCTGAAACGGGGGATAATTTAGCCATCATGACAGCCCAAACTGTATGGTGTTAAAGAATCCAGCTCTCTGGATTTGCTTTATGACAGAAACTTCCATAATTTAATCAAGCATTGTTGGAAAAATGTTTCCTTTTATCTGCACTGAACCTTCACACACTCAGCTTCACCAGATAACTCCATTTCAGTGCTCTGTAAGGAGGAAGAGGGAAATCTGTTTCATCTCCCACTTGATTAAAATACCACCATTTTGTCTATATTTATTTTTCAATTTGTCAACCATCACCTACATTATTTATAGCAGTAATTCACACCAACAGAATTCATTAGGGAGACCAGAAAACTAAAAGATCAGTTTTATATATGCTTAACACAACTTTAGTAGAACAGGAACAGTCATATGCCAGTGTGAAGAGGATTAATTAGTCTCATGTTTTCTACAGCAGGGATAGTTCAAAGTTTCTGACTTTTTTTTACCCTAACAAGATAAGAAGTTTTGACACAGTCTCAGAGGGGAAGCCAAGCGAATAGTGCTTCACCATCTCTTTTTCTTCCCTATGCTTCCCATTACCAATAGGAAACATACGGCGGAACTAAAGGGGAGTCAGCGTACATGTTTGTGAGAACATTGCCTGCAGTGGATACTGTTATTCACACAGATATATTGGGGGTAGGAAGGGCTGCAGCAAAACAGAAGAGCTTTAGTGACAATTCTCAGGAGCTGGAAATTCAGGGCTCTAAGGAGGCGTTTCTTTTCTGAGGTGATGCAGTTTCCATGGCAGTTAGTACTTTTAAACATCTCAGAAGAAGAATGATTTTTTTTTATATCTTTATTAATTTTTTGTGCAAGTACAATTGTCTATAATGCGCTATAGACAGTTCTTCTATATACATTATTCATGTCACCCATGACCCCTTGCCCACCCACCCACCCCCTAATCCCCTCGTGAGCTCCAAAGTCCAGTCATATAGTAGTATTGCCAATCCATTGCATTAGGAACTCTCTTTCTGGAAGTGTTGAGTCAGTTGGCATTAACATTTCATCGATACATATTGTCCATATGTGCAAGGTCTTGTTGGCATCCGGCTCCCCCCAATAGCGTTGCCCTTGATCGTTCATTATTTTGTTTAACATAATATACCATAGTTCCTGAACCCATCTGCTTATATTTAAACTATCCGCATATTTCCAACTTATAACAATTCTGTGATGAGCGGCATAAATCAACCAATGAAGTAAAGAGTGTAGATGTTGTGGTAAATTAATCCTCAAATGAATGCAATATAAAAATTTCTGGTTGGAGGGGTATTACATAGAGTTGCCACCCACCCCATCATTGTGCCCTTTACTAGCTCGTTCCGCCCTCCTATTCCAATCCTTAAAAATAATTTCTTCTTTCCTCATTCTATTAATCTCTTTTTCTATGTCACAGCACAGCAGATATTATTGGCCCTGGCTCATACATCTTCGAGCTCGGTCTTATGAGGCTATTTACTACTCTAAAGAGCTCTGCTGGAATGGCTACTCAAGAACGCAATGGTGGTGGAGAAAAATCCCTTTTTCGCCTCCGTCACCACCACGTGGTAGGCACAATAATGTGCTCTAGCCCTTGTTCGGTCAGACTCACTGCCAGATTTACACCACCTGCACT
Organism: Aspidoscelis tigris stejnegeri; assembly: GCA_023333525.1. Taxonomy (NCBI): domain Eukaryota; kingdom Metazoa; phylum Chordata; class Lepidosauria; order Squamata; family Teiidae; genus Aspidoscelis; species Aspidoscelis tigris. The sequence continues at coordinate 18,908,863 of JALMGA010000015.1, forward strand.
CTAGCTGTTGACCTTCCTGTTTCATGGCCCGTAGCTCCATGGAATACCAAGGAGCTTTGTGGGCTCTACAAGCATGCCGAGAACACTTGGGAGCAATCGTGTCAATAGCCCTGCTCATCTTCTGATTCCAGAGAGAAACCAGGGCTTCGTCAGGAGCACCAGACATGCCAACCGGAAAATCCCCTAGAGCAGTGGTTCCCAACCTTTAATACAGTTCCTCATGTTGTGGTGACCCCCAACCTAACCCTAACCCCTAACCATAAAAGTATTTTCATTGCTACTTCATAACTATAATTTTGCTACTGTTATGAATTGTAATGTAAACATCTGATATGCAGGATGTATTTTCATTGTTACAAACTGAACATAATTAAAGCATAGTATTTTCCGGTGGTTTTAGATGACCCCTGAAAAAGAGTAGATCGGACCGTCTTTTGTGCCTTTTGCTGCTTCCATGATTGCTTCTCTTCAAAATACCCCCATTCCCGCCACTCACGCACTTCACTAGCATCTGGGTATTTTCAAGAAGAACAATCATGGAAGCAGAAAGGAGACACAAGTAACCATTCTCTATAATGGGAAACTTCTTTTCTTTTCTCTATCGCACAACACTAGAACCAGGGGGCATCTATGAAGCTGATGGGTAGGAGAGTCACGTCTGACAGGGGGAAGTATTTCTTCACACAGAGGGTCATCGGCCTATGGAATGTGCTGCTGGAAGAGGTGGTAACAGCTACCAGTCTAGATGGCTTTAAGGTAGGGTTAGACAAATTTATGGATGACAGATGTATCAATGGCTACTAGAACGAATGCCTAGGTGCATCTTTCAGGCTGGGGTGGAGGGGAGGAACCAGGGCGTTTCTAAGGCCATCTGCTGGGACTCGAGAGCAGGAGAAGGTCTGTCCTTGTCTCTGCTTGAGATGCCCGTGAGCATTTGGTGGACCACTGTGTGCGACAGGATGCTGGACTAGATGGGATGTCGCCTGATCCAGCAAGGCTTCTCTTATGTTCTTATGTAAACCTCAGAGAATCATGGGTTTTAATCTGTGACTGGAGGCACCCTAAGAAACATATCTTCAGTGGCACTGCCTTTACAATCAATCTAGAAACTATTACCTGTTCAAGGATATCAAGACATATTTCTCTAACACTATACACATACTCATTTTTCTGCTTGCTGGTGCTAGCTTTGTAAGACCTAAATAATCCTGGAGCAGAACACCTCAAGTCTGCCTGGCAGTTTTTGGGTTCTGTCTTCTGCGTACGATAGCAAGAAAGAAGATGACTACTGAACAGAACTTCTCAAAAGTGGTGTCACAATTATGATCCTTTATTCAAAAAAGCACTCATTGGACACCTAGAGTTTCTCCCTCTAATTGCATTGTTTTTTCATAAGAAGTCGACATTTTTCAAAGACCTGTGCTTTAGTGAGTACCAATGCAGATCAGCGCATAAGCAAAGAAGATGAAATCATATTTTATACCACTCGACCTCAAGTGAGTTAAAATGACACACAATCAGGCAAGATAATCACATTCACAAATCAATATCTGATAAACTTAGCTCATCCAGATCAGGCAGGTCATAAGATTTTTTTTCATTGTACATTAGGGAAAAATGAATAGATAATGCATTCCAAGTCTATAATAATGCCCTACAACATATTTGGACAACATGTCAGACAAGATCAGGGAGTCCTACAGAACCTGGGTCCAAGCTGTCTAGGGATTTGTAGAGTAATACTCTTTCAGATACTAAACCTTTAATCGACTGTGTGATTTTTAGTACAACTGTTGATTCCACAAATCATGATTTCCTTGGAAAACAAACTAAATCCAGCAAAGGAGAGCAGTGGGAGTAATATGGCTGAACACAGTTTCAAGCTACCTGTTCAGTGTAACTGATACTACAAGTTGTACCATCCATACACAGTTTATTTTTCTTCTGTGTATCAGTTCTTTAACAATCACTTCTAAATGTCAAATAAGTTATGCAATATGATTCATATTTATATGTAACACTGCATTTATACAGCTTTTGAGAGTACCAAAACACTAATATGTTTGCTCATTAGTCTTTACTGCCAATTCCAAAATGTAGGCCGGTACTCCTATATTATGAACAGATAATGTGATGTTAAATGGATATGACTTTCCTATTTTACATGGATGAAACTACTTTTGAACAGGAAAATACCCAGCTAGCATCTATCCACTACACCTAGGCCACATTTTACCAACCAGATGCCCATCCCATTAAAAACAATCTAAAATGCCCAACAGTCACAGCCAGAAAATTCTGGTGCCAGGCTGGCCATTGTGGCCATCTCAAGGTTTGTTGAAGACAGAGAGAATAGTGGCTACGTACAAAATTCTGAACAGCTTGTGCATGCTGATGAAGCACTGGAAAAAAGACCACATACACTAACACTAAATTTAATTAATATAGTCATATTAATTGCATTTGGACCTATCTGTCTGAATGCTAAACACTACCTGCTGTTGAGCCTGCTGCAGCAAATCACAGCTCCAGCATTGGCAAAGACGGCTTGTGTTAGGCCTAGCTATTAAGAGTGCCAAAATGTGGGGGAAAGTACCTCTGCTAGGATTAAGAGTCATAGCAGTTTTGATAAGGGAAGTTTAAGTCTTTTCCCTTTAAATAGGGCTAGTGCATGGTAGGAAAAGGGTTAGGCTGGGTACTTTTAGGGCAGGAGCGAGGGTGAAGTATAGGATATTCTAAATCCATTCCTTTTCCTTAAGATTTCTAAATTTTGCCATCCACATTTTTAAAATTAGGTTCACCCAAATTTAAGCTGTTTTTTTTTGGGGGGGGGGGGTAACCTGGCTTTACATTTGCATGTGTTCACAGCAGTGCCAAAGCACACTGCTACGCAGTCACACGCCTCTTTGGTTTATTAAAACCTAGCATTGTATCTGGGGAAGGAAAAAGCAACCTAGAGTCCCAGGTGTGGGGAAGGGAGAGGTGATGCTGGGTATGGCTAGTAGGTATCTGAGGGGCTTACTCCCCAAGTCCCTGCTACCAGGAAACTGTACACAGGCTTACCTTCCCTAACCTGAGCTGAGTGCTGCCCCTAGGTCTTCCTTGCAGTTAGGGTGGTGACCCTCTCTCATGCTAAAGAACCGGAGTTTCCTTCAGCAAAGGAGGAAGAGATAGCCATGATGGTCTCAGCTGTAGCCTGTCCTGAGTTACAGTGCAACCTCACAGCCTGAGACTGAGGAGAAACCAGTAGCAACAGTATCATCACTATCATCCAAGAAGGGGCACCTTGGGAACCCCAAGAATAGTGTGGTTCTGCCTGAATCCACAGAAGTATTGATCAGCAGGGGGCAGGACATCAAGCATCTTGGCACAGTGACAGCAATGAGGCGCCTGCAGAAGGGCCACCCAACCATCCTGCCCCCTGCTGATCACACTAGGCATAGTGAGATTTCAGATAGTGGCACTGGTGCTACGTCAGCCACTCAGTAGACTCAGTTACCAAAGAAGCAGTGGTTACACCATGTGATGCCCACGGGCTTGGTGTAACTAACAGGATGTGGAATATTTAGAATTGATGAAAGTGTAGTGAGCACACAACCATCTACACCAGTCAATGTGGGGTCAAAGTGTTTTAAACTGAGAGCTAGAGAGGTAAGTGGAGAGAGATTTATCCCTAGCAACAGCAGGGGAGGGGATGGAACTCTCAGGAGGAGCCGACCAATCAGGTGAAGGCTGGCAGAGCCAGAGCTTATATAAGCAAGAGCAGAAAAACCGTTGCTTGTTCTATGCTTGGGGACCCAGGGAGGGAGGTTAGGTGGATAACCTGCCCAGCAGCTGGGGGAGGCTCCAAGGTAGACCCAGGGGATTCTAAGTAGGATTATCAGGGAAGGTACATGGGGAAACGTGCCCTGACCTGAAGAAAGCAATCCTCATAGGCAGAATCCAAGAGCTTAGGGTTATATTCTGATACGATCTCTGGTGTGGCAGCTAAGACTGAGAAAGTCAGATTGTTTGCAGTTGTTCATTGAAACTTACTGATTTCATACCAAGAAGTCTATATACAATAAGCTTATTGTTCATTTGATAAAAGAAGCTACAAAGCCTATTATTAACATATTCATACAGAGGTTTGAGCAGTGAAAGGATACAGTAACTACTAGAGTGGGGGAGGGGCCTCACCTTACAGCTGGAAACAGTTTCAACCAGCCATAGCAGGAGCAGAACTAAAGAGGTGGCTGGGGGAAGACATCTGAAAGTTAATCTTAACACACCTACCACGCTTCAGCCATAAATAAACAAATAAAAGGAACCAGAAGCCCCTGGTCGGAAGGTGGCGACACACACCAATTGAGAGCAAGAGGGGATCACCAAGGTGAACGTCTCATTACTCAGACCACTGATGATCAGCCACTGCTGGAGGTAGAAAATGTCAGTTTCCGCTGACTCTTTCACTTATTTGCCTCCGACTAGAGGGAATCCTCGTTTATCACGTTCAGCAGGAATGTGGTGTCCTCTCTACACCATAGTGCTGTCTAGTCCTGTGCAGCTGTGGACTTCACTGCTGATCTATGGACAGGTTGCAACAGAGCGAACAGTTCTTTCCTTTCTCTCATCATGCACTGGTGGGTGAGGCAGAGAGTGGGGGGAAAGCCAGTGCTCATGTTCCAACTTGCTCTTTAGCACTGAGGCCCCTTTGGACCTTGCTGAACATGGAGGAGTTTGACACCACCCACACTGCTGTCTGAGGCCGTGAACCATTAACTGACAGGCTGGATGAGCCAAGATCCAGACCTCAGGTGTGGATTTCTATTCACAGACTAAGGGTGCAATATAGTTAAGGCAGCCAGCCAGGCAGTATTTGCCCCCATCTACTGGGTGGCTCACATTCACAACCTGGTTGTAAGAGATGCCTGTGGAATCTCAAACTCTGACACAAATTTGTTCAGAACTCCCCAATCTTTTCCACAGGATCAAAGGAATACTGTATCTCAAAACAAGAATTCCTGTAAATTAATCCCTGTAGATCAGCCCAAGGGGTTGTAGGGGCCTACCTGCTGCCTCTGACACAAGCCCTGCAGAATTTGGACCTGCCTGACCCATCTGGCGGGGTGGTTGTTGCTACTCTCAACTTTGAACTGAGGCTTCCATAACCGGCAGGCTGAACCAGAGAGGGGCAGCAAGGAAGCCCTTGCCAAGCAGCATGACATTTGAATGCTTCTCAGAATTCTTCCATTTGCTCTGCCTTCCAAGCAACAGTATCTGATTTCCAATTTTAAACTTCGGTCTGGCCCTGTGAGTGATTTCTACTAACAATTTCTTGCTCTTTTTCATATTTTGATGTATAAATTCAGTTTGATTTGAACAGAACAAAGAATGTACTGTTTGTGCACACCTCTAATCTGCATACTTCCAGGATTCAAATTGAATACTTACTTTTTATTAAGATAATTCACACTTTATTCACTTTTTAAATGTATTCTCTGTGTAACTTTCCAGGAGCTTCTTTCACCAACTGACAAATCATTTGTATTTGTACAGTTTCCAGAAAATTTCTCATGATTTATTTATGCTGAGAGTAGTCTGAATGTCAACACCTTCTGAAGCACATTACTGTTTAATCTTAAAAATAGCCCTATGCAATAACATCTACCCAACAAAATACATTTAACTAATTATTAAGCTCATACAAAATTATTAAGTTCATTTCCCCTAATATATTTTGCATATTTTTTTATTTGATTCATCTGATTATCTACCACAGTTGATCACAGATCAGGCTGACTGTGGCTCATGAAAAACAGAGTCAGCAACAGGTACAGGGTGATGGGTTAAATATACCAGTATATCATGCTAGAAGGTCAAACATCAGTACTTTATAAAGGTAATCATGCCACTGTATGTTAAAAACTATAACAAAATTATTACTAAAGCATACACAATCTAATTTAATATAAAGGAATATTTCTGAATATGTTTCAACTCTTTAACAGCACTTGCAAATATTTAATTTAAAACATGTAAGCCTATTTCAGTTAAGGCTATTTTACAACCTATATAAAAGCTGAATAATTAAATTTGCAAGTATACACACACATAAACTAAGGAATAAATTCTGCTCATTTCAGTAAAGCTTAACACTCAGGAATGAGCAACCTAAAAACATTTCGCACATGCTTCACTGAAGCATTTCAAAGTTTATTTTATAGGTATCCTGGTACAACAGTATTATAAATACGACCTGAATAAAAGACAAGACAGCCCAAGACAATATAGTGCCAAGCTAAATAGGAAAATTGCTAATGATATTATTATCTTTTATTTCTAAAACTCAGAAGCAGACATTCTTGCCAAGCCCAAATAGTACCATAAAGACAAAACAGATATACTAAGAGTCTTTAGAGAGTCCCAAGGTTACAGAAATAAAATAAAAGTCAAGACTTATAACTATGACAGCTGACAGACTTCAGTGCAGAATTAACATGTTGAGATCCCCATGTTGTCTGTCAAAGAGATCAAGAAACGGTAAACTGGATGTATGAGAAACAGTCACGGCTGACTGCCTACTTCAACGAAAAAGAGTGTTCCATGCTCTAATTTTGTTGCAGATCCCACATAATTAGTTATAATGTAAAAGAAAAAAATGAAGATTAATAGATTTACTGCAAAATTAGTACCAAAAGCCCACTTCATCAGAAGCATAAAACATTATCCTCACTTAATGTATTCAAACAGAATTTTTTTCTATGGGAGTTTAGAGAATTTAGGCTAGTGTTACTATTCGTGACACTAATAACTAGTATTATTGTGACACTAGTAACAAGCACTGTCAGAGTAATTGTTCTTCAAACGCTCATTTCTAATTTATATCCCATGTGGGGCTACTGCGCTATCACACACTAATATGTACATTAGAAAAATACTAAAAAAACAAACTCCTTGATTTGTGTGTTCAAGAACATAAGTGCAGAAATCAAACATGTTTTCCAGACAAATATGTCTTTCAAATATAAAATACTAGACTGCTTACTTCAAAGAAGCTTTTCAAATTGTCATTTCCTATGCATATTATAAAAATCTTCCAGAACTGAATATCCCCTAGCCTTTCTAGCTTTTGCTATTAAAGAAAACTTTATAAATATTACTAAGATGTGGTCAGTATCTCCATGCTTTGATCTTCCAGTCAACAATGTTGTGGCAGCCCTTGAGAATTTGTCTACCAAGAGAGGAGAGAAATTGCACACTTGTAATTTGCTTACTTCATGACTCAGGGCAAAATAAGCCGAGTGTTCACTTGCAAATACTTTATGATGTGCAATGGCAAACAACAAGTATATGAGAAGGTGAAACTTGACTCCTCAAATCACCCGTAAGAATTCTATAGGATCTGTATGAAACAGAAAGATACACTACTAACAAAGCTGCAGAACTAACAAGGCATGCCACTTCCTCATACGGTAAGTTTCACTACCCAATTCAATAACTCCTATACTATTTGGCATTGAGCCTACCTCTTTCACAATATCCTCATGTCTCCCATTTCTGATGGGAAAAACTGCACTCGTACGTATATTGCTGTCTATTTGTACTTTATTATGTATACGGATTTTGTAATTTATCTGACCTATTACATATTGTGCACAATGAACTTCTTTGGTAATTATTTTATGTACATAATGTGATTTCTGGTGAACTCTAAAGATTCATTTCTGCCCCCACACCCACCGACCCACCTAAGCTGAGCATAATTTTCTGCATCGGCTCTTCTAGCGGAACCTCCCCATCTACACTCGGACTCCCCTACCCACCGACCACGGTGACTGGATCAGCCCCTGAGAAGCGACCAGGACCGGGCGGCCTATTCCGGCCCTCGCAGCGCGTCGGGACAGGCGCGACGCCACCGGAGCCATCCCAAACGGTAATAAAACGCCCGGGACGCGTCAGGCGGCGCCCGCGACCCTCCCAACACTCTCCAGGCCGGAATGGGCTTCCGGGGGCCGGGAAAGCACTTCCGTTCACAACGATCCCGTTTCAGGCAACGTCTCCCCAGCGGATCCGGTCTCTGACTGCAGCGCCGAGACGGCACCAGATGTCCCTGCCCGGTGGAGCGGGGCCGAGCGGGCGCCTTCCGCCCCTCGCCTCGTTTTATGCTTTCCAAGTCCAACTTCCTGCAGTCAAAGCCCTCTCCTCCTGTTCATCCTGCTCAACACCTCACGGCTCAGGGCTGCCAAGGTTCAGGCCCAGACAGAGGTGAAGCCGAGGCCCAGGCAGGGGAGCGACCCCCGCCGCCCTCCTCCTTCCCAGCCGCCCAGCGACAGCCAAGGGCGCTCCTCGCCGCGAGCCCCCTTCCGCGCCACCAGGAAGCGGGCAACCAAGGGGCCGGCAGAAGCCGGGGGGGCGGCGCGGCGGCTCTTCCCCTGCTGCGCCTCCCGGCGGGTCCGAACCTCTCAGCCGGGCCTCGCGCGGGCTCCACGGAACCGGCCTGCCCGGGTCGCGTCGCTCGCCTGAAGCCTCCCCCCCCCCGCCCCACGTACCTGAGACGGGGCTCGAGGGAGCGGGGAGAGGGGCGAAGGATCCCGTCCGCGACCGGCGGCGCCAGGCAGGCTGCGAGCCCCGAAGGGCTCCAGGATCTCGGCTGCGAGCGAGGTCTTCGGGGCGGGGGGCGGGCGGAGGCCCTCGCTCCCTCCCTGGCGGGGAAGACAAGCAGCGCGGCGGTCGGTCGGTCGGGGGAGGGGGGTCGGGGGCTCCTGAAACTGTGGCCTGACGAAGGGGGCGCGAGGGGAACCGGCTGCCGTGGCCGGTCTCGTTAACCTCCCCCGCCGCGCCGCTCTTCCCTCCGCAGGCTCCTCCTCCACGCGGGACCCGTGACCCGGCAGCCAGCGCCGCCGACGTCACGCGTACGGCGCGCGAAGAGCCCAAAATTAAGCAAGGATCGGAAGCGGCGTTCCCCTCCCTGCGCAGATTCGCGGAGTTTTTGCGGGCCAGCGAAATAGAAAGACGGCTCCGTGGAAGACGCGGAACGGTCCGCCGGGCCGGCTCGGTTCACTTGCCGGCCTTCAACTCCCGGCAGCGGGGGTGACGGGAGCGCGAGCGGATCGAACACTTGAAAGGCCACGGACGAGGTGCGATGACGCACTTCCTGTGTGGACGAAAACAACATCCGGAGTGGAGGTCTGCCGCCGCTCTAGGATTTTGATTTCCTGTACTGGCCGAGCGCACCCCCGTCCCGTCCCCCCCCCCCCCCCGCAGCAGGAAGGGCCAAGGCGGCGCTTTGCCTGAAACGTTTGGAGGAGCGTCGAAGCGTCTCCGCCGGGAAGGAGCCGGTCAGGCCTGCAGGCCCCAGAGCGGAGCCGCATAACGTGTCTGAATAAACCGCCGGCGGGAGTGGGCGCGGGGCCGACCTCGGCGCTTTCTGCACAAACAGGCGCTTGGCAGGACGGACCAGAGCGGGCGACCCTCGCCGCCGCCGCCGCCCCCCCGAAAGCGAAATCAAACCGGGCTTGGAAGTGTGTTTGGCGCCTTCGCCGAAACGCCCCTGCAAGGGCCCAACGAATGATGCAGCACCGAAGCGGATTTAAAGGCGGCGGAGACCACGGCGCGCCTCCTCCGCCCGCCCGCCCTTCCTCGGAGCGCAGCCGGGGCTGCCGGCCCAAGCGTGTCCCATGGCTGCGCGGGAGGGAGGGAGCGAGCGAGGGAAGCGGGAGCAGCGGCGGCGCCGCCCTGGGCAACGGGAGCCGAGGCAGGAGGCGAAGCGCCGATGCTCGGGCCGCACGTGGGCGGAAGGCGGCGCGGCGCTGAGTTGATTTCAACGCGGGCAGATAAAGCCGCGATCGCTGCGCTTGCAGGTTAACGCGTCTTCACGAAAGAGGCGGCGGCGGCGGCGGCGGCATTGCGAGGGACGTTGCAGGCCCGGATGGCGGAAGGAAGGTCTTCCTGGGGGCCGGTGGAGCAGAAGCTCGAGCTGCGTCTCGTCTCTTTGACTGTACCGGCAGCAGAAGGAATGCGAAACTTCGATCTTCTTGGGTGGCAGGAAGGGATGGCGTCTCTTTGCCTTTGTAAAATTGAACCACGGAAGAGAAGGCTGGGCTGTGGGCACTTGCTTGCCTTGCTCCATGCGACCCCGAAGGTTCCGGGAACCGATTCGCTTTTGGACTGCGCTGCTCCAGGCATTGGTATGTTAAGGTAAAAGTGTCACGTATTACCCCTAGGCAGGCTTGGCTTGTCGATGTTTTAATTAGGAGACTGAAATGAACGGTAGGAAAAAGCGTTCTTAGATAACAATGTAAGTTTTGTGAAGTATATCGATCGTTCCTCGGCAATGAGCCTCGTGCGTATTAACACCTATGGGAGGCATAAAATAGGAATAGATGAACGTGCCTTGTGTGTTAAGGGAGGCGATTCTATCAAGGGAAACCGGGAAGGTTGCGACTTCATAGTACCCAAGCCCATGAGGAACCATAGGGATGTAAGGAGGGTTGACGCCAGAGCTTTTTCACTCCCAGGTGAAAAAGGTGATTCTCCTCTTTATATATATTATTTTAAATGTCCTCTGTCACTGCCTAACTATTAAGAGGTAAATGGTAAGTGCCTCATCATGGGATATTCCTTACATTGGGGAACAAAGAAGAAAGATGTGTAATAGTTTAAACCTTAATGCTGAGCAAACGTTATCAGCTGTGCGGCAACATTGAACAATTTACTGCTAAGCCAAAATAACGAGTCACAGCAGTATTTCTATGTTTTTTTAAATGGGGATTCAACAGCAAGAAGTAGGGGTGGCTATGTATATTACACTGTTGTGAACTTTAGCAAGCACTTGTAATTTTGGAGAATGTGCCAGAATGAATTCCTAATCAGGGATAGAATTGCATTTGGGATTCAAGAAAGATTACTGAGAATGACCTCACTTAGAGTGGTGTCTGGAGATTGTAACTAAGGTCAAACTGCAAATGCTGTAAATTCAAGCACCAGCTGCAATAAATTTAGCTGCAAAGAAACCAGCTAAACCAGAAAATGTACATACATATCAGCAAAATGCTGTATATATTGTCCTAAACAACATGGAAAAGGAGTGGAGGATTTAACACAGGAAGTGATGTAGAAATGTTAACGCTTAGTTAAAAGGGTTAACAAGTCTCATCAGATTCAAACACTTGGGACATATTTGCAAAGGAATTATGTGCTTTTCAAGATGAAGATGTACCTTTTTGTCCTGGCCTCAGGCTAATGCAGATACTATTATTTTAATATTTATGATGCTGTTTTAATTGTGTTTAAAATGTTTTTATGATCTTTACAGTTTTAGGAGATTGTTTTGTAGTCTGTTGGTTTTGAAGGTTGTTACCCGCCCTGAAACCTTCAGGTATAGGGCAGGACAGAAATATAAGCAATAAATAAATTAATTAATTATAAGCTACCATCTGTTGTAATCAAGGAGCAAAATCTGCCTGCTCTGCTGGGAAATTCTGCTATACAAGGAATGGAATCGGCAAGAGTACTACAGCATCAGACTTTGGCCTTTTCTGCACTTACCTCATTTAATCTGGATTAAGGAGGACTGGATCTTTGGGATCTGATCCTCAGGGAATTCAGTCCCAGTAGTTCCGTGTTATGATGGTAATGGGTGCTAAGCGGGGCAGCCATGTGGATGCCACAGCACCCATCCCAAGAATTTGATTAGGCTTGAGCCGGAAGGGTGCTGGTGGCATGGCAGTTGGCAGCATATACGTCAATCAGGTCACTTCTGCTAGGCGTGCCCCAGCACCCTATTGGGACCCACGTGCCGAAGCTTGCTCTGTGATCCATTCTTCACGTCATGGATTGAAGACATGATTGAAGGAGTCTGCCACAAATCTGGATTTAAGGGCCCGAAGACATCATTAAATCTGGATTTTGAAGGCACTTGCGCAGACAATGCATTCCTCATGAGGTCCTCCATGCAGAAGGTAAGCGGCAAATTCATTCTGAATGGGTTCTTATCGGGCTCCCGATAGGGCCTTCAGGGCCTGTGCAGAAATGCCCTTTTATTCCAATTAAAAATCTTTAGTAGGAGTGGAATATGGAAGATTTATTATAGTAGTACAGAGATGTTTCAAAAGAAGTTAACTGTTACAACTGTTTAAATGAGAAAAATCTCTTAGCGCAACTACTGAACATGTTGTGACATTAAAAATGCTGTTATTAAAGGCACGGCTGCATTCCCAAGATGTAGCTTCAGTTTACATTTACTGAATCTGTTTTTTCAAATACACTGAGAAGGTCAGTATTTAGAGGCTGCTGGGTTCTTGCACAAGGACTTTAGCTTTTCCTCAGAGACCTGATTGTGTAATTATGTCACCTTTTAGAAGGACAGATTCAAACTTCATCACCAAAGAGGTATCTGTCAACAACCAGAGGTCCTACATAAGAGGTAAAAATAGGGGAAAACTGATTTACGTGATCCTGTTTGGAAATGAAGGGTATTTTAATTCAAAGGGATAATAAACGAGTGCCTTCTAAAGACAGCAAATAGTGTTATCTTGAATCCAATGTCCACCCAACTAATCAACACTATGGCCTCCCAAAGCAGGCACTCTCAAGTGTTTTAGCTAATTTATCTGTTTTTATTCATGATTTTACTGTGACCTGCCCCAAGATCTTTAGGTATAGGACAAGATAGAAATAATTTTGAAAACATGGCAAATGGGAGTGACATAAGATGAATTTGCTCCAGTGTGCTACTGTTCTAGATTTCCTTTTTTCCCCCTTTGACCAACCATAAAATAAAGGAAATTGTGGTCATGTGAATGCACAGTACTCTGCCAAAGAAAAAGCCTCAATGACTGCACAGAACAATCACTAATAGAGTACTTGCTACGGATAATGTGAAAACAGAAAAAATTACACACTAAGCACGAGCTGAACCACAGCGCATTGAACATGAGTCGCTTGAAGTGCCCTGGAACTACCAGGTGTCCCAGACAACAGTCACGAGGCCTTTTCACATGAGGCCTTTTGGAACGCGTGGGCACGCCAGGACAGAACATTCGCCCCCTCTGGGACCGCCCCAGCCCTTCCCAGAGCGCCCTCAACGCGTCCCGGGTGTAGAGCACTTAATTGTGCTCTACACCCGGCCCAGTGCATTCTGTCCCGTCCCTGGCCGCTCTGCAGCTGGTCAGGGAAGGAAGCGTTTGCACGCCTCCCTCCCTGTCAGCTGAGGGACACGCCCCCCCACTGCCACTATTGGGCCGAAATCGGCCAAACAGCTGGCTGGCCCGCACAAGGAACTCACCTTGCCGGGCGCACGGTGCGACCTGCCGTGGTCTGCACAGGCGCATGCACTCCGGTCGATGGGACCCAGGCATCGCGGGAGGAGGGTGGCTCACTCCTGGCTGCTGCAGTCAGAGTGACACCCAGTTCGGCCTCCCCTCACCCCTTTCCAGGGTGGGGAGAGAGCGGGTGATAGGAGGCCCAGTGGTATACCGGCTCCATCCGAAGTGCTGACAGGGTGGGACCAGTATACCACACGGCCCATTGGGGACCATTGGCAGCTTCTGTGGAGCTCATTCGCCTAGATCTAGGCGGCTGAGCCCAGCAGACGCCCCCAGGGACCACCCCCTGGCCTGGGGATGCCCGCGTGTGCACCTACTTCGTAGCTGTCCAGGTACAAAGTGGCCCGGCTCAGCCAACATCGCGGAGCATCCGCACGTGGTGCTGGCTCTGATTGGCCTCAGACTGCATGGGGAGACAGATTCACACACGTGAATATTGAGATACTGTGCCTTCTGCAGTCAGCCATTTCATTCCTTTGGCATATACTGAATAGCAGCTCATCTATTGTAGGATTATTATTTTCCTAGTGTGAGTGTACTCTAGTGAAAAAGCCTTTCCTGTTGATTGCATTTCTATCCCGCTTCATACCCAAAGGACTCAGGGTGGGTAACAACATTTAAAATCAAATGTATTAAAACGATAACAGTATATATTAAAACAGAGACAACTGCTGTGGGCATGTCATTGACCTAACATCTGTGTATTTTAGCCCTGGAGTCTTAAGAAAACCAGTGTCTGCAGGGTGGATGAGCATTGCTTCAGGCAGCCTGGCTGGAATCTGTGTGATGCAGGTGGTACTTTGTATGTCTTGGCACCAATCCCATAGGAGATCCTCTCCAGGATGGCCCTTCAAGTGTACAGTCCTTTGCACTACTGACTTAAATAGGAATTGGCCTCTCAGTGGGGAGAATAGGAAAGCTTTGTCAGCCGCTTTTGAGTCCCGTTAAATGGGTGAAAAAAGCGGGGTAGAAAAGCCAATTCTCCTCCTCCTCAGGTTTTTCCTGATCAGGGGTTCACCTCAATGTCCTCATTCTCTTCCAATACTGTACATGGTAAGACCCCTATTACATAACACATGAAGAAAAACACTTTGCCACTATTTCCTTCTTGGGTACAGTGCAGAAATAGTTCAGTTGCTTAAGTTTTTAAAAACAGAGTGTAGACTAAAATGCACTTCCAAGCTGTAGGATCCACACCTGAACTGAAGATGAAAGACAACTCTGAATTTAGAATCAGAATAAACCAGTTTATTATGTGCCATACCTGCCATCATTGTGAAAGACAGTATGTCCTGCTAAAGTTGTGTTCACATGTAGGAATAAAACCACTCAAAAGTGCCTTAGGGATGGTAATGTGTGATCCTTGTGTTCTCTTTCCATATCTCACCCACCTTTACTAACCCAGAATGTCCATGACAGAGAAGAGGGGCAGACTTGTGGGTGAAAGAGCCCACCTATGAACCATTTCTAAGACACCTCATTTCTTTTTGTTTAACTACATGTGAACACAGCCTTTAGAACCAATGAGTTATCAATGCATAACAATCAGCTTATTATGGTAAGAGGTAGACAATTGATTTTTCCTAGAATGATTTTCTCAAAATTTTTTATCGGATAAAATAAACTCCTGTTGTTTGTTTTAAGGAAGCAGAGACTTCTGAAGTCTGAAGAAATTACAGGAGGCAGCACTTCCCCAGCAACAAGACTAGGAGGAGATAAAATCCCATTTCTTTGATTTACAGCTTAGACAGAGGCTTTCCTGACATCATCTGCTGGAGAGCTCTAGAATTATCTCCATCGGGAGCAGGTGGCCACTTGTCATGATCTATGAGAGAGTAGAGATTTCATGATTATTGAATCCAAGTTATTACTTCATTCTTACCCTAACCCAAGTAAACTCAAGATCTGAACAAGTCTCTAAGGGAGAGAAAGTTCTACAGAAGGAAAGGAGAAAGCAGGTAGACTCCAGAACCCTTAAACACTCTCTCCAAATAGATCTGTTGTAATAGATAGGTTTTTCCATATTACGCAGTAGTGGAATAAAAGTTACGATGCTGAACCACAGCACGAGCCTCCACTGGCGGAGAACAAAGGAAGACAGAAATAAGGAACTAAAGGCCTGGGTGAATACAAAGCTATCACTTAAGGTCCCCACGCCGTCTAAGGAACCAGAAAGGTATTTTGATTGTATTGTGGCGAGTTATAAAGTAACAAAAGGGTTTACAATCTCTCAGTCTATACCTATACTATGTTGTTGCAGGGTTTTTGTAAGGAAGTCAGGACTAATTAAACCTGAAAGTATGTCATTTCCTAGACTGTTTTGCACAAATGTGCACAGACCACATAGGTTTTACAGCGGCCATTTTACCCACTGCATTCTTAACAATGTTCACTCAAACCATTATATTTTCTTTTGCCGGATAGGCCGAAGAAACTGGGTTTTTCAATGTCTTTGCACTCCTTTCTTGAAAAATGCAGTGTTTAATACATATTAGTGTACTATAAATATGCTAATATGAATTCACTATTTAGCAGAGTATATGGCAAAAACCAAAACATTCTTTTTGCAATAAGGTGTTCAATGACATTAAATACTGCCTGAGAGATGCAGAGACTAAGATGTCCAGGACTAAACAAAAGGTTGCGTTCAAGAAAATAAAAGTAAAACCTCAAGGATTAAAATCCTGGGCCAAGTGCAACATTTTACACTACATTATAGCATCATTCTGTGAGGCGGCAGTTTTTCATTCTAACCTTTAGTGAGTTCTCTTGATTTTAGTGACCAGTATTAAGTTTCCATTCATCAGGGATTTATCTTTTTTACCTGGGATGTGCCAAGGAGAACTGTATAAGGTTTGTCCACCATCAATCGTCACGGTTTCCCCTGTTATGAAAGAGGCAGCTGGAGAGAGCAGAAAGCACACCATGGGAGACACCTTTCAAAGAATCAAGTTACTGTTAGAATCACATACAGTATTGCCACCGCCTTTTTTACAGGTGCACTTGGATTTTTGTGCTTTCAAGAAGCTGAAGGCTTAACAGCAGAGTTCGGTTTTCATATATCTCTCCAATGTATACTTGTGGAAGCAGGAGACAGCAGAGATATATTGGTGAAGGCTCCATTTGACTACAAAGCCTACTACTGTAACAGAGCATCCTTCTTATAGCCATTTGCTGACTCTCTACTTCAGAGTTAGTTGTAAGCACTTTGTTTCAGGAAGTTCCGACAGGGCTCAACCCTCTGAAAAATTCCAGGGAGACCAATGTGCCCTGAGTCAACTCTCTCATGCACATGTTTTTCAGGTGTCTTTAATAAAACATTCTTTGTGATAAGCAAGCCCCCCTTTTTTTCCTTAAAGAACATTAAAACTGCGCCATCATCCTTTGTATAATGGAATGATTTGGTTCCCACAACTCACCATAAGCCCCTCCCTCAGAACCACCTTGCATCAAGGAGGAGAGGCCAAACTGCAGTCTTATCCATGGGTGTTTTTCCACTGCAGCCCTTAGATCTGGATCTAAGATCTGTATCGAAAGAATGGGTACATTTCTTAATCTGGATCTAGTAGATCCGGATTAAGGGAAGCACCCAATGTGTTTCCACAGGAGGTGTAGCACCCATTAGAAATGAGTGCTAGCACCCCTGCTGTGGCAGCAGCTTTGCACCCATCTGGGGAATCCAGATCGACCCACAAGGGGTCGGTCCATTACCCCAGGTGTTTTGGGGGGCAGGGGTCTTCGAAGATCTTGCAGTCTTCAAAGTCACTTCGAAAGTTGAGCTCATGCTTTGAAGTCACTTTGAAACTGACTTCGAAGTCAACTTCAAAGTGACTTCGAAGCCAATGTTGGGGGGGGTCAAAGGTGCATCCCCTCCCCCTAGTCTCCTTTGGGCCCCACTGCCTGTTTCCAGTGGAAACAGGCTCCCTTTAATCCGGATTTTCTGGCAGAAGATCCCATTGTAGACCCCATTAATGGGGTCTACAGAAAATCTGGATTAAAGGCCAAAAAGATCTGGATTTCCCCCACGGCAGTGGAAACAATCGGGTTCAAAATGGGTGCCGTAGTGGAAATGGGATCATCCGGCTCACAGCCAAAAGGTACAAAAATGGGTGCAAAAATGGGTACAACTGACAGTGGAAAAACACCCCATATGTTTTATATTCAATATATCTTATTGCAACTCACCTTGGGACCTTAGGGTGAGATAAAAATGCAAATAAATGATGTAGAAAACTGGGGCTTAAGGGAATCATGAAGCCTGAGTATACCAATCTAAGTAGCACCGCAGAAGAGAGACACCACCTATCACTGCAATAGCACTGCAGACCAAGATTCAGTCTACCAGAATAAACCACATTTTACCAACTGTTTATACAAAATCATGTTATAAAAGAGAACTTTTGTTATTGTTGTTTGTCTACATACTGACTCCTGGGAAATACAAACTTCATGGGCTACAAACCACTTGGGCTTCTGTTCTTTGCACAGCTTTCCTCAAAGGACAGCTGCAAAGATACTTAGAATTCTTTGAAGGAAAAGGACAATATCATGACAAATATAATGCTTTTTGAAGTTCACAAAATCCAACTTTCTAATATTGCTCACTGTTTAATAAAAAAGTGGCAATAGTAATCCAAAACTACCATTAAACATCCCCCACAGAAAAGCAGGAATTTGCACTGCCTTACATGAAGCGGTGCATAGCTGAAGTGCAGTACTCCAGTGACAAAACACAATATTCATATTGAGACAATACTGTACCTCTTCAGGTACTCCTAATCTCTTTGCAGGAATTTTTTTAATGTAGTTCTTAAACAGCTGTTGGCCATCTTTGTAATTTGAAACAGCAGTTTCTGAGAATATTACACCCTATGTAGAAAAAGCAAGTCAAAATTATTATTTAAACATCAGTTCTATCCATTTCTTTTGAAATGCATTATTTGAACATTAAGAAAAATGAACATGATTTACACACCGACATACCAATAAGTGAAGGAGATAACTGAAGGAGGAACTAATTCACTGGAAACCAAGATAAGTTCCAGCTGTTTTGTAAGTGAATTTTCAGGCTCAGAGATTGGCTTCTTTTAAGTTACTTATAAGACAGCATCCAGAAAGCCCTTACTTACTTACTTACTTTATTTATTCATTTCTATCCCGCCCCATACCCGAAGGTCTCTGGGTGGGTAACAACGGATCAAACAACATATTTAAAAACATATTAAGAACAAAATACAGATTATTTGGATAATCTGCAGCAAAGCACATTTTATTCCAGATTACCCATCTGGATTATCCAAATAATGCAGTTCAAGAAAGCACTGTCCAGACAAAGCTTCAGTAAACAGAACTGTATACTGCATAATCTCCAGCACTACTTTCTGAATCTGTGCAATGCAAAATTTACTCTGCGGACCTCAATTCCCTTTTTTAAAAATCATACTATAACCCTTTGCGCTTTTAGACTAGCTAAACTGCTTGTTAAATATGAACACTGGTTCTGTTTGGCTAAACTAGATCTGCACATGCACTAAACCAAACCAGTGTACATGCTTGCCGCTAATGAATTCCTTGGCTTGACAGTAGTTAAAAAACCTCTCTCTCTACAACTTGAATGAATTGTTATAGATTGATACGGAAGGACAATCTTGACCTCACCTTCCAGGTTCTAAGATTATCCCATTATGAAAATGTTTGATGTTACAAACTTTTAATCAGACTCCTATAATTAGGACCAATTGTGCTAACGTGGGAATGTTCTTTTTTTAATTGAAAACACCATAACAACTCATTTAAACATCTGAAAAACATATTACAATGAACAATATAACAACCAGTGACAGAAGGCATAATCCAAAATTATTTTACATGGATAGGAATAGCATATTTATACAGCTCAAAAGAAGGGAAAGAATGAAGAGAAGGATTACCATATTACATTATATATACTTTCTAGTATATATAGTTGAGAAAGGACTCAGTAGAGGAAGGTTGCTCTCTCCTGAAACTAAACAAAAATAACTGGGAAATCGGTAAAATAATTTAGAAAAATTGCTGCTGAGCTTGCAAAATATATATACTGTATCATAACATAAAGTATTAATTTAGAAAGTTTACCTTTAAGGAAAAAAACATTTTAAGCTATTTTAATAAATAGTAAAACAAGTCTATTAAGTAAAAAAATTGTTTTTCAAATATAGAAGGAACAAGAGGGAAAATAACTCAAATAGTAACAAACACAAAAGAAATTAGATAGTTCAAAGAAAAATAATCTAAAAGGTAGTCTAAAAGGTAAAACAATCTAAATAGTAACAAAAACAATTTAGCTATGAAGGTAAAATGTCAGCAGGGGGAGGGTTCTTCCCACTATTTTGCACCGAATGTCATATGTATGACTACCTGCCCACTGGGCAGAAGTTCTAGGTGTGCAATAAGCTCTGGGCTCTCAGGGAATGTGTTTCTTCCCTCGAAGCCAAGGCAGCAGACCTGGAGAAGGAGACAGAGAGCAACAGGGCTGTGGGTGAGGCCTTCAGGGATGCAGTAGCAGCATCCCACTCCACGACAAGCAGCCCTTCAGCTGCCTTGGGGAATGGAAGCCTCAGGCAGGGAGGACATCAAGCCAAGGAAGAGGGACAGGCTCCCTTAGTCAGGACCCCTTCCTTAGTGGATGTGTCTGTAACCTCTTGCACCGAGGATACTCCTCCACTGGTAGCAGGAGGGGGGCTTCTAGTAGTGGGCAACTGGATTATTAGGAATATAGAGAGGCAGGTTTGCAATGGGCGTGTTGACCACATGGTGACTTGCCTGCCAGGTGCAAAGGTTGCGGACATCATGCGGCATCTAGATAGGCTGGTAGACAGTGCCAGGTAGGAACCAGTGGTCATGGTACATGTCGGTACTAATGACGTTGGGAAATGAGGTGGGGAATCCTGGAAGCCAAATTTAGGTTGTAGGTAGAAGACTAGAGTCCAGGACCTCCAGGGTTGCATTCTCAGAAAAGCTACTTGTTCCACATGCAGGACCAGCCAGACAGGCAGAGCTCAGGAGCCTCAATGCGTGGATGAGGCAGTGGTGTTGGGGGGAGGGGAACATTGTGGGACAAGCCAAACCTGTACAAGAGAGACGGATTACACTTGAACCAGGCTGCTTGCGCTTGACATTAAAAAGGCTGCAGAACAGCTTTTAAACTGATCACTGGGGGAAAACCAACAGGAGCTGGGCAGCTCAGGAGAGTACACCCTTGAGTGAGGAGGGCTGGAACTGTGCACACAGTACTGAGCCAAGTGGGGAAGTAGTCAATAGTATGCAAGCAGAACAATGCAACAGGCAGTATAAGGATTCGCGTGTTCCTCTACAGCAGAACTTGGACCAGAGGAGTGAATACAAATGTATATATGCAAACACCAGAAGCCTTTGAGCTAAAAATAGGGGAGCTAGAAAGCTTAGTGATGGATAATAAGATTGGTATTATTGGTATAACTGAAACCTGGTGGACCAGTGAAAACCAATGGGATACAGTCATCCCGGGTTACAAACTGTACAGGAAAGACAGGGAAGGGAGACATTGAGCTGGTGTAGCCTTGTATATTAAAGAAGAGATAGAATCTTATGAACTGGAATGTCTAGGTGAGTCTGACTCTTCCACAGAAGCAGTGTGGGTAGGAATACCAAGGCAAAAAAAAACCCCTAATATTACGGACATGCTACTGCGCCAGACTCTCAAAGATCAACAAAAGTAAAATGCGGTAAAGAAGGTATCCCAAAAAGATAAGGTAGTTATAATGGGGGACTTTCCTCAAATGGACTGGGTGAACTCCTGTTCAACTCAGGAAAGAGAGAGAAAATTCCTAGACCTGCTAAATGACTGTTCCATGGAACAAATGGTCATGGAACCAACCAGGGGAAAGACAGTCCTGGACTTGATCCTAAGTAATGCTCAGGACCTGGTAAAGGACATCACTGTAGCTGACCCAATTGGGAACAGTGACCACAATGCAATAACCTTCAACTTAAATACAGGGAGTAAGTTATTAGTGAAGTCTAACACAGAGACCTTAAACCAGTTCTCAACCTTTCTAATGCCGTGACCCCTTAATGCAGTTCCTCATGTTGTGCAGACCCCCAACCACAGGGCGGGGCAGCTTAGATGAGTATGGGATGGGAAGGCGGGAGACTCGTTGCGACCCCTCTGAAAGGGTAGTTGCGAACCACCGGTTGAGAACCGCTGCTTTAAACTCTCATAAGGGAAACTTCCCCAAAATGAGGAAACTAGTAAAAACAAAAATGAAAGTCAGAACAGTCCAATCACTCCAAAATGCATGGAGACTATTTAAAAACACAACAGAAATATAAGTGAAGCAGAACTAGAGTGCATAGCTAAAAGAAGAAAGGGAACTTCCAGGTCTAAGAAAAATCCATTGTGGCTCACAAGTGCAGTAGAGGAAGTCATTAAAAACAAGAAAAGTTCATTTAGAAAATGGAAGGCGTATCCTAATGAGGAGAACAGGAGGGAACATAGACACTGGCGACAATGCAAGGTGACGATCAGGAAAGCTAAGGAAGATTTTGAGGTGCACACTGCTAAAAACATCAAAAGAAATAAAAAGAACTTCTATAAGTATATCAGAAGTAGGAATCCAACCAGGAAAGCAGTTGGACCATTAGATGATAAGGGACAGACAGGGATAATTAAGACACTGATTGCAGAGAGTCTAAGTGAATTCTTTGCTTCCGTATTCATGGAGAAAGACAGAGGGCACATGCCAGTCACTGAGCCTGTATTTGCAGAAGAATTAAACCAAGGAAGAGGTCCTTGCATGTCTTAAAAAACTAAATGTTAACAAATCACTGGGACCAGATGGTATTCATCCAAGAGTTCTTAAGGAACTCAAATGTGAAACTGCTGATTTCTAGCAAAAATATATAACTTTTTCCTAACATCAGGCTTTGTACCTGAAGTCTGGAGGGTAGCAAATATCAGTATTCAAAAAGGGTTCCAGGAGTGATCCAGTCAATTACAGAACAGTTAGCTTAACATCGGCTCCATGTAAGGTGATGGAAACCATTATTAAATAAAATTAATGTGCACTTGGAAGAGCAAGTCAAAAGTCAGCAGGGCTTCTTGAAAGGTAAATTATGCCTTACAAACTTGTTGGGATTCTCTGAGAGTGTCAATAAACACTTGGATAAAGGCGAACCAGTAGACACTGTTTATCTGAACTTTCAGAAGGCTTTTGACAAAGTCCCACATCAAAGGCTACTAAATAAACTCATCAGCCATGGAATAAAAGGACAGGTTCTGTCCTGGATTAGTGACTGCCTTAAGAATAGGAAGAGACTAGTAATAAATATCCAATTCTCAGGGTAGAAAGAGGTGAAAACCCCAAGGTTCAGTGTTGGGACAATGCTTTTTAATTTATTCATCAATGATCTAGAAGAAGGTACACAGTAAAATAGCAAAGTTTGCTGATGATACTAAATTATTTTGGGTAGTGAAAACTGAAAGAGATCGCCAAAATCTCCAGAGGGATCTCTTAGCATTGGGTGAGTGGGCAACCAAGTAGCAAATGTGCTTTAGTCTTAAAAAGCACAAAGTAATTCACATCAGAGCCAAAAATCCAAATTATGTCTCTGAACTGATGGGGTCTGAGCTTTCTGCAACACACCAGGAAAGGGATCTCGTGGTTCTGGTGGACAGTTCAATGAAAGTGTCAACCCTGTGTGCAGCAGTGGCAAAGAAAAGCTAATTCAATGTTGGGAATAATTAGGAAGGGCATAGAAAACAAGTCAGCTAGTGTGAGGCCACATTTGGAATATTGTGTACAATTCTGGTCACCACACCTCCACAAGAATATTGTGGAACTAGAAATGGTGCAGAAAAGGGCAACCAGAATGATTAAGGGGTTGGAACACCTCCCTTACAAAATCAGGCTGCAATATCTAGACCTCTTCAGCCTGGAAAGGTGGCGTTTATTTATTTATTTACATTTCTATCCCGCCCCATACGCGAAGGTCTCTGGGCGGGTAACAACAGATTAAAATAGGATACAGATTAAAACAGATACAGATTAAAATGAAATACAGATTAAAACAAGTTTAAGAGGGAACTTACTGAAGTATATAAAATCATGCACGGTATAGAAAATACAGATAGAGAAAATTTCTTTTCTCTATCACACAATACTAGAACCAGGGGGCATCTGTGAAGCTGATGAGTAGGAGAGTCGGATCGGACAAGGGGAATTATTTCTTCACCCAGAGGGTCATCAGAAGAGGGAGTAACAACTACCAGCCTAGATGGCTTTTAAGGAAGGGTTAGATAAATTTATGTATGACAGATGTATCATAAATGGATACCTAAGTACATCTTTCAGACTGTGGGGACAAGCAGGATGATTCTAAGGGCATTTGCTGGGATTCAAGAGCAGGAGAAGGTTCGCCCTTGTCTCTGGTTGAGCTGCCCATGGGCAATTGGTGGGCCACTGTGTGCGACAGGATACTGGACTAAATGGGCTGTGGCCTGATCCAGCAGGGCTCCTCTTATGTTCTATTATTATTATTATTATTGTTGTTATTATTATTATTATTAGTTTATTTCTAAAGCGCTGTACATGTACTCAGCGCTGTATAAAATAAAATAACCAAAAAAAAAATAATAAATAAAAATAGGTAGACTTCTTTCCTTCCATTAAATTGGTGGGAAAGCCATTTTTTCATTGTCACCATAAACAACACAAAGCAAATAACAGAATGATTAATTTATTAATTTGTCTCAATTTGGATTGGACTCAATGCCCCTAGAGGTCCCTTCCAACTCTATGATTCTATGATTTTTTACTCCAAAGTTTTCCTCATTATGGATTTTACTACTTACTGGGGCAACAGAATTAATTCTCACTCCATTGTGGGCCCACTCAATAGCTAGGGTTTTGGTCAGATTGTCTACTGCTGCTCTTGCTGCACCACTGTGCCTATGAAAAAGAAAAGCAAAACGCAGTGTCAGGTACCATATAGACACACACAACCCCATCAAACTGAGATGTTACATTATCGTTCAGTAGTCATATCTGGCAAATTAAAGAGTCAGGCTGAGACAAGCTTCACGTGCAGGGATTACAGACGTGTCAAGAATCTATAAAAACAGAATTAATAACAGAGCAAATCATGACCAAAGAACACAGAGTTCCAAGACAAATATTTCCCCAAAAATCAGGATTAATTTGATAAAATCAAAATTCCAGTATTCCTCACTTCCATGGAAAAATACCTATTCCATCCTATGCAAAAATATCTCTCCACGAAGAGAAAAAATAGGCTTCAGAAGTATGTTTTGTTTTGGCAGCAGATGGTATGAAAGTTCCTCAGACATGTACTTTCACACCTTGAATGCCCCGAGGGATCTCCCCGTTGACATGAATGGAGCTCCTACCAAGGCTCTGGTCTATCCCCAGACACAAAATGAGCAGGGCTATTGACATCATGGCTCTCAAAGTTCCCTCTACATACATTTAGAAAACTTCTATCCCACCCTTCACCGGATGGTCCCAGGGCAGGTACAATGAGATTAAAACACATCAAATGGTGACAGACAAATATATAACCCCCTCTCTCCCTCCCACCTCCACCCTCCCTCGCTAACAGGACAGCACCCTGAGGAAGCTATTTAAACAGTGAAAACCTTGGTAAAAAGATACATTTTCACCAGGCGCCAAAAAGTATACAATGTAGGTGTCTCGCAAGCCTCAAGAGTGAGGCTGTTTCAGAGTCTACAGGTCACAACAGAAAAGGCCCTCTTGCAAGTCCCTACGCCTTGTACCTCTGAAAGACAAGGAACTACAAGAAGTTATCTCCTTGAGATCTCAGTGCCCAGGCAGGTCTATATGAGAGAAGGCACAGATACCCAGGGCCCAAGCCGTTTAGGGCTTTATTCATTAGTGTCAACACCTTGAATTGGGCTCCATAGCAAATAGGTCACCAGGCAGATCCTTTAAGACCAGCATGATATGAGTCTGGCCAGAGACTCGCGTCAGCAGTCAAGCTGCTGGATTCTGCACCAGTTCCAACTTCCAAACCATTTTCAAGGGTAGCCAAGCAGAGAGCACATTGCAGTAGTCTAATCTGGAGGTTACCAGAGTGTGGATCACTGTGGCCAAATTATCCCAATTCAGGTAAAGCTGAAGAGTCAGGTAAGTCAGCAAGTGTCATTTTGCCTCTTTATAAATCTATGATGAGGCCACATTTGGAATATTGTGTACACCTCAAAAAGGATATTGTGGAACTGGAAAAAGTGCAGAAAGGGGGAACCAGAATGATTAAGGGTCTGGAACACCTCCCTTATGAAATCATACTGCAACATAGGCTTCTTCATCCTGGAAAGGCAGTGTTTAAGAGGAGACCTGATTGAAGTTTCTAAAATCATGCACGTTATAGAAAAGGTGGATAGAGAAAATTTCTTTTCTTTATCACACAACACTAGAATAAGGGGCATTCTATGAAGCTGATGGGTAGGAGAGTTTCTTCACTCAGAGGTCATCAGTCTATGGAATTTGCTGCCAGAAAAGCTGGTCATGGCTACCAGCCTAGATGGCTTTAAGGAAGGGCTAGACAAATTTATAGATGACAGATATATGGATGCCTAAGTACATCTTTCAAGCTGAGTGGTCAAGCACGATATTTCTACGGCCATTTGCTGGGACTCGAGAGTAGGTGGTTTGCCCTTGTCTCTGGTTGAGCTGCCCATGGTCAATTGGTGGGCCACTGTGTGCGGCAGGATGCTGGACTAGATGAACTGTGGCCTGATCCAGCAGGGCTCCTCTTATGTTCTTAAGCTAGCGGACCACATGAAGAAAATTGTAGGCACTCCTGGCAGTTGCTGCCACTTGGGACTCAATGAATCCACGAGCACCTGATTTTTCTGGGTCAAAACAATACCACTAAGAATTGGCTGCTCAATCTAAAAAAGAAGAATTGGATGCCCCATAATTTCCTGGACTCGGGACCCAGTGACACACAGTACCTCTGTCTTGTCTGGATTCACTTTCAATTTATTGGTCCACATCCAGCTCATTACTGCTTCCAGGCAGTGATCAAGGACCTCAACTGCCTCTCCTGACTCAGAAGGAATGGAGAGATAGAGTTGGGTGTCATCAGCATACTGATGGCACCTGATTCTGAAACTCCTGGTGACCTCTTCCAGTGGCTTCGTATAGAAGACTGACCCAAGGAACTCCACAAGGCAGTTCCCAGAGCATTGAAGTGAAGTCTCTTGTTACTACCTTCTGTGATCTACCTCAGAGATAGGAAGAGAACCACTGTAAAACAGAGCCTCCCAGTACCCCATAGGATACTAGAGTCAATGGTATCGAAAGCTGCTGAGAGATCAGTGCCAAACCTCTGCCTGAACCCAGATTGAAATGGGTCTAGATAAGCCTTTCATCCAAATATGCTTGCAGTTGTTCAATACATCTGGATCCAGGGAGGTCATTTTAAGGATGGGGTGCACCACAGGTGCCTTCAGAGCTTCCGGCACCTCCCCCTCCTGCAAAGAGGCATGTATCACTTCCTGGATCCAACCAGCCATACCCACTCGGCTAGCTTTTATTAGCCACGAGGGACAAAATCAAGGAGAAAGATAGTTGACCAAACCCCTGCAAACAGCTTGTCCACTTCCTCAGACCGCAACAATTGAAACTGATCCAAGATCAGTTTTTTAATCTGGGCAAGCGTTCCATCTGTGCTACACTTTGCTTCTAAAGGACAGAAAGAGACACTGTCCCATCCTTGGCATCTGGAAGTGCCACGCCTCCTCCTAGGAGCTGAAAGTTAAGTAGGGGACGCTTATTCCACCCCAGTATCCCAGCTGTGCCACATCTTCTTCTTATCCAGTCATTTCTTACATCCATCATGCCTCCACATGAGGGGCAGGAAGCCCAGCCATTCAGTGACACACAGTCAGGGATCCCTACTCTTCCTGGGCATGGGCAGGTATGGTACTGGGAGGAGGTCTTATGAGAGGAATTCAGCGAGACACATACATACTCACTGCCTTCCTAACCTCCATCCCATACAGTGACATGATGGTAATGGGATCTCTAACCCCCCTTCTGCCTTGCTGTTGTGTAACGCCAGATCTATCAATAACAAGGTTGCAATAATGTGAGACCTAGCTCTTGACCATTGGATAGATCTGGCCTGTCTGACCGAAACCTGGGTTAGGGAGAGGGATACTGTAGCCCTCTCCCAAATAACTCCCCCAGTTTTCAGTCCACCAGCAAACCAGAAGGGGGGCCCGGGGTTGGTGGTGGTGGCAATACTGGCCCAAGAGGTTCTCTCCCCCAGAACTTTATCAGTTCCAGGAATCCCCAGCACGGAATGTGTGAGCCTGGTCTTGGGCTCTTTGGCGAGACTGGCTATTCCGCTGGTGGACTGGTCACCTAGTGCACCAGTGGATAGCCTTCTGTGGCTCCTGGGTGTGGTATCGGACTGGGTTTTGAGGTTCCCCAACCTTACTGTACTGGGGGACTTCAAGGTCCAGGTTGATGATGCCTCTCCTCAGGCTCCAGAGCTGGTCTCATCCATGGTGGCACTAGGCCTCTCCGTACTGAGGACTAGTCTGATGCATTCGGCAGGTCATACTTTAGATCTTGTTTTCTGGTCTGGCATTGAAGTGTTCTTCACTGGTCTTGAACCAGTTACACGCTCTGCTCCTTGCTGCAGGGGTGATTGATAGCTGGAATATCAGACTTTCCTCAGCCGTCAACAGGATCGCTCCCAAGTGGTCTCTCAGGCCCCATAAGAAGCTCTCTCCTTGGTTCACTGGGGAGTTGCGAGCCCTCAAACGGTACCTGAGACGCCTAGAGAGTTTGGAGGTGAGCCCAGGATGAGGCATCGAGAACATCGTATATCAGGCTAAAGAAAGTCTATGAGATGGTGACCAAGGATGCGAGGAGAGATTATCTCTCTGCGGAGACTGCATACGCAAAGTTGCACCCGGCACATTTATTTAAAGCATTTAGGCAATTAATCTCCCTTCCGGGGAATCAAATTTTTTTCAAATTTGGCAATTAGCTGTGAGGCTTTTACAACCTTTTTTGTGGACAAAGTCTCGAAGCTCCGCCTTGACCTCCATCCAACAGTCAATAAAGTAACTGAGCTAGGGGTCTGTCTCCAGGTCCTGTGATTGACCACTTTAACCTGCTTAACCAGAGAAGGCACTTGCAAAGGTGAGACTTACCACTTGTCCTCTTGACCCGTGTCCTTCATGGCTGGTCAAGGCCAGCAGCGAGACACTGGGTGTCCATCTGTTGGAGATCATCAACTCTTCTCTTGAGCAAGGAGTGTTCCCAGATGGGTTAAAAGAAGCTGTGGTCCGCCCCTCTTAAAAACACCTAGTTTGGATCCTTGTGATATGGCCAATTACCACCCAGTATCGAATCTCTCGTTCCTGGGCAAGGTAATTGAGAGAGTTGTGGCGGAACAATTACAAGTGTTCTTAGATGATGATGCTGTTCTGGACCCTTACCAATATGGCTTTAGGCTGGGTTACAGGACTGAATCTGCTCTCCTGGCCATCACAGATGATATCTGGAAGCAAAATGACTGAGGTGGTTCAGGGCTGCTGATACTTTTGGATCTTTCAGCAGCATTCGACTTTGTGGACCATGACATCTTGGTCCATAGCCTCAAAGAGGCTGGAGTTCAAGGGACGGTCCCCTCTTGGTTCTTTTTGTTTCTCCAGTGCCAAGGGCAGTGAGTAGCTTTTGGGGGTCAGAGCTCACAGGGGTCCCCACTTCAGTATGGGGTTCCCCAGGGTGCACTGCCCTCCAAACTGCTCTTTAATATCTTTATGTGCCCTTGGCTCAGTTAATCCGGAATCACGGACTGATCTGCCATCAGTACACTGATGACACTCAGTTCCAGGGGCTGATGGAGGGTCAGTTGGCTTCTGTCCCGGTTGTTCTCTCCCATTGCCTGAAAGCCATTGCAAACTGGTTAAGAGGTAGTAGACTGAAATTAAACCCATCGAAGATGGAAGTCCTCTGGCTGGGCTGTGGGGCTGAGCCTAGTGGCCTCCAGCTGCTTCTTTTTGGGGAGAGTCCCTTGTATACTCTCCCTGTCGTCAAGAGCTTGGGTGTCCACCTGGATTCCAATCTTTCTATGGAGACCCAGGTTGTGATGGCCGCTCAGCAGTTGGCCCCCTTGTTTTGTCCCAAGGGCGATGCTATGAAATTCCAAGTGGAGTAAGACCCTCTGTCCCTCAGGAACAGGGCCAGAACAAAGGAATTATCCACAAACTTCTTAAGTTTTCAAAGGCTTTACTTGTTACCAACAGCAAATAAACATGAACTTGAACTCTTCAATAAAAGTCTCTCTTAAATACTTGCTTTTTCTTTGTTCTGTATTGACTGATTCCTGTTATTTACGGACAAATTCCTGTTTCTTGTGGGTTGATTCTTGTTTTCTGTGGACTAATTCCTGAGCTGTCAAAGGAAACTGTTCTCTTCAGGTCTGACTTGGCCGAAATCTTACTACACACACTCCCAAGAACTGACCAGAGAGGCAGTATATGAGACCCTGGATTTTTCCCAGAGTTCATTTCTTTCATAAAGGTGTATATCTCAATTGCTCCTCATGCACTAATGCATAGAAAAGTCTATTATAACCTTAACTAAATATATGTCTTAGAACATTAAAGATGCTCTGGAGACATGACACCCTATCTCTCTCACCCTGACCTAGCCACCATGATCCATGCAACGGTTACCTCCAGACTAGATTACTGCACCTCTCTGTACGCTGGCCTTCCCCTGGGCCTGATCCAGAAGTTGAAATTGGTCCAGAACGCAGCAGCCCACTTATTAACAGGTACCCCTCATGGGGCCCACATCTCCTCTATCTTACGGGAACCGCACTGGTTGCCGACTGAGTTCCGGATCTGGTTCAAGGTGTTGGTTGTGACCTTTAAAGTCTTATGCGACTTGGGGCCCTCATATATCCAGGACCATCTTGCCCCCTATACGCCCAGGGAAATGTTAAGGTCATCTGAAGATCTTAATTGGTTACAGGTCCCTGGTGTCAGTGAGGCCTACCTTTCGGTCACCAAAAACAGGGCATACTCCTGCATCGCCCCTACCTGGTGGAACTCTCTGCCTGCAAGTACTCAAGCAATCCAGGAACTGTCTAGTTTTCTGAGAGTTTGCAAGGCAGAATTGTTCTCCCAGGCTTTTGGCTCACTTCTGGGTTATGACTGTTTTAATTAAGAACGTAAGAGAAGCCCTGCTGGATCAGGCCACAGCCCATCTAGTCCAGCATCCTGTCGCACGCAGTGGCCCACCAAATGCTCATGGGCATCTCAAGCAGAGACAAGGACAAACCTTCTCCTGCTCTCGAGTTCCAGCAGATGGCCTTAGAAGCACCCCAGTTCCTCCCACCCCCCAGCCTGAAAGATGCACCTAGGCATTCGTTCCAGTAGCCATTGATACATCAGTCATCCATAAATTTGTCTAACCCTACCTTAAAGCCATCTAGACTGGTAGCTGTCACCACCTCTTCCGGCAGCACATTCCATAAGCCGATGACCCTCTGGGTGAAGAAATACTTCCCCCTGTCAGACCTGACTCTCCTACCCATCAGCTTCATAGAGTGCCCCCTGGTTCTAGTGTTGTGCGATAGAGTAAAGAAATTTTCTCTATCCACCTTTTCTATACCGTGCATAATTTTATATACTTCAATCAGGTCCCCTCTTAAACACCGTCTGTCCAGACTGAAGAGGCCTAGATGTTGCAGCCTGGTTTCGTAAGGGAGGTGTTCCAGACCCTTAATCATTCTGGTTGCCGTTCTCTGCATCTTCTCTGGTTATTTTGTGGTTAGTTATAGCAGAAAGCTGTTCCTTCCACGGAGTTTCCTCTCAACTGAAATTCAAACTGAAACTATGACACTCCCACTAGCTCAGGAGTGGCTAGTCCTCTTTGCATATGCTAATGCTTTGTACCTTTTGTTATTTTGATGTGGTCTCCCAGGAATCTACCTAGAGTAACCTGAGCTGGCCACACCCAAACTGATCTAGATTTTATTTGAGCTGGCTTCTAAAAACAGTCCCCAAAAACTCCAAAAACCAGAGGACTTACCTCCCAAGCTTACCACAGTGCAGCAGCAGTTTTCCCAGGTTATTTTATCAAAATCCCAGTTATTTTCTGGTTAGTTATAGCAGAGAGCTGTTCCTTCCACGGAGTTTCCTCTCAACTCAATATTGTTTTAAATATTATTTTGATTTTATAAAATTCATGTTTGCTGTATTGCATTATCCTGTATTTTATGTTTTGTATTGTGAGCCGCCCAGAGCCCACTTGTGGGGTGGGTGGGGTATAAATCAAAGAGTAAAGATAATCAGACCAGACGGAGCTCTGAACACCTCCATCAAACTACTTCCAACTGTGGCATCCAATTCCATGTGAATCTGAACAACTTTGTCCTGAAAGTGCCTTCCAATTTTATTGCAACAGGTTTCTGAAGGTGGCATTAGCACATCCCTATTGCCTGATGACAGCAGCCTTTTAAACACCCAGAACAACTGTGCTGGCTGGCCACTTGAGGATGAAATGGAAGCAGAGAAATAAGTCTTCTTCGTCACCGCCACATGGTAGGCATGTTCTTATCAGTGTTCAATCCAGTTCACATTGGAATTTTCTCTACTTGCATGCTAGCCATTGACCTTTTGGCTTCATTACACACAGCTCCCTGGAAAACCAGAGTGCTGCATGAACTTGGCAGGGATGCCAAGGGCACTTGGGAGCAATCATGTCAATAGCTCTACTCACCTCATGATTCCATAGCAAGACCAGAGCACTGACAGGAGCACCAGCCACGTCAACCGGAAATTCCCCCAGAACCATCAGGAATCTGTCAGATTCCATAAGCCTCCAAGGGCAGACCTGTTAGCTGTGAGAAAGAGTGAAGGGAAAAAACACAGTCGGATGTACGAAAAGATTTTTTCAAAACACACTGATAGTGAGTCTGCCTCTCTCCTGGGAACGGACTACGAAGCAGATATGCTGCAAGGTCGACAAGTGTTTTCGAGCACGTAGGCCAAATTGGGAGGGGGAGACAGAGCTCACAAGCCCCGGAAGTTGTCATAAAACAACGTCCGGTTGCTAGTATGTAAAAGGCTTCTGTAGTCTTTGCTTGTTCTGCCGTTTTGCCGTTCTGCCGTTATGCTTATGTAGCTTGCTTGCCGCTTGCCAAGAATGTAAGCTGATAACATGGAATGGATTGGAGATCCGCCAGGCTAATGCCTGAACTTGCTTTCTATATGCCTTTGTAATCTTACTTGCAATAAATCGTAGAGTTAGAAATAACTCTTGGACTGCCGTGGTTAATGAGCTGGAATGCTGTATGCTGGGAGCAGAGACAAGACATTCTGCCAGCGCAGCGAAAGGCCAGGAGATGGAATAGCAATCAGGTAACCACTCTGCATCCAGATCTTATCTACAGATCTTATCAAGATCTAACAAGACCATCTTATTATTATAGTTGATTTATAAAGCGCTGTTCATGTACTCAGCACTGTACACAAAATCTTAACGAGTACTTCATCCCTGCAGCAAGGAGCAGACACCGTAAGTCCAAACTTCACCAGATAATGATCCGTCCAATGCAAAGGGCTTGTAACAAGTCTACCTACCAACAAATACTCATACTCACACTCTATAGCAAAAACCAGGTCGAGTGTATGTCCCGCTACATGTGCTGGGCCCATAATATATTGAGAAAGCCCCATGACTGTGATGGAGGCCATGAAGTCTCCTCTGCATGGAGATTGAAGTTCCTCAGCACCACCATGTTGGGGGCCTCCAACACCACCTCTGAGACAGCCTCCACCAGCTCAGGCAGGGAAGCTGTTGGGCAGAAGAGTAAGCTAACAATAACCCTGCTCTGTCTCTCTGACCCAGCACCAGAACAATCCCTCAACCCCAGTCACAGAGCAAAAGGTGTGTCTGGTAAGGGGAGAGATTCTTTATGGACTATGGCAACTCTTCCACCCCACTAGCCTAGGCTGGTGCTGCACAAGGTTACCTGAGAGGCAGATCTTGGTAAGTGCAGGACCTCCCAGTTTCACCCACTGAGGTATTTCTAATGCATACCAGGTCAGCCCTTTAATGCATAATTAAATCATGGATAAAAGATGGCTTGTTTTGGACCGACCTGGCATTTACCAACAGCACCGCCAAGCTAGTAGGAAGGTTGACAGGAATCCCTGTATACTGATGGTTGGGAGGGAGAGTAGGAGTGATAGTCTGAATATAGCTAACATTCCTTCTCTGAATCCTTCTTCTCTGCCTCCTATCACCATATCTCCCCCTGCCAGTTACCACTGAGATGGGACCCCTTCCCTCTCCTCTCTCACCTAGGCACATAGCTTCCTCTAAGTAACAGACCCCCTCAGGCAGAAAGTCCTAGGCACTGCTTAGGTAACTAGCCCTGAGACAACAGAAGGACCAGAGCACTTCCTTGCTCTCACCCAGGGGGCAGATGTAAACCTGGAGCACCAACACTGCCTCAAACACAGGTCAGTGGTCCAATCTGGAGTGCATCTCACACGCTATGTCCCTCTCTTTACCTGCCTGTGACCCAGTGCTAGAAACAAGAAGCAGAGCCAGCCAGCCAGGGGCATCTAAGAAACAAAGCCTGAAAATCTGTCCTGTTCTAAAACAGTTAAAAGATAACTGAACATTACAAATTAAAAACAAAAATTGAAAACACAAGCCATTGCCCCGCAGAGTCCCCAACTGGGCACCTAATGAGCAGTCCCCTTTGGCTGTTGTTGGCCTGACCACACCCTAGCAGTCCAGGTGTTACAAACTAGGGCCTAGCTTCAGCTTCATACCCAGGTGACTGTTGTGGTGGTAAAGATGTGGTCCAGAGCAGGTCTCCTTGGCAGCAGGAAGCAATCTTTGCGGGAAGAGCAGCTCAGCCTTGGAGGCCTCTCCTGCCTAAATAGCTGCCGGCCTGACCCCACCCCAGCAGTCCATGTGTTACCTGTGGAACCCATACCTGTGGAACCCATAAATCAGTGGTTCTCAACCTTCCCAATGCCGTGACCCCCGAATGCAGCTCCCCATGCCTCAGGGACCCCGAGGGCGGGGCCAGGGGCGGGGGCGGGGCCAGGCGGAAAGGTAAAGACAACACAAGGCGCCTCCAAAGTGCACTAAATACGGTACACACGCCTCGTGTGTTTTTGAGCCTTGAGGTTACGACAGGTGCCTCCTTCACCAAGTCCAGGGGCGGTGGTGGCAGGGGAGGAAAGCGGAATCATTCCGCTTCCACTGCGTCGGTCGCCTGGGCTTCCTTCTTCCTCCTCCCCCCCTGGGCCGTCCCCTCCTCACTTTCCCCCGCCTCACCTTTGATGAACTCCGAGGCCCCCAGCAGCTGCTCCGAGGAGGTTGGCGGCGCCGGCTCCATGTGGAAGAGGGCGCGGAGCTGCGTGGAGGCGCGGGAAGGTGGCGGTGGCGCCTCGGCGCTCATGACGAGCCTTCCCGCTGCTGCTGCTGCTTCTGCTCCTTCCCACCGCCCGGCGAGTGGCGCTGGTGGTGGTGGCGGCAAGAGCAGCAGCAGCAGCCCGCGGGCAGCTCTTTCAGGGCAGGCGGCGCTGGCACTCGCCGCGGGACATGCCTGGGAAAGCGGGAGCCGCTACCACCCACCTGACTGGGGACTCTTCCCGCCGCCGCCGCTGCCGGAGACTCCTTGCCCAACGCCGCCCGCATGGGATGGAAGTGCGCGGCAGTGGCACGCAAGAAGGAGCAGGAGGCGGCAGGCAAGGCGAGGCGAGGCGGGCTCCGGTCTGGCCGGGAATCCCCACGCACAGCCGGCCGAAAAAGAAGGAGCGAGAGGAGGAGGAGGAGGAGGAAGCGACACGCTCGGGCCGGGTGGGATGGATGGACAGGGCGTGCAGGCGGTGTGTGGAAGGGCTCTCTCTTCTCCCTGCTCCTCCGTCCCGCCCTCCAGCGGCTTAAAGGCAGCCTCGACGCCAACTGCCACCCGACGCACCTGACACCGATCTTTCCTCGTGGCGTGGCGGGGGGTGTGGCGGGGGGGATGCGGGGGGGCCTGCGGGACCTTTGCCGACCCCGCCAAAATGGCCAATCGACCCCCGATGGGGTCGTGACCCACAGGTTGAGAACCGCTGCCATAAATCATGGACGATGAAACAGGCTAAAGAAACAGGCAGGTCAAGAGCTAGAGCACAGGTGGAGTGAATCCCACTGTGAATTTGATCAAACATGGGTTAGAGCATATTATTGTGCCTACCAGATGGCGGTGGTGGCAACAAAGAAACCTTATTTCTCTGCCACCATTGTGTCCTCAAGTAACTATATGGCAGAAGTTATTTGAGTGACAAATGGCCTCATAAGATCAAACTCAAAGAAGCAAGAGCAGCATCTACTGTGAGAAATCTGCAAGGCAGTTTCAGGGCAATGTTGCTCAGATTCACAGGAAATTGCATACCATAGTTGAGAATAATCCAGAGGAAATGCCCAGAGAACCATCTGGTCCAATTGTTTTGGATCAGCTTCAGTTACTGCAGCCTGATGATCTTTAAAATGTGTAAACAAAAGGCTGTGCAGCTTACACACCACTGTGTCCTATATGCCGGCAAAAATAGTAATTAAAAGTAAGAACTGTGCATTGTTAAGAGGCTTACACCATGCCGGGAAACCCTTTCCACATGAGAGATACAATATTGACGATGGCACCTCCATGATTCTGCATCCAAGCATTGTACACTGTACAGAAACAGAAAACAAGCATATTATTACTGTGAGGACTAAATAGTATGCAAGAGTTAAAACAAATTTGTAGCACAGTAAGATCTCAACTTAATAGTCAATTTGCACAACTATTCCACTGGTAGTCCCAACTAACAAGACTGGCACTGATCCAAATGTAGAGGAAGCCGGTCCAGCAGGGATGGGGCTTCTGTGATCTGCATTCACAAAAACAGCAACAAATGCTGCTAAGATAAGACAAAGATGTTTCCTAAGCATGCAAATTTTGTTAATGGTGATGCAATTTGACTCCCTTTGGAAAACCAAGTTCAAAGATTTGGAGATCCCTCTCATCCACTTTCATCTTTGGTGGTCTATAAGATATTGGGGGCATTGAATGTCTACTATCAGCTCCAACTGGACTTGCCAGCTTTGGTTGGCAAATTAAGGTGGCTGTGCACAGTAATCTTCCTGGCAACCTCTGAATCAGAAGTAATGTGAAAGTACTTTACATGATGCAAGCTTTCAAGTCATAGTTGGTGTGGTATGTGACTTCCACACAGCATTGCATAATGGAATCACATTATACTGCATTGATCACCTGCTTTACAGCAATAAAAGGTCCCAGTCAAGTTGGTTTCAATCACTGCATGCCAGCCTTTTGCAGTGATAGCTTCTGCTGGGCTAGGAAACTGGCCTCCTCCGTTGTTGACCAAGAAGTCTATCCTGCCATGAAGATTCAGAGTTGATTTCATCAGTGCCTCTACCTATGAGGGAAAAAAGAAAATTCACTGTCAAGACTGCACTATTTGCTTTTAATCTCAGTCACTTCTTCCTGCAGACTTTCCTTAACAAACTTATTTCTTAACACGCTAGTGTGAACAAGACATGCTGACACTTCATGGGGGCCCAGTGGTGTAGTGAGCTGCTGCACCAGGACACGCATCTAAGTGTCAGCTATAATGGGAGCAAAAGGGGAAGGAGAAAGGACCAGAGGTGGAAGTCAGATGGGGAAAGGTGGCCTTAATGGCCATTTGCTCTTGGAGACACAATTCCCAAATCTTTTGCAACAATTTAGCCTTTATTAATGCCAAATGAATTTGAATTTTTTTTTAAAATCTTCCATATTTAAGATTCTAATATCTGTAACAAAGGAGGAGATAGGTAGTGTTAATACAGCTACCCAGAACAAATATAGTAATATTGTGCTGAGATGGAAGATTTTCAGTCTGTTGGATATTCTTGGATATTTTGCTTCAAATACACACACACAGAATATACAGACACTGGGCCTGAGCTGGCATTAGCAAACTGTTCAATTTCCACTGTACACGTCTGCCCCTCATCTTTCCCTTGCTACCATAGAAAGCCCAGGCTTATGAGGCAGAGCATCCAGCAATCCCAGCCGGCTTTATGTGGTTCAGCACAGATTTAGTGTTGAAGGAAGTGAAAGGCCACATTTCATCTTGGCTTGTAAGGTTAGCCAGATTAGGTGGTTCAGGGAGCAGTAAATGCCTCACTGAAGGAAGAAATAGCACTGGACACCCTAAACACGGCAGCAGTGAACCTCCTCCAGGGGCCCTGCTTGTGCTGTTGAGATTTCCACTTAACACCAGCCAAACTATAAATCTGCTTTCTTGAGCAAGGTTTTAAGAAGGCAGTGACTGTGCAGTTTCCAACAAGTGTGAAGAAAATGCATTTTTTGGATCTGTTTCATCTTGGATTCAACAGCTCAGTTTTGCCCCCAAAATAGACTCAACTGACTTAGTTGATGAAAGAAATGAAGAAGCATCATTTCTTATTTCATGAAAGAAATGAGACCTTATTCTGTTGAAGGTATGGATTAGTAGCTGGAGACATAGCAACAACAGCATTCCCTCATTATTTGCGAACTTTTAACTCAAGAATCATATATTTATGAGGAATCACTTGCAATACTCATTATTCACAAATAAACAATTGCAACACATGCTTTTATTCATGGGCTGGGATCTGGAAGTAGCTGTTTACTAGGCTTCCTTCTGGTAAGGGTGTTTAAACTGCCAGGTCCCTGCTTACCTATGAATTTGCATTTCTACCATACCCCTGAAATGTCATCTCTGCATATGTTTCTTCTTAGGCACTGAAGAGCTCTCCTGTAGAATCAGATAGAATCCATTCTGTTCACCATTTTGTTGATTAAAAAAATATTGATCTGTCTGCTTGCAAAAATAGTTGCCTTTTCCACCTTACTTCATAGGCATATGGCAAACTAAACCAAGTGGTTCACCTTGTTCTATGGAGACTTGCAGCAGCTATCCAGAATTTCAGAGAGGACATGACTGAACCGAACTGGTGATAAGCAAGGTTGAGACTGGAACCTTCAGAGTCCAAGTCAGTGGTCTATTGCTGAGCTGTATCTCATGTCCACAACTAAATTCAGCAATCATGGTGGACTTAGCCAGTCTCTGCTTCTTTTTCCAGGTCAGCCAGGCTTTACGAAACAAATGGTTCCTCTGTACAGAACCATTATACCCTGGATTACTGGACACTAGAAACTATCAGGCAAGGCTGCTACCTCTACTCCTTGTCACGAGCTCCCCAGAAGCCTCTAGTGCCAAAGCTAAAGTGCTGGAACTCTGCTCCAATTCAATTGGAATCTTTCACAAAAACCATGTCTGAATCACTTCCAGTTCATTTTAAAAACCAGCTAAACATAATACTCAGGCCAGCTGAACCAGCTGTACAATAATCATCGGGAGCTTATCTTTTTTTTACGTTAATTTTTATTTATTTTTGATACTACAATATACTAAAAATTCAGGGTTCATTATCACCCCTTTATTCCCAATTGACATATAATCGCCCATTTTTCGAAAACTAGTGACTTCCTCCATTTTTCCAGGATCTTGTCCGGTTGTTCTAGTGTCTTCTCAATTCGGCCGTTCCTTGAAAAGAAGAAGAGTTAATCGAAACCCGCTGCTGTTATTCCTTCTTCTTGTAGAAATTCAATGTAGGGTCTCCAGACTTTTAAATATTTTTCTGTTGTTCTGTCTTTTAAGAGATTTGTTCATCTCAGCAAATTTGGACAATTTAACTAGCCAATTATCTATTGAAGGTATTTCTGGCGCTTTCCATTTTTTTGCATAAATCATTCTTGCAGCAGTAACCATGTACATAATCAACGCATTCAAGTGGTCTAAATTGCTGTCTATTATTCTTAATAGAAAAAATTCGAGTTTAAATGGAATCACAATTTTTAATATATTTTCCATTGCTAGATGGATTTTTTTCCAATATTTTCTTGCTACTCCGCAGGTCCACCACATGTGGTAAAATGTTCCCACGTTGGTCCCACATTGCCAACACTTATTGGGCATGGCATGATAAATCTTAGACAGTTTATATGGGGTTAGGTACCATCTGTACATCATCTTAAATATGTTTTAACACAGTACACATAGTCAATTTCATATCCTTTCTCCATAATTTCTCCCACTGGTCCATATTAAATAAATAAATAAATAAATAAATTTCCATTTCTATCCCGCCCCATACCCAAAGGTATCTGGGCAGGATAGAAATGGAAATAAATAATTAATATTGTACCCAAAAATTTTTGCCCACGTGATCATACATTCCTTAACCTGTTCATGTTCTAGATCCATCTGTAACAATACTTTATAAATCACCCCAATTATTCTTTTTTCAGCTGATTTTAATTGTAGTTCCCACTTTTGTTTGTCCCATTCAA
The DNA here is from genome assembly GCA_023333525.1 of Aspidoscelis tigris stejnegeri. NCBI lineage: Eukaryota > Metazoa > Chordata > Lepidosauria > Squamata > Teiidae > Aspidoscelis > Aspidoscelis tigris. Next base: position 18,948,663 of record JALMGA010000015.1, read on the forward strand.
AATTCATTCTGCTTTTGTCTTCTCCATAAATATTTTTAAGTTGGGTATACGTAAACCATTGTATATTTTTCCCCTCTTGGTTTAACTGCTCTCTTGTTTTTATAGTAAATTCCCTTGTGAGCTCATTTTTATATAGCAGATCCTCATATTTGACCCAGTTGTCTCTTCCCCCAAATTCCCTTAATATTCCTTCATGTGGGGACACCCACAGCGGAATTTTTCTATACAAGTTATTTTTGTACTTTTGCCAAATTCTATACAGAGCATTTCTTACAAAGTGGTTTTTAAAATCAGAATTGACTTTTACTTTATCATACCACAAATACCCATGCCATCCGAACCTCAGATCATGCCCCTCCAGTTTTAATAATCTGTTATCTTCCAACCAAAACCACTTTGCTATCCAGCTTAAACCACAGGCTGCATGACAGATCTTCAAATTTGGTAAACCCAAGCCTCCTCTTTCTTTCAGATCCTGCATCAGTTTAAATTTTATTCTTGTTTTTTTCCCTTGCCAGATAAACCTGGACATATCCTTTTGCCATTTTTTAAAGTCTTTTTCATTGATTACTATTGGAAGGGTTTGGAATAAGAACATCATTCTTGGAAGGACATTCATTTTGATTACCGAAATTCTGCCCATTAATGATAAGCTCAACTTTGACCACCTTTCTAAGTCCTGTTTTATTCCAGACCATGTTTTCAGATAATTGTTCTTATACAGTGCTATATTTTTAGTCAATATTACTCCCAAATACTTAATTTTCTTTTCTATGGCAAATCTTGACTTTTCTAGAAACAGTTCCTGTTCTTTGTCATGTTTCTTATCAACACTTTTATCTTTGATCTTTCCGTACAGCTGGATTATCTGTTTAAGAGCCTCTATTGAATTATTTGGTTCTGTTAAAATAATAGCTAAATCGTCTGCAAAGGCTCTTATTTTGTATTCTTCTCCTTTGATCCTAACTCCTTTAACTTCTGTGCTGTGTCTTATGGCCCTATTGAGGACTTCTAGTGTTAGTATAAACAATAAAGGGGAGAGGGGACAGCCTTGTCTCGTACTGTTCTGTATGTCGATATTTTCTGTAGATTCTCCATTTATCAAAATTTGTGCATGTTGTTTATTATATATTGCTTTTATTCCCCTTTGAAAGTTGTCTCCAAAATTAATCTTTTTTAGAAGTTGGAGCATAAAAGACCAATTTACATTATCAAAGGCTTTTTCCGCATCCAGAAAGATCATGGCAGCCTGAATTTCATTATGCTTTTACAAATACTCACTAATATCAAGGACCGTTCTTATGTTATCTTTCAACTGCCTGCTTGGTAGGAATCCTGCCTGATCTGCATGAATAAAGCATTGTAAAACTTGTTTAATTCTCGAGGCTAAAATTGTTGTGAATATTTTATTTTATTCAACAAAGAGATAGGTCTGTAATTTCTTGGTTGTGTTAGATCCTGACCTTCTTTTGGAATTAGAGTTATAAAGGCTTTTCCCCAAGTCTCAAGGATCTTACCTCTGGTTAGGTTATTATTCATGACCTCAAGTAGTGGAATGGCAACTTCTTCCTTTAAGATTTTATAGTAGATTGCTGATAGTCCATCTGGGCCCGGAGCTTTTCCTAATTTCATATTCTTTATAGTTGCATTCAGCTCTCCTATAGAGATTGGTGCTTTTAGTAAGTCCCTCTGCTGTTGAGATAATTGTGGCAAGTTCTGTTCATTTAAGTATCTCTGGATCTCCTCATCTTTTACTTCTCTTTTCTTATATAGTTCCTGATAGAATGAATGCATGATTTCTTTTATATGTTGCCCATCTGTCACCTCTTTGCCTTCTTCTTTCAGTTTTAAGGTAGAACTTTTGGTTCTCTCCTTTCTCAACTTATATGCTAACCACCTCCCAGATTTGTTTGCAAATTCGAAATGTCTTTGTTTTAAGTATTTCAATTTAGTGTCCGTCTCCTGTAATTCTAACATTGAAAGCTCCCTTTGTAAGATTTTTAAGTTTCTCTGAATTAACTTAGAGTCCGGTTTTTTGTTTAGTTCCATTTCCTTTTTCTTTATCTCTTCTGTAATATTCTTTGCCTTTTCTTGTTTTTTCCTTTTAAGTTCCGAATTTATTTTTATAAGACACCCTCTCATAAAGGCTTTACTCGCATCCCAGACCGTGTTTATATCTGTTCCTTGATTCAAATTGTGATGAAAGAATTCCATTACTGCTAAAATGGAACAACCTATATAAAACCAACTGGGAGGAGGGGAGGGGAACAGAGAATTAAGGTCATTTCTGCACATGAGAGCATCCAATTAGATCTTTCCCAGGAGCTGAAACTGAGTCAAGTCAGGGTGGGCAGAGCATACAAACTGTTAGGTGTAGAACAGCCAAGAGCAACAAACATTATAATGCAACATCATTGTCCTCTTAGAGAAAACCGGCAGGCCATGCAGCACTTAGAAGCCTGTGACAAGGAGATAATTATTTATGAAAAGCAATACTTCATTAGGCACTAAGGAGGCCCCTGAAGACAAGGACAAAGACTTTGAAATACGTGTTCAATGGATTACTCTCCAGATGCCCTATGTGAATTTTTTGTGTCGGGTTGGTCAAGAAAACAAGACTATAGGTATGAAAGAGCAATAGTGGTTCACAAAATTTAAACTACAACATAGTAAGAAAGCTATCCAGAGATTAAGGCTGAATAATTTTATTATCCCACCCCCCTCATAAATGTAGTACTGAAATGGAAGATACCTTACCAAGTACATCTACTCATTGCCTGTTAAGTGTTTCAGGAATGCGTTTTCATTACCGCATTCACAATTTCCAATGTCAAAATCACCCCGGAAAGAGCCATGCCAGCGACTCAGAACAGACATGGCTTTTGCTGTTCTTGATTTTATTCTTATTTTTACTACTGTCATTTTTCCGACCAAGGACAAACACGTCATTCTGGCCTGCTATAGTGCCCAAGCCATAGCTGGTTCTTTCATAATCTTCTGAATTTACCATTCTTATAAGTCTAATGAAATAAGAAGAAAAATCTGCAAGCAAGTCCTGAGGACCACTTTGATATTACAGCTGCAAAGAAATCTAAGATAGATGTGTTGCTGTCTTCCAGGAGCCTGAACTCAAGAGGAGGAGGAGAGTAGTTGGTTTTTCTACCCGGCTTTTCTCACCCATTTAAGGGGATTCAAAGCAGCTGATGTGACCACTCAGTCCAACCCCCCCTTGTGACTTGTACTCCACAGAGCTACGCAGCAAGCAAAGAGCTACCGAGCATCAGGCCCTGACTGCCTGCCAATGGGTTGGGGTCAGTATATGAACTGGACAGGCATCCTGCTCCAATGGCTGGAGATCAAGGCCTCTCCCTGAAGCAGCACAATATACACCAGTGTAATCCAAACACTGTTTATTTACATAAATAAATAGTAGAAGCAAAGGTAAGATTAGTCCTTGAAAAGCTAGAAAGTAAATGTTGTTGCAAATAAAATAAGGTTCAGTCCTCAATAAGGAGTTCCACTGAAAGCAAATATAATAAAGGATTCCTGCCTCCAGCTACGCTCACTCCTCCTGCCCCTGAATGGATTCCCACCACCATTCAATGCGGATATTCCTCCCTAAATAAAGTGAGCAATCAGCAATTTCAATCTGCCTTCTCGGCTCTGTCTCACTCCTTCCGAGTTAACAGCTTGCCCACACATTCACCTCGTTGCTGGCACGTGTCCTGGTCTTCCTCTGCCCCCTTCTATCCCCTGCCCCTCTATCCCAAGAGTGTGAGGCCCAGAAGCCCAAGAGTTCAGCTCCAACTCTCTGTGATCCCTCTCTCACCAGACTGCGAGAACAGAGATGGTGAGAGCCCTGGGCTGCTGATTTATATACCCTGCGATCTGGTTGCTCTCATTGGTGCATTTTGGCAGTTTTTCATGTTGCTCCTCCCATCTGTCAATCACCCTGCTGCAACAGCCCGGGAGATAAGCCCGCGGCTGCAGCTCGCACTGTGAAAATGTCACAACCGACAAACCTTCTGTTCTTCTCTCCACAACAGACACCCTGTGAGGTAAGCTGGGCTGTGAGAGCTCAGAAGAGAGCTGTGGCTAGCCCAAGCTCTTCATGGGGGAGTGTACAATCAAACCCGCTATTCCCAGGTAAGTCTGGCTCCCTAACCACTAGACCAAACTGGCTAACTCCTTTCCACAAGCCAACAGATATGGACGCCAAAGCAGCACTGCCTCTGGACATCTCAATTTATCACAAAAAGAAAAGACAGAGTGTGTCAGCCCAACACTCAGACTCATTTTCCAGCCTGTGACTGTCTTCAAGCCCCCCAGCAGGCGACCCTGCCAATAATTCTTTTAGATTTTAGGTCTCCTACTATTCTCTTAATGCTATAGAAGATGCAAAGTTTCCTTGCTCACTTTAAATAAAAACACGGCAAGTTTTTTCAAGAGCAAGTTTACACCATTTACTACAAGGATAATGAGAATCTTCCTAAAAATAAGGGGCTTGACAAGGCTGTCTCCTCTCAATTAATCAAAGATTTCCAGAGAAACGACTTCTCTACAGCATTCAAACACTGCTCAGTTAAGTAGAAGATCTAAGCCAGTCATGTCAAACATACGGCCCGCGGGCCGTATTGATACGGCCCGCAATCGCACAGGAGGAGGCGGCGCTGCGCACATGCTGCCGCCGGAGAGAGAGTGAATTTCTACAGGCGCTGGCGCTCGGCTCTGCGGCTGCTGCCGAGAGAACCAACATTAATTCTCTCAGCAGCAGCAGAGCAGAGACGGCGCCTGTAGAAATTCGCTCTTTCTCGGCTGCTGCCTGTGCGCGGCCCCGCCTCCTCCTCCTCCTTGAAGCCAAGGTGAAGCCCGAGCATATCGGGCCTCGCCTTCGCTTCACGGAGGAGGCAGTTCCGCGTGCAGGCAGCGGCCGAGAAAGAGCGAATTTCTACAGGCGCCGTCTCTGCTCTGCTGCTGCTGCTGAGAGAATTAATGTTGGTTCTCTCGGCAGCAGCAGCAGAGCCAAGCGCCGGCGCCTGTAGAAATTCGCTCTTTCTCGGGCAGCTTCAGTTCTTCTCCAATCGCGGGGGCAGATCCCTTCCGTGCAGATCGGAGAGCTGAAGCTGCTGCTGCTGCCGCTGCCCCCCTCGGCCTGGCGTTGCTTGCAAGGGGCGGAGGCAGCAGCTGCGAGTTAAGTTCTCCGATCTCCACGTGATCGGAGAAGAAATGAAGCCTGCCTGCCTCCCCTCCCTCCCTGCTTCCTTTGTGAAGGAAGGAAGCAAGCAGGCAGGCAGGCAGGCAGGAGAGGGAGGGAGAGAGAGAAGTGTTGGCTTTAATACCTGTTTTTCTCACCCATTAAAGGTGACTCAAGGCAGCTGACAAAGCTTCTGTTCTCTCCACAGGGTGGTAGTTGGACCAGTGAGAGCTCAGAAGAGAACACAAGCTTTGTCAGCTGCTTTGAGTATTTAATATACTATACTATATAATTAAATAAATAAAATGTTATAATAATTCAGTACATTTTTTTTTATTTGAATCTGGCCCGCCTACACATTCTAAATTTAATATATGGCCCTCTGCAAAATTGAGTTTGACACCTCTGATCTAAGCCTCAATCTGAATTTTTTGTTCCAAAATTGTCTGGATTCAAAATGCAGCCGGCAGGACCCAGCCTCCTCAACAATTACCAAAAGGCCACAGTGCACAACCCAGATTGGCCCCAACAGGAACCTGGATGTCAAATCCCCCAACTGTCCAAAAACTGTCCTGATGACTGCAGAGATGCATCATCATGTGAATGCAAACCCAGATACAACTCTGCCCCCGCCTGACTGTATAAGCTCTGATGCAAGCAGCCCTCCTTTTACTTCCGCTTATTGGTAAAGACTTTCACAACCGCTCAGCCAGATCATTAGCACAAGAGTTAATAGAAGCAGAGACATCGTTTATTGGCCTTGGACCTCCTCTTTTACTTCTTCAAAGCAATCTGGCCCCGCTGCTTAGAAAACCTTATCTCATCACTCCATAAATCAACGTGTATATCGCAACACTTCCAACTTACCTGTTTTTATCACCTTGGACAACTGACTATGTTGCCAAAAGTTCTCCCACTGCCCTGCTACTGGCACCCCATATTTTAAGATCATCTAACAGCTACCCAGATACCAATGGATGGAATATCGTGAATAATAAAGCCCTTGGCAGTGACTTTTTAAAGCTTCTCCCATTCTCTTGTGCTATGCCTTCTGTACTGATATTTATGATTGATTCTAGTGTTCAACTGGTTTTCATTTTGTATTTGGTTTTAAGTACTTTGTGTATGTTTGATTTTGATATGCCCCATACTGACTAATAAACTGACGATGTGACATCGGTAAAGGAAATGGTCAAAAATCACTTTTCTGCTGCCCAACAGGCAAAACCAATATGGCAGATTATTTGAGATGGGATATGCTGAAAACTTTTTTTAAAAAACTATCCTGAATAGGCACAGCATGTGGCTGGCAGTCCATGCTGTAACTGTGCCATCCAGGGGATAGGTTTGCCTGCCTTCTTAAAAAACAACTAAGCGACCAATGTTTACTGTGGATACTCAGGGAGTGTCCCCAAATATCACTCCCTGCTATACCACTGCATACACAGCACTCCATTTTCTTTCACTTTCTGAAGGACCATGAACTCATGCTTGCCTGAGAAGCATCCTTCATCTCTGGATACGACTTCCCAAATAGGGCTGGTGGTGAGTAAAGGTCAGTATGTCTCATGGTGGCAGGCCAAAATGCTGAATCTTCTAGATATTTAGGGAAAGTAGAAGATCCAGAAGGAGTAACAAATATATACATACATACAGCAACTGAAATGATGAAGCAGAGTCTGCTTGGGAATGCAGAACCAAACTGAAAAATGTCAGAGTGGTGTATTGGAGACTAATCCTAATTCTAGATCTGGGAACAGCACAATGACCCGTTCCCTTTTCAAGCAGCTGTGCTCCAGTTGGCACAGGGATGCCTCTGTTGTGCCCTGGCATGAGGCACACTGGGCGGAAGAGCCCTCTCCATCTTCACCTCCTCTGCTACTCCAAAACTGTTCAGCACTTCTCCACAGGTATCTCAGCAGTGGAGGGTCTGAAAAGAGGTATACACACATATACGAGCGCCTCTTAGCTCTGATTTGGAGTCTTATTCATGTCATGTTTGTTGCATGCTCTTCGTGTCCCCTTCCCACCCTCTCCCCCAGGCTATCCAGCTGACTGCAGAGGATTTTAAGAGATGGAGGTAATGAAGGGCTGACTAATCAGAAACTGGAAAAGGAGCTGAGAAGGGCAACAAAAATGGTGGAACACCTTCCTTACAAAATAAGGGGAACCCTAATCTAACCGGGGATCACAGGGAAATCTCCCACTCAGCTGTCATGAGGTATTGGGAGTGAAGATTTACTGTGGCAGCCTCCTCTGGTCCTTTACACATATCTCCTACAATAATTTAGCTCTTAACTTCATAACCTAACAACTTCTAAACAATGACTGAAGTGTTAAGAATGGTTATAATAAAATACAGTGTGTAGTAACTAAAAATATTCACTTTGTTTACTGTTATAATGTAAATAGTTTGCATGTTTATTAATTTGTTTGGTTATTTTTGATGTTCTGTTATATTTTTGTATTACTTACCTGTATATCTTTAATATATTTCAAATAAAATTAAAGAGTTGAAAAAAAAAGGTATGAAGAATGGCATTTTGTTTCAGTCTTTTTAAAGAAATCATTTGTGGGAGTCAGGGGTGAGGCCTGTGTGTTTCAAAGGCAACATCAAACTGTTCAATAAGCCAAAATATGACTTATTTACTTCCCAACACAAGAAAATACTTTGATTTTTACCTCCTCTTCCTTGCGAATGTTGCACTGTAAGGGGGTCACCTGGGCAGATTCAGTGGATGGAATTTTGGCAGCTAATTCTTTTGCTGCAGCTTCTAATCTGTCAAGTTTTCGAGAGGCAATGACAACATTACAACCTGTCAAACAGAACCAGAGGCATTTTAGGCCATTATAATGATCGTTCCAGCTTTCAGAAGAATGTCTTGCTCAATGGTCACCACTGTATACAGATGGAGATATTATAGGTCATTGCTACCTCTTTAGCTACTATGGGAGTTTACAAATAAATATCAAAAAAAGCTTCTATAGGTTGACTTTAGCTTGCAAATGCTTTTCTTTCCTCTCCTAGCTTGGAAAGACCAACTCTCAGCAATCTTCTGAGTCACTAATAGAGTTTCATAGTTCATAATCCTTAACTGAGCCTGAAAAATTCAGCCAGCCACCCAATAGCCAGCAAAGAGGGGAAAAATTAGGCTAGTAACTGCACTTCCACGTCCTTAGAACAATTTCTTTCAAGGACTATGAGTTCTTAAAAAAAAAAAAGGAAACCAATCCCTCCCCCTGAAAGAACGGTGAATTCTACAGAGGCTGAGGTCAGGCAAAACCAATAGGAACAGCAATGTAGTTCAGGAGAAGTGAGGAAAAGGCAGAACATACTGCAACAAAGCGGATCACGGTTGCTGCTACTGGTATCCGCTTTAGCCCATCACCAGTTCCAGAAATTACTTCACAGTGTTGTTGGTGTCATTCCCATCAATTCAGCTAGACCCTCCAGCTTCAGAAACAACAACATGGCAGCTGCCACCATTGCTCAATCCCTTCATCTTATTCCCATCTAGCCCTGCACAGTGTCTGCAAAACTCAGCCCTGGTAGAAACAGGCCAGCCAATACCCTTGTTGCAAGAATGCCTCTTCCCCTCCGTCAGGACATCAAGTCACCCTTGCCTATCCCACATTGCCCTAATAATGGCTGGTAAAAGAAAGTCTCTACCGCAACCCAGGCAGCATAGGATGTGGAACAAGATCTACAGTCCCCACAGTTGACGTGGGGAAGAGGAGACCTTTACATTGACTGGCGCTAGGTAGGAAGACAAGATCCATTAACCTCCAGCGCAAGGTACATATTTCTCTGGCTACTAGACTTTTTATTTTTTTCCTCCAGGAAGAGGGAAAATGTGCATTAAAAATTGGAACCTTGCCACTATCACATCCTGAAGTAGTATAGCACTTTCTCCACAAGATTGCCAAGCAATTTACTGAAAAATGGGAATCACAACCATATCCCCTCTAAAGTCATTGCCACAGTGCAAATACTACTGAGCATTTCAAAAAGCCTATCAGAAAACCCTAAAGTACAACAGGAGTTATCTTGCTCAAGTCTTGGCACCCAAAATTCACCTATGTATTATGTATGGCCACAGCTCCTTGTTTGCCAATGGAGCTTTGGTCTAGCACGGTGATGGCCAACCTATGACACGCGTGTCACAAGTGACACACCAAGCCCTTTTGGGTGACACACCTGGTCACCCTGGCACCTGGGCGTGTAGTGCTTGCTTGTTCTTGAAGTGTACGAAATACCAACTTTCCATTGAAGATTTAGCAACAAAAGTCACTAATGTAAAGAATTATTTGTTTTTGCTTTTAATAAAATACATATATCAAAAATATAACTTTTTTACTAGAGCCACAAATATCACAAAATTATGGATATTTCTAGATGTGACACAGCACCCGAGTTAAGCTAGGTTTTCTTGCGAATTTTGACACACCGAGCTCAAAAGGTTAGCCATCACTGGTCTAGCAGAAGCTCTTAGCACCAAAACAGGACGGTGGATGCTACCAAATCTCCCTACAGCCTCTCTCCATCTACTCCAGAGGGCTTCATACGTCCCTACGTTCCCGCTACTCCCCGCCCCCCCCCCCGCAGCCTTCCAGGCCTCGGACAGGTGTGACTTCTCGGGCCGCGCACTATGCGGTCGTCCTGCGGCGGCCACCCCCGACGGCGCGTTTCCCCAGGGCCCAAAGACCGGCCCCGACCCGCCTCGGCTGACCTTGGTCTCTGAGGCTGCGTCCGCACCTAACTTTTAATCCAGTTTCAGAGTGAGAAAACGCCTCAGAGAAGCGGCAAGCAGATTTCTTTCGTCGCTTTCTGACTCAGAAAATCCCCCTTGGTGTCCAGTTTGCTGGCGCATTATTCCGCTCTGAAAGTGGACTGAAGCTGGATTAAAACTGAGGCCTGAACTATTCAGGGTAGTCGTGAGGATGAAGCGGAGCGGCGGGTCACGGGGGGCGAGCGCCATCCGCCCTCCCCTCCCCTCCCCTCCCCTCCCCTCCCGCGTCCTCCTCACCGAGCCGCAGCAGTTCGGCGCTGATGGCCTTGCCGATGCCCGTGCCACCCCCAGTCACAATGGCCACCCGGCTGCGAAGGAGCCCCGCCGCCAGGACCCCGCCGCCGCCGCCGCCGCGAGCCGCCGCCGCCGCCATCTTAGCTCGAGGACCACGCGGGCTGGGCACTCGGGCGCCCTGGGGTCGGGGGAGGAAGGCGGCGCCGCAGCCACGTGACCTGACCCGCCCCTTTATTCTCCGCCCACCCGGCCACTGAACCCCTGAGAAGACGGGGGCGATTCGCGCCCCCCCCCCGCCTGCCGCTCCCAGTGCAGACGGGGGAGGCCGTGAGTTGTGAGGCGCAGAGCGATGGGCCGCGGAGGCACCGCCCCGCCCTCTCGCCCGCCGCATCAGGGGAGGGGGCCGGGAGAGGGGGAGGGGCTGTCAGCGCGGCGGCCACGCTTCTCTTTGCGACCTGCAGCAAAAAAGGTCTGTTGACGCGGGGGGGGGCTGGTCCCCTCCCCCGTCTCCCTGGCGGGGCCCTGAAGGTGGACAAGCCGGGATGCTGCGCGCGCCCTGCTGGGAGGGGGAGGGGGAGGGGGAGGGGGAGGGGGAGGGGTTGGCCCGCAGCTGCCCCCACACGCGCGCCCCGCCGGTCGGTCTGACGGCGCAACGGGAGGGCGCAAGCTGGTTCCATCCCTTCTGAGGCGGGAGAAGCGTGGGGCGCCCCGCGAACTGAGGAGGAGCCGCAGGGGTGGGTGGGCGGGCGGGCGGGCGGCGCCGGTGCCTTCGGAGCTGCCGACGGGCGTCCCCGGCCCTCGGGCGGCTCTGGCCTCGCCGCCATCCCTCGGGGTCCGGGGGCCGCGCGGGCATCCGGCGCTCTTCAGACGGCGCCCCCCCGTGAGTGAAGGCGGGGGTGGCGGGAGGGGAGGGCGGCTGTCGAGGGGCCCCGCGGCGCCTCCATGGGGGGCGACGGGGCGGGGGCCGCATGCGGGAGGGGAGGGGCCGTTGCCCCGCGAGTGCCGAGGGATCCTCAGGGCTGCCTGGATGTGCGGCGTCCAAGGGGGCCTCCCCGCTGAAGGCCACGTTTAGAATAATCATTGAAATTGTAGCTAAAGACTCCCGGAGTCGGGCGACGCCGCGGGGCGCCTCCTCCCGTGTGGACCTGCCCGGGCGCAGAAATCTCGGGGAGGGGAGGGGGCTCCTTGGGGGTCCGCCCCTTGCAGAGGTGCGAGGCGCAGGGACACGCAGGGGGGCCTTTTCTGCGGTGGCCCCCAGACCCTGGAACAGCTTTCCTCTAGGCGCCTGGTGAAAGCAAATCTTTTGTTGTTTAAACAGCTGGGAGGGAGGGGATTATATTTTTATTTATGTTTTAATATTTGATATGGGACCATTTGGTGAAGGGCAGGATATAAATTTCTTAAATAAATAAATTGTGTGTGGAAAAGACAAACCATCCTAGCAATCTGCTTAGGGCAAGAGGGATCTTGCCTGTATGTTGAACGAGTTTAGGGTTTTTGTTTGCTTCACAGTGGCATATGCCCGCTGGTAGCAGTAAAATAAAATACAGTTATCAATGTATCTGGGTAATGGAGTTCTTTCTTTAGTCTGTTGGTGTGGTGTTGCTTTACAGTATTAACGATATATTGTAATGATCTCTCAGGCTTTAGAGCTTGAACTGCAAGACTCCCACAAGGCAGATTATCTGAGAATGTTTACTTGATCCAAACCGATTGATAGATGCCTATTGTATGCCCAGAATGAGCAGGAAGAGACACTTGATCACCTCCCAAGTGTGTTTGGGACATTTAAGCTTCAGTCTTTTGAATATTACCTTGCAAGAAAACTTAGACTACCAGCACCCTGCTTAATCTGAAGTTAAAGGTTCAAAAAGCAAGGTGCCAATTGTAAAGTGTTCCAATGCAGGTATTGTACACACGCCTCATTACCTATAAATTTACGTACTCTATAAATTAGGCTATTCACAGTTTTGCTAGAAGCGCATAGTGTAACTGCTCCTAGTAGTGCATAAATGCATTGATGGCATCACCGAGTTACGTTCAATACCTGTTGAATGCACGGACACCTCTATGTAGTTTTCTTAGCAGAAATACAGAAGCAATTTGCCATTGCTACATCCAGGGAGAGGTGGGAATTGAACTGGCAACCCTTTGCTTTCCAGGCAGTTTGCTCTGCTACTGAGCTACAGCCACTCCTGCATAAATGTACGCAACAGCCTGTTCTTAGATATGCTCGTGTTCACGTGCCCTGGGCGTTATTAACTGGTATGTCACCCTATATGTTAACTGTGATGGAGTACTCACAAAATTAACTGCTGAACACTGCCAATTCTATTTTGTGCTGAATTTTTTTCTGGGTGTGTAGCACGTATTCATGGAACAGTAATTCCTATTTGATGCCATTAAGTTTAGATGGGATCTGAATGTGCCAGAATTATCTCTCTGTTATGGAAATTAAAAGGATTAGGTGTAATCTTACAAGGTGCCTACCAATTTCCTTTAAACTGCTAATCAGCCACTGTAAGAACAGGATGCTGGACCAAGGAGGCCTATTGGTTTATTCCAGCAGAGAATTTCTTGTATTTTGTTTCTTCATTTACTTATTTCATTTGTAGACAACCTTCCATTGAATGTCCTCAGGTAACAAAAGCCCAATGATAACAGTCAGAAAACAATTAAAACAGATGTTTTTAACCCTGAATGGGCAACACAACTATATGGAGGAAGAACATTTTAACCAAATCCTATAATGATGGTTCCTACTGTACCTGCTTGGAGAGCATATTGTTCTGCATTTTGGGGCTGACGCCAAGAAAATGTTTTCATGAACTGCCATCATGTATACTGCAAGTGGTAGCCACCCTTCCTCTGAAGACCTCAACTTCAAGATGGTCATGATGCTACAGGAGGACCCTTTGGGACCCAAGGTGGTAAGAGTTTCATGTATCAGTGTCTCCACTTTCATTGAGCTCAGTGCAGGTTTTTTAAGGCTCCCTTGGTATCTGAAACAAAACACATGGTCAGTGACCTCACAATTTCATTTGAACTGATTCCAGCACCACATTAGTCTGGTTTGAAAGTTATTACACTGTTAATTGCTGTGGCCAAGACATCTCTATCCAAAATATGCTACAGATGGAATAGCATTGTACCGTCGCACTTTGCAGCTGGTGAAGTACAAACCGGTCCTAGCAAAAACATTGTTTCTGAAAGGTGGCATCCATCTCCTGAATTGGCAAGGAAGAGAGAAAAGGCAGTGATTGGACCCTACTATTTTCACCCGTTCAGATCATATGGCTTGAGGGACAGGAACAATTGGAAGTCCTGTCCTTATGTGCCCGAACATGCACCCAGTTGGCGCATCACCCCTCTCTGCTGGTCCCTCAGGACTAATTCTATGAGCCATCTCTGCATTCCATCCTGTCTGTGCTATATCTATTTTTCTGCAGTCTTTCACTTTTATAGTCTTGTTTCTATGGAAGAGTGAATAGTTTTAAAAGAGGGGAAATGCACAGTCCTAAATTAAGCATTATTTCTTCACAAATTGTGTCCTTTTTTCACATCTTTTTCAAGAATAATGTATCAGAAATAGTTGCAACAGAACTGTTGGGTGACTAATCCTTAATCCATTTTAAGTGCTGTACATTAAATTGGAAGAAAAGTTTGTTGAGTACAGTGGGGGAGGGAGTATCTCTGAATAAATGCGCTTGAAATGGAGCTCTTAGTCCACTGAAATGGAACTGGGTGAATTTACCAACAGTGTCTGCCAGCCAGCCTCAGCAATTTCTCTTATCTTTGATCATATTGCCAGAAGCATCATCTCATTAGAACTCTATTTGGGTAACCGCCAGTCTGAACTCTCCAAGTGAATCCCAATATTAATAGGTTCCAAAACAATTTTTCATGCTTCCTTTTTTATAGTAGCAGCCCTCTCGTAGACAAAAAATACCCCGAGTTTCTCTTTGCAGATTGATTCTCTCATGTAATGTTTGTATGAAAGTTGTATATACAATCTGGAAGCTAGATTGTGAGTGGAAGAATTGAACCAGTTGCATGCTCTGTAGATTTGTTCTGGGGGGTGGGTGGGGGTCAAACAAATGAAGACCACAGGCAGTGTTGCTTCAACCCAGCATACTTGCTTGAAAGTTTGGCCAGGAATGAAGTAGGGTACTATGCTGGTGGACATCTGCATGGTGGCTGCCCCATCCTGTCCTACCTTCAGAGCTACAAAATAAAGTTTCATGGCTTCTAAGATGTAGGCTGGGGGAGATGAGCAGTAAGCCCAGAAATAACCCTGGAAAAAGGTTATTTCCATAATCCGGAGAAATGTCTCTTGCCTCTGGAATGTGGCATACCCCACTCAGCTGTATATATGAGCTATGAGGGAGACCAACTTAAAGTGGTCTCCTGCTGGGGCATCCCTTCTGTACCTGGAAGTGGGTCAGGCTTGGAATATGGGGCCAGTACATTTCTTGGGAGGTATGACTTCCTTGAGAATCCCAGAACACCTGAGAAACAAACACCACAGACAAAATGGAGATTTCGGGTGTTTTTCCACTGTCACTAAAAGTACCCACTAAGTACTGATTAATGGGTACATAATGGCATTTTTGTACCCATTAATGGGTACTTCTAGTGACAGTGGAAAAGCACCCTACCATAGGTACCTTGGTGCTTGTTTTGTCTTTGTCGCTGCAGATCAGGAACAGCGAAACCATGGCCCTGCAGGTGTTGCTGAGCAGTATCTCCTGTCAGCCTGAGCTGGTTTCACCAATAGGAAAGACAGGTGAGAACTGCAGTTTTGCAGTATCTGAGAGCATCATAGCTTTGTTGTAAGATCGCCATGAAGCATCATATGTATGGCTGCCGTGTTGTGTGCCACTCATTTCACATTTTGCCTTTAAACATTCTCCTTTACTAGAACTATAAGCAGTATCAGCTAGTTCCATCCCAGTTTCAAGCTAGCAATGTTCTAACATTAGAAAGACAAGGAATGTCCTATGAGCCTTATCTCTTGCTGCTTCTGCAAGCCAACAGTGGAAAAAGCTTCTGCTTCAGTAAGGAAAAATGAAAAAGAATTTTGTAATTCTCTACAGTTATTCTACTGAAAACTATATTTCTAGTTTAATGGGTCCTTCATCAATAACTTTTGCACTATGCCACCTTTTTACCTAGATGTCTACGTGATGACCTTATCCCATCTACTTTTTCTATAATCCTTTAAGGCTTATGTTTCCCTACTTGTCAGAAAAAGTAGTAGTCCTGTTGCTTGAGAAGCCCTGCTGGATGTATAGGGCTTTTCTGCACCGGGTCTTATTCTGAGATATATCCAAGAATAAGGGCTCGCCATCTGCATACTAGTGCAGACTACAGCAGGCCTCTGGTTTAGACGCACCATAGTCTGCACTTGTGGGCAGCAGGACCCTATTCCAGAATATATTCCAGAATAAGGCCAGTGTGGAAAGGGCCATAGATTGAAGAGCACAGTTATTCAATGAGGAATTTTGGGGGCCGGGGAGTAGAGAAAAATAGGTCTCCATTCAGAATGCTAGTTATACCACTGACCTGTTTCATTAGCTACAATATTAATGTTGCAAGAAATTGTTTAGAAGTGTTAACCCTACTGTTACCCTGCTGTTAGAAAAAATACTTTTTTACTGGGCTCCATTCTACTGTAGTGCTGAGAATGTTAATTGGGTTAAAGGGTTTTCCTAACCTTTCGTTTCTTTGCTTTAAATATGCATTTACTTGCAAATTAAACACTTTTTGGCACTGGGCTGTTACTGAGGGTAATTCACACACATGCATGAACAATTTGAATGATCAGTATTTGGTGACTTCTGGCTGGACTGCACGCTCAGGGCAATAGGCTATTTTAGACCCCTACTTCCCATCAGCCTCTAGCACAGCGGTTCTCAACCTTCCTAATGCTGCAACCCCTTAATGCAGTTCCTCATGTTGTGGAGACCCCCAACCTCAGAGGCGGGGCAGCTCAGGTGAGGATGGGGCGGGAAGGTGGGAGACTCGTTGCAACCCCCAAAGGGGTCGTGACCCACAGGTCGAGAACTGCTGCCCTAGCAGAAGCAGCAGTGAAGAATGATGAGAGTTTCACAGGTTGTAAAGCGACTGCGTGGATGGATCTGCACTTCAGAGTGCCGCCTTTTTATGGTGTTTGGATATGTAGTATCTTGCCCTTCCATATGCCTATCATTAGCCAGTTTGGTAATTGTCTGGTGTAGGTGCAATCAATTGGCACAACACATTAATGCTGAAATAAGTTTATTGAAATAAGCTTAAATCCTATGATTATTATTTTGCACAAATACAAACATTAAAGGAGCAATATGCTCTTCCCTGGAGATCTGATACAGCAAGAACATATGAGTGCCTTGGTCTTCATTGTTTATCCAAATATTACAGGTTGTTTATAAATATGGGGTTCATTTTTCCTGTTATCAAAGATAATCCAGTGGTTGTGTATAAATTACTAAGTGTTTAAAATGTGACAGCAAAGCTGTTCCTCCTTTGTTGCCCCTTCTAGAAACCAGCCATCCTCTTTATTATCTGATTAAAGAGATTCTCACTTGATCCTCACTCTCCTAGCTCCAGCTGGCTCAGCAGATAAGGGTTAGAATTTGCGCATTATGTTACTAAACTGCCTGCATCTGCTCCGCATGAAAATGGCATCATCCCTCAGCTTGGCTGCCTCCAGACAGTGAAAGGAAAATGCAAACTTTTGTTTGGATCCTGCAGTTGCTTCTTGCTGTTCCTACAAGCATGAGCAATTACTTGTCTAGGCACTTTCTCCTACAATGATGTGGCACATACATCCTCATATTTTGGCAGTGCAAAATAACTGGAAGTGGGTGACTGCCTTCCTCCATGCATACTTTCTGGTCATTTTCTGTCTGGTTTGGAGGTCTGGAAAAGCTATTGCTGTAGAGCAAGTGGTTCTCAGCCTTCCTAATGCCACAACCCCTCAATGCAGTTCCTCATGTTGTGGAGACCCCCAACCACGGGGTCGGGGCAGCTGGGAGAGGGGAGGATGGGGCAACAGGACACTCATTGCAACCCATCTGAAAGGGTAGTTTGACTCCCAAAGGGGTCCCGATCCACAGGTTGAGAACCGCTGCTATAGAGCCTAACACCCCCCCCCCATTGGCCATAGTTGCATATTCTCTGGTACATCAATAGATGTCAGGCAGGGCTAGCTGCCAGCCATGATATTTGAATGTAAGATATCTGCCATCTATGTGATTCTGTATATATGTATATAGTAGCTGCCTGTTGTTTGGAAGTGACAGTTGACTCCCTCCTCCCTGCTGGGGTCGAGTGATACATTTTGGCTCCAAGTTTAAACTGGGTTTTGAAAAATAGTTATTGTTCATTGGTTGGAGGCCAAACCCCACCCAGCTATGAAATATATAAATATGCTGGGCTTTCTGTTCAAAGCTGCTTCCAACCAAACCTGCCTTACCCTGAGCTGAAATAAATCACTGCTCATCTTTTTAAAGAAAGAGTCTCGTGGTTATTCTTTGCCAGCCCGACAATAGATTATCTACTCCAATGCATTACTTATTCTCTGCTCACAGAAACATATGTAAGATTATTATTCTCAAGGCAGCCAGCTTCCTCAATTCTGAAGGAGACTGCCGGAATGCTGAAACAAGAGGCAAAGAGCGGTGAAGGCTTCTTCACATACAAGAAGGCTATTATCCTACGTCCTTAATTAGATTTCCTCTCTGGTATCAGACAATAACTTAGGTGTGAAAAATCCCTATTCTTTGAATAACAACCACGACACTAGCCTGGCAGTGAAAGTAAAGGAAGAGGATTTGCTCCCTTGTGTTTTCATCCCATCTCTAATTCATCTTTTCTCGTCTGGAGTGTCTATAAGGGAGTTGGGGGAGCCTGGCTGGCCTTGAATGATCTCATTTCCAAAACAATTTTCTGCGCTTTTTTAAAGTTGGCTCAGAGGGGCTTTTTAAAAGCAACATGTGAACTTTGCCTGTAGGCTCCATTTTTGCTTTCTCACTTTCAAGCTAAGGGAAATTAATTTAAGGCACTTGCCAGTAAGTATAAATTTAAATGAACGGCTCTCTTATCCAGCACTTTGTTTCTAGGAGGTGATAATAGAAGCCATTTGAACAGTCTTTAAAAACGCTACAAGATCTAATACTGTATAGGTTTTAAAAACAAAATTGGCTGAGCAGAAGGAATATTACATTTGGAGCTCAAAGTTCTTTTGTTTAAATCCTTCATCATACATGATTGTTAATATGGATTTATTTTGTTTTAAAAAGAGAACTCTTTGATACTATGACCAGAATTGCTGAACTTCCATATTTCTGCCGTTTTGATGAGTTTATCATCCTGACTTTCTTTTACAAATTCAGTGGGCAACATTATTTTTAGAAAACTCAAATAAACTTGCCATGTGTTTTCTTTTAATTTAGGGCTGTAATTCAGACAGTGATGGAGTGGCGGTAGCTCAGTGGTACAGCAAACAGCCTGAAAAAAAGCAGAGGGTCACTGCCTGGTTTAATTCCCAGCTTTCCCCAGAAGTAGGCAGTGGCAAACCACTTCTGTACTTCTGCCAATAAAGCTGCATGGAGGTGCTCATGGAGGTGCCTATGCAGTCAACTCAGTGGTAAAGCAGCTGCCTGGAAAGCAGAAAGTTACAGGTTTGCTTCATGGCTTTTCCCAACAAGCAGGTAATGACAAACCACTTGTGTATTTGCCAACAAAACTGTATGGTCCCAAGGCGTTGGCCTGACTCCTAAAAAGAACAGTCAGGAAGGAGAAATTGGATCTCCATGTCTTATTGGTCCATGGCTCTCATTAATTGCAAACCCTAATCCACTAATATTTCAAAGGCCAGTTGCTTGCGTTTTAACAGAAGCATTTGACTTTTATGAGCTGAACACTGATTATCTCCTTTCCCTCTCATTTTTATGACCAGGAATTTCAAGGGCTTCTATGTGGCACTCAGAAGTGATGAGTCTCTGCAAATCACTGTTTGCAGCTTTTGAGTGCAGAAGAAGCTAATTTTTACTTTGTCTTTTCAAACTCACCAAGATGCCTCGTGAGAGGCTGCAACACAACAGTGTGTTGGAGGAGCCTGTGCTGAGAGACAGCAAGGGTGGAGCACAGAGCCTTCATTGCAACTCTTTACACAGAGCTATGGCTACTACAGTGACCTTTGATGGAGAAGCCACCACTGAAAGGAGGAAAAAGAGGAAGAAGGAGTCCCGTCCTGAATCTATCATTGTCTATCGGTCAGGGAATGAGAACAAAGTGGACGAAGAGCAAGTGAATGAAGAGGGTGGTGAGAAAAGCTCAGAAGAAGGTTCAAAATTCTTAGGACCTACTCTAGGAGATGGTAAATACTCTGCAATAATTGGCTTGTGATTTGTGATATGCTTCACTACACATGTGAAGCTCCAAGGGTAGAAACAGTAAAATTGACAAAAATCAAGTTTTCTTGTAGTGAGAGGGAGGTTTCTTTCAAAACCTTTTCTAGGGGAAAAACCTCAAGATTCTTCTCAAGATTTCTGCCCTCCATGGTCATCTTCTGAGCCTCATAGATCCTCGTATTAATACAGATCTGTGAAGTCATACCCTTCACTGGAACACTCCATCTCTTTTAGACAGAGTGTAATCCTGATCAGGAGGCTTCTGATCAGGAATGCTAGTTAAAAATGACTACTGGTTAACCATAGGGCCCCGATGGCATAACTCCATTCTTGGGACTACTGGGATGGGGGACGAAATTCGGGGATGCACCAAAGCATGCTCCCAAAATGCATCATGCAGTGCCTCTGAAGCTAGGAACCTTTATTCCTAGCCCTCTAAGGCTCCATTGCCCAACCCAAAGCTTGCATGAGCTTCAGGCCATGGCATGGGCTTGTCTGAATCAGTGCCATTGTGTGGCCTGCACCAATCCTTTCCACCTTCCTGTGGTCAGAATCGACAGGTCTTGCTGCTCCTGACCCACTAAAAATGACCAAGGGCAGGTAAGTACAGAAATGGCCTAAGTTAGGGAACAACTTTGTGTTGTTTATTTTAAAATTGGAGAACATTTCTTGGATAGAGTTCAGTTTGTGCAAAGGTTACATAAACCAGAAGGCAAATGATGTATGAAGTGTGAATGAGTTAATGAATACAGTGGGTGCCATTAGCATAAATTTCTGTGAATGCTTCAAGAGCACAGAGAACATAAGAACATAAGAGAAGCCTTGCTGGATCAGGCCACAGCCCATCTAGTCCAGCATCCTGTCGCACACAGTGGCCCACCAAATGCTCATGGGCATCTCAAGCAGAGACAAGGACAAACTTTCTCCTGCTCTCGAGTCCCAGCAGATGGCCCTAGAAGCACCCCAGTTCCTCCCACCCCCCAGCCTGAAAGATGCATCTAGGCATTCGTTCCAGTAGCCATTGATACATCTGTCATCCATAAATTTGTCTAACCCTACCTTAAAGCCATCCAGACTGGTAGCTGTCACCACCTCTTCCGGCAGCACATTCCATAAGTCGATGACCCTCTGGGTGAAGAAATACTTCCCCCTGTCAGAGCTTACTCTCCTACCCATCAGCTTCATAGAGTGCCCCCTGGTTCTAGTGTTGTGCGATAAGAGTAAAGAAATTTTCTCTATCCACCTTTTCTATACCGTGCATAATTTTATATACTTCAATCAGGTCCCCTCTGAAACGCCGTCTCTCCAGACTGAAGAGGCCTAGATGTTGCAGCCTGGTTTCGTAAGGGAGGTGTTCCAGCCCCTTAATCATTCTGGTTGCCCTTCTCTGCACCTTCTCTAGTTCCACAATATCATTTTTGAGGTGTGGTGATCAGAATTGTACACAATATTCCAAATGTGGCCTCACCATAGATTTATAAAGGGGCAAAATGACACTTGCTGTCTTATTTTCTATTCCCTTCCTAATTATTCCCAGCATTGAATTTGCTTTTTTTGCTGCTGCTGCGCACTGGATTGACACCTTCATTGAACTGTCCACCAAAACCCCGAGATCCCTTTCCTGGTGTGTTGCAGAAAGCTCAGACCCCATCAGTTTATAGACGTAATTTGGATTCTTGGCTCCGATGTGCATTACTTTGCACTCGTTAAGATTAAAGCACATTTGCCACTTGGTTGCCCACTCACCCAATGCTAAGAGATCCCTCTGGAGCAACATGTGTGCAAACCATCTTGCAAAAGATAATGTGTTCAGGTCCCTGGTGTCTGGTTTTCACCACAAGATGAGAAATCTGAGTAGATTTAACTGTTTGATTTGGCTGTTTTGTCTGTGATTTAGGATTAGTGTTACACTTTTACACAGACTTGTATGAGAGATACACTTTGGAGTAAAAACATCAGTGTGTAATTTTGTAACATTGTGAGTTTTTGTAACAGTGGGTGTTTTTCCACCGCAGCCCTTAGATCCGGATCTAAGATCTGGATCTAAGTAATGGGTACATTCCTTAATCCGGATCTAGTAGATCCGGATTAAGGGAAGCACCCAATGTGTTTCCCCAGGAGGTGTATCACCCATTAGCAATGGGTGCTAGCACCCCTGGCGTGGAAACACCTTTGCACACTTCTGGGGAATCCGGATCTACCCATGAGGGGTCTGCCCATCACCCCAGGTGGTTTGGGGGACTGGGAGGTGCAGTCTTCGAAGTGACTTCAAAGGGAACGTCTACTTCACTTCGAAGTTCCTTCGAAGGAACTTCAAAGTAATTTCAAAGTCACTTTGAAGCCAAACTTGGGGGGAGGCCCCCAAGGGGCCCCCTTCCCCCTAGCCTCCTTTCGACCCCATTGCCTATTTCTTGTGGAAACAGGCTCCCTCTAATCCAGATTTTGTGGCAGAAGACTCCATTGTAGACCCCATTAATGGAGTCTACAGAAAATCCGGATTAAAGGCCAGAAAGTACCCATATGATCCGGATTTCCCCAGTGCCAGTCAAAACAATCGGGTCTTAAATGGGTCCCGTGGTGGAAATGGGATCATCTGGCTCACATCCAAATAGGTCCTTAATGGGTGCAAAAATGGGTACTTTCTGACAGTGGAAAAACACCCATTGTGAGTGTATACTTCAGCATATCAGATTTTGAGAGTAAACAGAAAATTTAAAGGTTTGTTAAATGGGCAGATAATTTAGGACCTTTTCCTCATAGGAATAAATGAGCAGGTAACCAGAACGGATTCTGTTAATTGGATTGCAAGTGGCTAAATGAGCAAAGTGATTGAGGAGTCCAAGAGTTCCCCAGTAGAAAAACACAATGACAGATAGTGAATGTGGAGGGCTGCTTGAATCAGCCAGTTTTCTGATGGGTGCATTGCTCTCTTTTTGTCTGTTCTGAGCTCCCTCTTAATCATTTTCATGGCAGGTGATGAGCAAGAGAGAATCTCCATCTGCTTTCTCCATAGTATGAGCAGAATAACTTGCTGTGCTTGCGTCTTGTTCCAGGGTTCCATACATAATGGGTCAGCTCTTGTGGGAATAGACTACTGGTCTAGATAAAGACACATGTCCAGTCCATCAAGGCACTTCTTATCATTCATGTTTATAAAAGCTTAATCTTTCCCCCCCCCCTTCTGAATCTTGAACACTGAAATTCTTGTAACAAAAATCATTAATTCAGTTACTTTGATTTTCTTTTCCATACTAGTTGGACATGAAAGTAATGAAACCAGTATTCAGTATTCTGTACATTCTGTATTGAAAGTTTAATTTTAAATCCCTTTTCATGGATTTCTGAAGAAAGTTTTTCTCTTTTGCTGCCACAGCAATCTGCAGTGGCATTTTCAACAAAAAGTGAACAAAAATTATAACTTGCATGTGTATGTATTCTAAGTGAGTGCAACCTGTTTAGAAGCCTCTATTTCTTTTTGCTTCACATTTTGCATTTTCTTGAAATTCATTTGCCATTTTTAATGTCTCTCCTTTGGGTTTTCTGATGTCTGTGGTGCTAGTTTCCATTGAGTTTCTTCAGCAGGAATAACTCGCCTTCAGATCTGACTGATCACATCTGTTTTATTTGTGGACTTTCCACTTTGTGTTTGGACATTCCTGAATGGAAAGTCCCCAAATAAAATGGATAGAAATGAAAAGACGTTAGCAGTCAGACCTGAAGATGAACCAAAGAAGGCTTATAAGTGAAGATGTGACCACAGCCTTGATGTCATTCACAAAGTACATCTTCCTTCACTTAGTATAACTGATAAATAGTTATTAGTATTGATATGCCTGGGCAATTCCTCTGTGTATTTTCCTTAATTATGAAATTTGTCAGGGTGGAGGTTATTACTTACTTCCACTTCAGTAATAACTAGCCTTTTTCATCTATTAGAGCAACAGGTGAACTCAAATAGCACCAAAGTTATTGCCCTGTGACATAATCACAGGAACAAGGTATGAAAGTTTTGCTTCCATTTCCAGCTAATCACAACTTGCTGTATCCTTTAAACCAAGCAAGATGTAGGGCCCTTTGGCACTTGGCCCAGTAGTGCATGTGTGGAAAGCTGCCAGATGGCGTGTCTGCATCTGAAGGAGCCATTTCTCTACCAAAAATGGCTCATTCCGTGCGGGGGCTCAACACGTGTGCACTACATATGGGATAGGTATGTTCCATCTGCACATCTTCCGGTTTGGAAAACGGGCAGGAGGGTTATGTGTCTGTCAGCGTTTAACTCTCCAGCTTCAGCTAAAGTGAAGGCTGCTTTGAATGGAAGCAGTGCCGGGGGGGGGGGGGATTTAAAGGTCTTGGGAACGGCTATATTCGGATTAATCTTCAGAGACTATTCGGATTAAAAATAGTCTAGCCAGGACTAAAAAACATCAAGTGGGAACATACCCTAAATGTCATTTGCAGGGATTCAAGAGCAACTGAAGGTTTTGTCTTTGTCATCTGCGTGAGAATGCACAGAAGTGATGGGTGGGTGGCTGTGTGAGATAGGATGCTGGATTAGATGGACTATATTCTTACCTCAATTTTCAATCTACTGAGGAGGATACTTTAAAAACTTGCATCCTTTCAGGCTGTTGGTAGCCATTTTGTATCACACCAGCATATGTTTTTATAGCTATGTTGGAATGGTCAAACAAGTTCCCTTCTACCTTGCTTTGCAATCTACTTGCTCAAGATACAACTGTACTACTGCAGAAAATGTCTGTTGTTGTTACTTTTCTCTTGTATTGATTGGCTCATTTTTTCCTTAGGTTCTTGGGCTGTGCCTTTAGACAGCAGATATGTAACGTTAACTGGGACCATCACAAGAGGAAAGAAGAAAGGCCAGATGGTGGACATTCATGTTACACTCACTGATAAAGAGCTACAGGAGCTAGCTAGGTCAAAGGACCCTCCAAAATCAGAAATATCTGAGGGAAAAACTGGTTGTGAGGTTGGATGGGATAAAGGCCCTCATGTTGTCCTCTGGAGCTTTGCCTGCCTTCCTGTCATCTTCATCTTGTCCTTCGTGGTTTCATTTTACTATGGGACCATTACTTGGTACAATGTCTTTTTGGTATACAATGAAGAGAGGACCTTTTGGCACAAGATCACATTCTGTCCCTTTTTAATTATCTTCTACCCTATCATAATCATGGTGCTCTCCTTCTCTTTGGGTCTCTACACAGCAGTGACACAGATCTCGTGGGCCTTTGAAGATTGGTGTGCTGCTGTGAGGGATATGGAGAAAGGCTTTTGTGGTTGGTTATGTAGCAGGATAGGCCTAGAAGATTGTTCCCCATACAGTATTGTTGAGCTGCTAGATTCGGACAATATCTCAGGTAGTCTGTCAGCTAAAGGTTCCACACAAAGTGAAGAGATTTCAGCTGTATAAACCTTTGCTTTAGGTGACTCTGACTCCATGCAAATTGCAAGATGTACTTGTAGCGACTTCAGGAAGCTCATACATAATCATTATTTGGAAATAAAGCCTTTGAATGCAAACCTTCCTGCAAGAAGCCATTTGAAAATGGATCACAGGAATAGATTTTTTTTCTCCTAAAAGAAATATTCTAGCCTAACTATATTTTTGGCTTCCTGATTATTAAACTCCATTTAGTAAAAGGCTTGACTTGCCAAGTCCAGTTTATATAACTGAAGGAGGTCACTACTTTGTACTTAAAAACAGAATCTGCTTGAAAGATGATTGAATTCTGGATCAGGGAGAACCCATCAAAAAGACTTAATGTGCATCTAGCGCTTTTGTTCTCCTAACACACCAAAGCTAGTTCTGAGACAATGGGGCCTTCTTTAAGACATGCCAGTTTTTTACATGCAGGGATTTATTTATTATTTCTGAGAACATTCAGGGTGAATTCCCATTACAAGCTTAAAACGATTTCAAAACAGTTTTGATCCTTGCAGTCCCCACGTCAGGTTGGCTTAACACGCTTTCCGCGTATTAAATCGCCTAAAAGTGTTGTAAATGTTAACACTCATTTCAACAGGTCTCGCTCCGGTTCGCGCATTTGAAACGTTTTACATTTCTTGCTGTGGGAACCGTACTGTTTTAGTGGGATGAGAATGCATGTTTAGGGTTTCCCTCCCCCAATAGCTTGCTTGCAAAGATAGTGATTTTACTGTAAAAATCCACCCCTTACAGCAACTGCTACACTGAAGCAATCTTCCCACTTCACACCTGATAACAATGTTGCAATTTTGCACAATTCTGAAAATTCTGACCTTTAGAAAGGGACAAAGGAAAGCAGCTGCGGGTTCTGGGAGATGTGTGAATGTTTAAGTCGAAGGGGGCTTGAGTTGCCGCTACTCCTGTGTGCCCTGGGCAATGGGGAGAGGAGGTGAAAGAATCGCTGGCTGCCCGCTGCCGTTTTTCATCCATACAAGCAAGCGGCAGCCACCTAGCTAGGCTCCCTGAAGGCGTCTGTAATGGGTGGCGCATTCACACCAGGAGGAAGAGGGCAGGGCAGCCCCGAAAAGCGAAAATCAGAATCTGGATTGAACGCGATTAAGTTGAAAGTAATGGGAGCAGGCAAATTCGCGTTTGCATCTGGTTCTATTATTTCGGTTTAGGGAAACTGTATTAAGCTTATAATGGGAATGCGGCCTCAGTCCCGGCCCACTAATCACAATCCAGGAGCATCTTCATTTTGTGGACCATAAAAACTGTCTTCTTAGATTTTCAAGTGGATATGAAGTACAAATGTGCTAAGTAAATCCATTCCTTGTAGGATAAATAGGTGTAAGTAGGATTGCCAATTTGATCAGTATTTATTAATAGATTTTATTAAAGCACATTGTCTGTTAACAAGAATTTTGTTTTATTGAATTACTCTGTTGTGAAAGTAGTAAAAAAAAAAATCCCCAAATCTGTACTTGATGCCTGCTAGTTCTTTATGCTAAACCAGGGGTTGCTGGATAATTAAGGGTAGTAAGTAGAATGCATTTATCCAAGAGTAACTTCCATTAAGATGGGACTTATCTATATGCACACCTTAGCCAGTGACCTAGGTGGCCCCCAACATGCTAGAGTCATTATTTTCTTTAATATATATTCTTTATTAAAAGATTTTTTTCTTTGGCAACTTAAAAACAGTGCACAAAACATTAATTTTTCCCTTGTCATAAAGTCCATTTTCTTGTTGCCCTTTCATGACTTCCTGTTTTTCCAATATCTCACAATCTTCTGTTTGCTTTGTCTGCTCTGTAAGTTCCTTGTTTGTCCGCTGACCAGTTCCTTTGTCAAAACTAGCTTTACTTGTTTTCATTCTTCATACTTAATTCTGCAAGGAAATGCCAAACGTTTATTCATATCTTATATTAAATATCTACATTACTAATACTAAAAAATAAGATACAATAAGACAGAAGAGAGTATTCTAATCTACCTATTCCTTTTATAGCAAAATTATATATCATAGCAATATAAATTCTTTAACTTCTTTCTATAACATCTTTCTTATATTTCTAATCAACACTATTATATTTAATCTTATTTTATCTTATAATCCACCCAACCTTTCTTATTCTAACCCTTTTCTAAACTAATACCTAACATTCTTCTATAAGGAGAAGAGAAAAAGAAAGAGAAAAAGATAAAGTTAAACCCCGACGATAGATTTTTACCTTGGGACTGCCTCCGCCTGTCTTAACTTCAAATACCAAAATATTTTACTCCACCTTATTTCAATAATACTAGCTATAAAAACCACTTTCTTAACTTCAGTAAGGAGAAAGAGAAAAAAAGTTTTTCTTCTCATATTAATATATGCCATATATACCAAGAGAATTTTTTAACTTTCATAGATGAATCCCATCTTTAAAAAAAAAAAAATTCCTCCCATAGAGGGGGACGGTTAAGATCTGAAAATCCTTTGACACGATATAGTTATCTATCTCAATCTTTTTTTTTCACCCTATTACATATAGATTTTATTTATGAATTGCAATCACATTCACTAAAAGACCTCAAGGTTCTTAATATTGCCAATCTTTACTATGATCCCATTTAACAAAATAAATTTTTACATCATTAATCTTCCCAATTTTAAGCCCAAATTGTTATTGCTTTATATTTTAAATGTACTTCTTCTACTCAATAAGCCCCCCCCCCTTCATTTCATTTCTTAAGTAATAGCATCTCTTTTAAGTTTTGTTTCCTCCATTCTGCCCATTTTGGAAAGCTCTCTTTTTGTTGCCAGTTGTTTCACAGATTTACCATCCTCTGCCAGTCCCCAGGTTTAAGGTGTTATAAATGGAATGGAGATTTACATTCCCAGCGAATGTTGGCTTTCTCCGTAGTTTGCTTTTTCCCTGTGTTAGTCTTCCTTCGTCCGTTATTCCAAGCAGTGCATAGTTTGGCTTTCTGCTTCTCTGTCATCTTTTTTCCATCTACATTTGTCTGTTGCGAGTCACCGGGTCTTGTTTGATATATATCTTTTTTGATTATTTGCATTAACTTTTCAAGGTTAGTCATTTTATTTATCAATCTCAATACAACGGACTTTAATTCTGTATAAAATCCTTGTTTCCCCATCTTGTTTACTTTCTCTTAAGCAAAATTTTCTTCTTAATTTTCAGAATAATTATAACTTGCTGTTTTCTTTTTCCTTTCTCTCCCAGTCCGAACTAATTAAATACATCTCCTACAATTCTGTTTTCCAAATTCCTTCTAGAAGATTTTAGCTTGGCTTCAGTATTCTTATATCAGTTACAGTCCCCGTAAATCTTAAGTTTTAAGCTGTTCTGAATGTTTCCCTTCATTAGATTGGCTGTTGTCAAGGTCATCTGAGTAAGTCCAACAAAAATCTTTATGTCAAAGATGTTTTCCAAATGTTAATTAGTCCTTAATTAAATGAGTTATTAAAAGTGGGGGCTATCGGCCGGGGTTTGCTGAAACTCTTCAGCTTGCGAGAATGATGAATAATTTCCCTTATCCTCTCTCTGAGGTAGTCTGTCTTGCAGTCTGTTACAAGGGAATCTCAGGCTTCTTGTTTCTCAAGAAGAATTATCACCAAAGGAAATATCTTCTCTCCCTCGGGACTTAGATTGCTGAAGATTCTACAGAGCTAAAGCTCTGTATGTCATCCCGCCATCTTGCCCCCCAGAACCATGTTGAAGTCTTATTGGGTGGTGAGCTTTCCCCAGATTGTGTAGACAATTGTAATTCCTCACTGATCCCTGTTTCCCTGATTTAGGGCCTTTCTGCACTTTACCTTGCCATAATCCAGTTCAGTGCCTTTGGACCAGCAGGCCCCTCTAATCTGGGTCGTAGCAAGTTGTGCTCTGGAACAGTGCTTTCTGCACAGTAATGTAGTTCCAGACCAGCCCCTGCACTGCCCTGGAAGCTTGCGTGAGCTTCAGACTGGCCTCTGAGGAATGAAAGTTCTTAGCCTCGGAGCTCCTGGAAGATGCACTGCCAAAATGGGCTCTCCAGTAACAGGAACATTTTATTTATTTATTTATTTACATTTCTATCCCGCCCATACCCGAAGGTCTCTGGGTGGGCTACAACAGGTAAAAATAAATTAAAACAAGATACAACTTGAGAGCAGATACAGATTAAAATGAAATACAAATAAAACAAGATGCACACTTAAAACCATCTTAAGATTCAACAAATTTAAAACCGTGCACTCTGTAGTGCATTAAAATGATGCCATTATAGCTGGGGAGGGAAAATAAATCCTTAATCAAAGGCCGAGGTAAACAGGTGTGTCTTTAAGGCCCTCCTAAATAAATATAAGGAGGGGGCATGGCGCACCTCGAAGGGGAAGCCATTCCACAATCTTGGGGCCACTGCAGAAAAAGCTCGCTCCCGGGTGCCCACCAGCCTCACTACCGAAGGTGGCGGGACAACCAGGAGGGCCTCATTATTGGATCTTAAGGCACGGGCAGGTCGGTATGGGAGAAGGCGTTCCTTTAGATATTTGGGGCCCAAGTCATTTAGGGCTTTATAAGTTAAAGTTAACACCTTGAATTGGGCCCGGTAGTAAATTGGCAGCCAGTGCAATTCTTTTAATACTGGAGTAATGTGTGTCCAGTTAGTTGTACCAGTCAGCACTCTAGCTGCTGCATTTTGCACTAACTGCAACTTCCAGACCGTCTTCAAGGGCAGCCCCATGTAGAGCGCATTACAATAGTCCAATCTAGAGGTTACCAGAGCATGGGTAACTGTGGCCAAGTCATCTCTATCCAAAAAAGGCTTCAGTTGGCACACCAGCCGTAGATGGGAGTAGGCACTCCTGGCCACAGCCTCCACCTGAGCTTCCAGTGTTAGTGTGGAGTCCAGGAGCACCCCCAAATTACGTACCTGTCCCTTCCAGGGCATAACAACCCCATCGAGAACAGGGTGTCTCCCAACTACACGGACCCGAGATCCTGTAACACACAGCACCTTTGTCTTGTCTGGATTCAGCTTCAATTTATTGGCCCTCATCCAGCCCATTGCTGCCTCCAGACACCTGTCAAGCACTTCAACCGCCTCTCCTGATTCAGATGGTACAGAGAGATAGAGCTGGGTATCATCTGCATATTGATGACACCTCACTCCAAAACTCCTGATGACCTCTCCCAGCGGCTTCATGTAGATGTTAAAAAGCATGGGAGATAAGATGGACCCCTGAGGAACCCCACATTTGAGCTCCCAGGGTGTCGAGTCCACATCCCCCACAGACACTATCTGGGATCGGCTTTGGAGATAAGAGGGGAACCAGTGCCAAGCATTGCCTCCAACTCCTAAACTCCGTAGCCTTTCCAGAAGGATACCATGGTCAGTGGTATCAAAAGCCGCTGAGAGGTCCAGGAGAACCAACAGAGTGGCATTTCCCTTGTCTCTCCCGGAGTAGGTCATCAACCAGGGCGACCAAGATGGTTTCTGTGCCATGACCGGGCCTGAAGCCAGATTGAAATGGGTCTAGATAATCAGCTTCTTCCAAACATGCCTGCAGTTGAACAGCGACAGCCCTCTCTAGAACCTTGCTCAGATAAGGTATGTTAGCCACCGGGCGATAGTTGTTCAAATCTTCTGGATCCAGGGAGGCCTTCTTCAGGAGGGGGCGCACCACAGCCTGTTTCAGGGCTGGTGGAACCACTCCATCCCTCAGAGAGGCATTCACTACTCCCTGGATCCACCCGGTCATACCCTGCCAGCTGGATTTTATCAGCCAGGAAGGGCAAGGATCCAGAGAGCACATAGTCGGCCACGCCCCCACAAGTAGTTTGTCCACATCCTCAGGCCGCAATAATTGAAACTGATCCAAGCAAACTGGACCAGACAGTTCTCTGGACACCTCATCTGGACTATAACCAATTGTGACATCTAATCCGCTACGAATCTGAGCGACTTTGTCCTCAAAGTGCTTTGCAAATTTGTCACAGCAGATCTTACTTGGCCCTGGCTCATGTTTCTTTGAGCTTGGTTTCATAAGGCCATTTACTACTCTAAAGAGTTCTGCTGGATGGCTACTCAAGGACGCAATGGTGGCAGAGAAAAATCTCTTTTTCGCCGCCATCACCGCCACATGGTAGGCACGATACTGTGCTCTGACCTGTGATCGGTCAGATTCATTGCTATATTTACGCCACCTGCGCTCTAGCTGTCGGCCTTCCTGTTTCATAGCCCGCAGCTCCATGGAATACCAAGGAGCTCTACGGGCTCTACAAGCATGCCGAGGACACTTGGGAGCGATCATGTCAATAGCCCTGCTCATCTCCTGATTCCAGAGAGAAACCAGGGCTTTGACAGGAGCACCAGTCATGCTAACCGGAAAATCCCCCAAAGCATTCAGGACTCGCTCGGATTCCATAAGTCTCTGAAGGCGGACCATCTCAATGGATCCCACTTCCCCACAGAGGGGAGCTGCCGTTACAAGTCCAAACCTCACCAGCGAATGATCCGTCCATGACAACGGGTGGACAACCAACCCTCCTATCAACGGATATTCACCAGTCCGCTCTGAGGCAAAAACCAGATCAAGGGTGTGGCCTGCCACATGCGTCGGGTCAGATACAAACTGAGACAGCCCCATGGTTGTCATGGAGGCCAAGAAGAACTGAGCTGGTCCACTAAGCGCAGCCTCAGCATGGATGTTGAAATCCCCCAACACCACTGTGGCAGGGGCTTCCAACACCACGTCCGAGACTACCTCAGCCAGCTCAGATAGGGAGGATGCTGGGCAGTGGGGTGCACGGTACACAAGCAGCATCCCTATTCTGTCTCTCTGGCCCAACAAAAGAAACAGGCCCTCAACCCCCGTCACAGAGTGAATTGGCTGTCTGGTGAGAGAGATGGAGGTCCGGTGGACTACAGCAACACCCCCTCCCCTCCCCCCTGGTCTAGGACAGTGTTGTATTGTGTAGCCTGGAAGGCAGAGCTGGGTGAGACGAGCCCCCCCCCCAATTCGTCCATCCAGGTCTCGGTGATACATGTCAGATCAGCCCTTTCATCAAGAATTAAGTCATGAATAACCGATGTTTTATTCCGGGCTGATCTGGCATTCAGAAGCAACACTGTTAGAGTAGGGGGATTTTGGTTGGCAGGCCTCCCCAAACTCTGCTGGCTGGGAGGCAGAACAGAAGGGGCGATAGCTTCAAGATATCTAGCACCCCTTCTCTGAACCTGTCTATTCTGCGTCCCAACGCCATATCTCCCCCTGCCCGATACCATAGTGATAGTGTGACCCTGGTACATCTCTCCCCCTCTTGCCTGGCCTGAACACATGAATCCCTCCTCATAACAAACACAAACAAAATAAAATAAAAAAAGAAACAGTAAAAGGGTTAAAATAAGATTTTTAAAACCAGCTACCCACTCTCTATGGTATCTAATATAAGGGGTCTCATCCCTGGTATGATTGATCCCATCTCGACAAGCCACCGTGACTCCACCTCCCCAATCCTCCAAATTTGGCATATATTGGGCAGAAAAACCCAGAGAGTGAAGATGACTGAGGTTAGAGGCTGGGAGATTCAACTTGACACGTTATTCCCAGTCCCATATAATTGGGGTATCTGCTCTTTCGACTCTAACTCTCTGAACGAGATGGCAGCCTCGCATTTTCCACATGACTGATTACCTTTCCAGTGTCCGAGCCACTGGGCTCTTCCATCAGGGCCCAAGAATCTGTTTGAGGCATGAAATCACAGACATCTTGCATCTTCCTTCTCTTTAAGACTCCTATAATTGGAAACTGGTTTTGACAGAATCTAGTAATGGAGATGTTCTGGAGGAAAAATAGGTCCCGATGGTTAAATATCTTGGTCACTGCTCTCTTTGATATAAAAGTCACAATAACTTTTACTCACCAGGAATCTTGGAAAAGGTACTGTACGTTCTTAATTTCAGTAAAAAAGACTTGCAGGTTGGTAAGTGACTGAATGAAGTCTATAAAATGAAGTTTATGTTCTCTGTGTGTGAGGTAGATGTCAGGCTTAGGATAGTTTATGAAGACTAACGTATTAGACATAAGCTGTAAGGACCAAGGTTGGTTTATGAATTCGAATTGAACATCTTGTGGGGAAGTGCCCTCTTGCCTTGATTTCTTAGGTTCTTTTTCTGGTATAATAAAAATTGACGTTGTTCTATTTAACATTTTCTCCAAGGTCTTGGGGCTATTCCTCTCAGGTTTTTTAGCATCCCTGGAAACTGTTTGTTTATCTTTCTGAGCAGATAGTTTTATCTCCACATCCTTCGTATTAAGTAATGAAATGAGTTTATTTACATTGAATTTTACTTTGGGCCTGTGGTGCTCTATATTCTTGATATTCTTAGACTTCCTTACTTGCTTTTTAGTTTTTGTGTGTTGCATTTTTAGCAGTTTTTTTCGGGGATGCCTGAGTTCTTTCTTCTCAATTGGCCCAGGTGGTACTGATTCTGTCTCAGTTGGTTTAGTAAGAGCCATAGATGAGGATAAGGAGAGTTTATTATTATGCCCCTCATCGTCTAACTTTCCCAATAAGTCTGACATCAGTTTGATAAGAATATTCAACAGAGCTTCGGATTCTGCCAAAGTTGTTTTTATAGCTAGGACTTCAGTAGTCAGCCCTTCAAGGTTCTCTTGCTCCTTATTCAGCGTTTTCAAAACGTCCAAAGTATAAGCTGGTTTCTCCACTGAGTACAAGATGTTAGGTCTAATAGGTAAATAATTAGCAATAATGCTATTATCAGAGAGGTCTGAAGGCTGTTTTGACTCTGAGGTAGGAGTTTGTTCCCGAACAGGGGAATTTTGTTCCAAACCAAAGGAGGCATCAGCTATTCCCGCAAGAGAAAGTTCATTTCCAAGAGTCCTTTCAATAGCTATATTAAAAGCAGTTTCACTTTCATCCAGAGGAGTGAGACAAAAAGGTCCTAGAGACCGATCGTTCACCATTTGGTCTGGTGTTGCCTCATATCTTAAAGGTGTAGATATAATGAAGTTATGAGCAGATTTTTGGCTGACATCCAGTGTTTTTGCCGTTACCTCTGCCAAGGTTTGTGCAGCTAAGCTCATATTTTTAAATTCTCCTCTAGTTAACACCATGTTATCACCAAATGACTCTAACAGAAGTTTTAGATAAGGAAAGGCAGTAATTCTGTCGTGGTACGGAGCGAAGTAGCAGGGAGAGGCAGCAGCTTGTAGCTGGAGCAGAACGGAGGCTTCTAAGAAAGCCGAGCAATCATAATGAGCTTAACTAAAATAAAACAGTCCACATAAAACTTTTTTTTGTTTTTTAAGATAGCTCCTTGCTTCAGGCTTGCAACACTTCAGGAATTCCAAGTGGGTTGAGGGTAGAGGCTGATAAAAGAGAAAAACAGAAACAAACTCACAGGAGCGACAGCGTCTGGGATCCTGATGCGGCAGCCATCTTGAAATCCACCTTCTGCACACGTCCATGTTCCAAATTAGTGCATCAGTAGGCTTTTATATTGACATTTACTGACCATCCAGATAAGAGGGTTGTGACGGTTTCTGGGTACAGGCTGCAAACTGTTTTGCTTTCTGGCCTTGCAGGCTTCTAGCTAGCTGCAATAGCCAGCCTTGGTGCAAACAGCCTTTTGCAAACCCTGGGTTTTGGGGCTACAAAAAGGGCAGGAAAGCCTGTGCGGGCCCTGCTGCAATGATTGGCTGCAAGTGAAGTTTGGAGGGAAAAGCTGTCCGGGGATCTGAGTGCTGGAGGGGGCTAGTAGGAGGAGTTCCCACCAATCAGGCAAGGGGAACAGGCACCTCTGCCAGGAGTTTCCAGCAGCATTTTATTCCAGTAGCTTTCCCTCGGAGATGACACCCAATCAGGGCCAAGGGGAAAAAGGTATAAAGGAACACAGAGTACAGCAGAGGGTGTCTTCGTGCTGGGACAAGAGCTGAAAGGAACAGAAGAGCTGAATCCTGAAGGAGCTGGACCAGTAGTTGACCAGGGGTCTTCGTGCTGGGACAAGAGCTGAAGGGAACAGAAGAGAGCTGAACCTGAGGGAGCTGGACCAGTAGCTGACCATTGGTCTTTTGGCAGAGTGATTTCTGAAGGAGACAATCGTGAGGATTGTGGCTCTGAGGGAGACTTCACTAGCAACTGACCAGGCTGGATGATCGGTCAAGCAAGGACGGACTGGGCCTTGTGATCATCTAGAGCCACGTTCTGGTACACTGGCTTGGCTTGAGCTGTGGCAGAGCAAGTCAGGGAGGGAGGAACGTGGAGAGGTTTGTCTTTTAAAAAGGGAACTATTTTCCTTTAAGAAGGGGAGCTGATAGGCTGGGAAGCTGGTAACCTAAAAGAGACTCATAGACTTAAAACAACCAATACCTGAACCTTATTTTCCTTTCTAGTATTGCTTGTGTATAATAATAAACTTGTTTTAGTTTACTGTTGAAACGCTTGCTACCAGTGTTTTGTGTTCACCCTGTAGTATTCACTTGGCCCTTGCATGAACTCAGCATCCTAACAGGGCCAAGCTACTCCTAGAGAGGGCAGGCACTTACAGGATCACTGGGCATCGTGGCAAGAGCTCTTCACCTGTCCTGTGCATGTGGTCAAAAAAGGCCTTGAAGAGGGCCATGTAAGTGCAGAAAGACCCCTTGATATCACATATTTCAAGACATAAGTACAATATTATGTATGTTATTCTACTTAACAGATTTCAGATCTAGCATCTGAATGTAAATGGGTGGAGGAGAAATAAAGACCATTGTTATCCTTGATAATGGGCAGAGAAGAAATGCAAACCATCATTAAGACTTATGAATCAGTTTATGTAAATAACAGAATGCTAAAAGTTTTTGTACCTGGGGGATCCAGATGCGATTGGGAGGAGCTTAAGGACAATCCTTTGAGAAAAATCCTTTGTGGGCACCATGTTAGGCACCCAGATCACAGGCAGAAGCCTTATAGATCACACCAATTGAAGCTGAATCCAGACAAGACAGAGGTGCTGTGCGTCACAGCGTCTCAGGTCCATGTAGTTGGTAAACACCCTGACCCTGATGGGGTTGCAATGCCCTGGAAGGGACTGGTACAAAACTTGGGGGTACTCTTGGACTCTGTGGTAACACCTGAAGCCCAGGTGGAGGCCATGGCCAGGAGTAACTTCTTCCAACTAAAGCTAGTCTGTCAACTGAAGCCTTTTCTGGACAGAGACGACTTGGCCACAGTTACCCATGCTCTGGTAACCTCTAAACTGGATTACTGTAATGCACTCTACATGGGGCTGCTCTTGAAGACGGATGCAACTGCCAGAGTGCTGACCGGAACAGCTAGCAGGATGCACATCACGCTAGTCTTAAAAGAATTGTGTTGGCTGCCAATTCACTACTGAGCCCAATTCAAGGTGTTAACTCTGACTTACAAGGCCCTAAATGACTTGGGCCCCCAATATCTAAAGGAACACCTCCTATACTGACCTGCCTGTGCCTTGAGATCTGGAGGTAAAGCCCCTCTGGTCATCCCACCACCCTCAGTAGTGAGGCGAGTGGGCATCTGGGAAAGGTAATTTTTGGAAATGGACCCCAGGTTATGGAATAGTATCCACCTCAAGGTGCATCATGCCCCTTCTCTGTATACATTTAGGAAGGCAATGAAGACGCACCTCTTTGCCCTGGCCTTTGGTTAATGTGACAACCTTTTCTTCCCCACCATAGATATTAGTATTTTAATATTTAGTATATGTTCTTAAATATGCTGGATTTTTAAAATGCTGGATATCATTGTTTTAATCTGTTGTTTTAAAACTTTTAACCTGCCCTGAGACCTATGAGTATAAGGTGGGATATAAATATAAATAAATATTTGTACGAATAGCAGGCATTCAAATGTGGTAAAATTCTATTCAATACAAATCTTGTATATGTTCATACAAACATTCAATACATATCAGGTATAAATGAATACATAGCCGATAAGTATCTGATACAACTATGTATCTGTTATGAATAGATACATATCTGTTTGCATCTGATACGTACCTGATACCAATAAATACATACCTGATATGTTTCCCCAGTTTAACAAATATCTGAACCATTAATAGGAATGTCCGCAAACATTTGTATTTGTTCAAATGTTAGCATACGAATATTGTAACCAATTAAAGTTAGAATGTCTGAATTTAGCCAAATTTAGAATGTTATGAATACCTGTGCACATTTCTATCACTGGTCTGTATATACATCAGTCTTGTTTCTTTTTTTGTTTCCTGCATTACTGGGTTTTCTTGCCCTCTTACTTTATAGTCATTAGACTTTAATGAGAGAAACAGAGTTGAACTAAATTCTGGTGCTACATATACTTGACTCTTCTATGCCTTTCTGAACTTCAGATTATTTACTATACAACTTTAGATGCTGAATGCCACAAAATGTTTGAATGCTTACTAACTTTATGAAAAACTACTCTGTACTTCAAAAGCACAATGTTCCTTTCTTCCACTCACTAATTGTTACTGGTGGTGTGCATGGATGTTTACATTGTCATTTACATTTAGAGGGATTTCCGCACTGCAACGCGTTCCAAACGGAACGCGTTCAGGCGGGAAGCTTAAGACAGCTCCGGGCGCTTTCACCGTTCACACACAGACGCGCCGGAACGCGTTCCGGCGCGCCTGTGTGCGAAAGGTGAAAGCGCCGGGAGCTGTCTTGGCCGGCAAAGGCCGGCCAGGGGCGTGGAGACAGCTGCGGAGGCAGATCGGCAATCAGCTGATTGTCAAACAGCTGATTGCCAAACCTGCGCCGGCGGGGGAGGCGGGCCCGCGGCTGTTCGGGAGCGAGAAGCAAGCGCGAATCCTTCTCCTCCCGAACGCCTGCGGGCAGTTCGTCCGCGCCCGAACGCATGTAGAGCACTTCAAAGTGCTCTACATTTGGTACGCGAGAGAGACAGCTCCGGATACGTCGGATCGCAAGCCCCGCGGCGGCAATGCGTTTGCCGCGTTCCAGGCTGTCTCCCACGCGTACCAAACAGCCCCGTGCGAAAACGTCTCAGATTGTCTACTGAGGCATCTCTGAAAGCTTATTTGCCACATTCTTTTCAATCATCGTTTTCTCTCCCAAACCATGCTCAGGGGCAGAAATTATTCTGCAAGAATGGGTTCCCCTATCGAGTACTAATCGGCTAATGACATTAAGTAGTAGTTTTTGAGTGAAAAGATTATGAGCTAATTTCTAGAATTCATAATTCTTGGGTGCAGCATGAGTTTAGAGATACCCTATTTCTAAATTCTTAATTCTTAGTCTGCTTTCCTGAGCCTTTTTATTTCCTCATGGCTTTCCTTTGTGGACCTCTTGAGTTTTAGGGGGGAAATTAAGGAGAAGTTTGAAATTCTTTTCAGCCCTGTTTAAATGTTAAAGGTGTAGGGAAATCGCTGTGGTTTTTGCTTTGTTATAAGATATATATATATTGCTGGAATTCCCCAAATAGGCTTATTAGCTGGATGTACTAGCCTTTCCCATGCTTGCAGTGGGAATATGTAATGATACTCTAGTTAATATTTAATTTTTGTCTCTATATTCTTGATTCTGGCTTCCATGTAAATTACTGTTCTCCCTTGTTTGACTTGTATTAAAGTGCTGTGAAGAATGACATGGTATTTATCATTACAGCCTTAATTTTCTCCTTCAAACTTTCACTTGAGGCTGCAGTTTCACCTTTAAGTAGATTTGTATGGAGATGCCCAGTCTTAATTTCATTGCTTTAAATTCTAACCGTGCCATTACATGCTTGGTATTTCTTACACAGGCGTGACTACAGCTCAGTGGTAGGCTTGCCAGTTCAGTCCCAGCCTCTCCCAGGAACTGGGCAATGGCAAACCACCTCTGTATCTCTAAGACAGGGTTTCCCAAACTGTGGGTCGGGACCCACCTCTGGGAAATTTAACCGTATTTGAAATAACTTTTTTGAGGTAATTATTTAATTAAGTAATAAAAAAATTGTATTAAAACTTTGTTATTTGAAAAGTCCTTTATTCATATTGGTAACGGTTAAATTTCCTAGAGGTGGGTCCCAAGTTGGTAAACTTATATTAGATGGGTCGTAGCCCAGACAACTTTGGGAACCACTGCTCTAGGAGACAAACTGCACAGAGGTGCCAATGCCAGTGAACCAGAGGCTCAGTGGTACCCAACAAGTTTCTTACACACATTAAGCAGCATTAGGAAAAAAAAACAAACCCACCACAATAGATTTTTTGTTTCATTCCTCGTACAGTCTGTCCGACTATTTTAATACAAAAATACCCGCCAAACTCTCAGTTGATCTGTGCAAGATGTGGTTGCGTTTGTCATCCATAAAATTAAAATGAGATCTTCCAATTTTTAAAAAAATAAATTGGACTTCAAAATGGATACGAAGATGCATATGTATAGCTCCAGCCCTGCGCAGTCTATCTGCCATATAGTCTGATTTTCATTTGTTGGTGGAAGGAAGTTCTTTTAATATCATTGTGGCAAAGCCTTCAGCCTGGGCTGGACTTTACTCCCCACTTCCTCTGATTAGTGTTTACAAATAAATTAGTTTTTTTAATTGTTTAAAAGCGTTGGCCGTTGCTCCTCTAGCTCCCACAGGCTATTCCCTAAGCCCAAGGCCTATATGCCTCAAAAGAATACTGGAGGCAGATGGTTCTTTATAAAGAAATGGGAAAATGGTTTATTGTTTTACAACTTGTGAAGAGAACAGGCAAACAACTAAATAAAGATCAGAGTCTTCTCAGAGTCAGTCTACGCAACAGCCTAAACCCCCACAGGCTGCTGTCAGGACTCCCTTAGGCTGTCACACTAAGCTCTGGAACCCTGGTTCTCTCTTGGTGTTTCCCCAGGCACAGGACTGTCTCACAACCCGTCCTCCCTCTAGAAACTCAAGTGTAGACCCCTGGAACTGTCTTGGTGTTTCCTCAGGCACAGGGCAGTTACACACACGTCCTCCCTCCCTGGAACCCCAAGCATAGAACGCTTTGAACTTGGCTGGGACTTGTCTTATATCCCTGGCCTTGCATGGGCTCAAGCCTGATTGGCTGTTTGTGGGCAGCTGCCCCCCGCTTACCTTATGCTAATTAAGGGTGCCTTACCCACTCCTTACCTGCTGCTCTGATATTTACATTACAATACAAGGAATACAGCCAGAACAGAATACAGTACACACATGTAAAATAAAATGCTTTCAACACACTTTAAATACAGTAACACAATGGTGGGCATCACAATCATCAATACACATTGGTTTTATGGGAGTCTCTGTAAGTTCTTCTATGAAAATCTTGGAAATTCTGCAGTTGGTTAGGTAACCCATGCACCGTTCAAGTTTGCTGTCCAGTCAGTATAAGACAACATTGTTAGTAAAACGGCTTATAAATTTCAGGCAAAGAGAGTATTCTTTGTAGATGAAGAAGTAGTGTTTTCCTTCACTAACATAAAGGAGAAAGATGCAAGTTTTTCTCCTCCAGTGGAGAATATAAGAAAAGAAGCAGAGCTGGAAGAAACAAGCTGTTGGCTGGCAAAACAGAAGCAGAAGTGGGAAACAGGTTGGTGCTTTGCCTTTGATTGCACTGGACTGGACTAGACCCAGTGTGGATCAGCACAATCAGTGGTAAGACTGAAGGCCTAACAAAAACAGCAAGTGATGTGTTAGAAATAGTGGGTAAATTACCCCAAAAGTCAAATATTCTTGCAACAATGGGTGCCCTAAACAAAAGGCACACCTCATTAGCCAAACTACACCACTTTGAGTCCCCCGGTCCTCATTTCTCCCACTGAATGAGATACTTTGAGTCGTGTTCTCGCCACTTCGCCTCTCACGTACCAACTCCTTAATATGTTGCCTCAAAAGAGAAACAAAATTTTAATTATCTGCTTATATGGCCTTGTAAATAATATAACTGACCTTTTATTTTATAATTGGGAGTTTGCTATAGTTATCCTTGGTACATTGATAAAGAAATTGTGCTAGGTTGAGAACAAAGCACCATTAATGAGGAAACATAACTCGTGAGCAAACCTATAAATTATAATTATTAAGCCTTTTTATTTACACATTTCTTTACACATGGCCTATTCTGTTTACTTTGTAGAAACAACATATTTCTTTTCTCACATGAGGTAAAAGAGGCAGTGAGTAAAAAGACTATATGGGTTTTTACACTTGGTCAAATTCTGGGATATATCTCAGGATAGGGGTCTGTGGTCCACATCCTAATGGGGTCTGTGGCCTCACTTGGGGTTTGCTGTAGCCTGGGCTAGCAAGTGGACCATATTCCAGGATATGTTACAGAGTAAAGCAAATGTGAATATGCCCAAGGGCTATTGTTCAGGTGAATACAAATTAACAGCTGGTGGAATTAACAGCTGTGTTTGACATCGGGTGTTTCATAATTCTGACTAGCCTGCCATTCTACAAGAAAGCCTAAATATCAACCTCAAAATTTCATCCTTTTTGCATTGAGTTTTATTGTAGATTATGAGCCTTTCTGCTCTAGACCTTATTCAGGAATATATCCTGGAATTGGGGCCTGCTGTCCCCATGCAAGGAGCAAGTCTCTGTTCTGGGATATATCCCAGAATAAGGCCCAATAAGGACACTTCTCAGAATAGTTACACCCTGGTGCAAAGACAGCACTCATTTAATCCCTGTTCTTATAATCCAGAATAAAATGTGTCTAGAATGCAGATTAAGTAAGTGCTGTCTGTATGAAGTTTATGGCAGTCCTTGATCAGGACCCACCACAGTGTCTACTAGCATGCAGAAGGCAATTCGTACTTCAGAACAGAATTCAGAATAACGGCCAGTACAGAAGGGGTGTTTATCTGAGACAAGAAAGAAATACTTCAGTAATTTATTTGAGTAAAATGTTTGGGCTGTTGTCTTATCCAGAAATCCTTTACTACTACTACTTCTGCTTTGTGCTTTGTTTACTCTCAACCAAAGTGAACCTTTGCCAGTCTATGTGAGGTTCCATTGCTTCATCGTAAGAAAAGGGGGAACAATCTAGTTAGGGAAACACAGCATCTATTCACACTGATATGCCTCACAGTACCCTGCAGTGAATGTGTCCTTTCTTGGCATGGAACTGGAGGCCTATTCTTTTCCGGAATGGAGAAAGGCAGCTTAGCCATCAACAGATCTGCTTGAGATATTGCTTCCTCTCTAACAGAATCCTTAGAAAACTGAAGTTGGAAGCTGCTTTGTTGCATCTTAAGCCTATGATTTGCTGCCCTTCATTCTGGGATGCTGGAGAACAGGTCTTGCCCCTCTTCTACATCACTTTGTTGCAAATATTAGAGTAGTGCACCAATTTTGTTTTGTTTTTACCGCATCTGAATGTGGGTTTTGTTTGATGTTTGTTCACCGTGACCATTTCTTCTGTTGTCTTCTATCTTTTCTCCTCCTTGGAGTTGCTAGTGAATGTATTTTACGCATCTCCATATTAAGAGACTCCCATTTACCCATCAGATCTTCTTGCCATAGAATTGCTCTAAATTGATTAAAAACAATTTTCTTGATACCAGACTGGACAATGCTCAGGTATGGCTTTCTTTAAAATCAAGAACTTAAGCATTTCATGATCCCTTTCTTTCAATATTCCTCTCTCGTTCTCTTCCCCCATCCACTTCTCATTCTGTCAGTATCTGAATCTTTTGCTCATTTCCCTATTCTGTGCAGTATTTTGAAAACTGCGCCAGAAAGACAAATAATGAATTTCTTGGAGAACTATTCTTGGCAGAGTTTACCTCCCAGCAGATGTCAGGATAATTAAAGTTCCTTATTATTACTGCTTCATGCTGATGGTACAAGCTTACGACTCCATTTTTGTTTCATTCTTCAAGGCACACCACCCCATTCCTCAGAGCGTTGCCTGTACATCAGGCATGGTCTCTCAGCATCGGTGGACTGGATGCATCTTGCATGACACCACGGACAGAAATTGGCAGACTGGGCTTCCTCAGTTCCCTGTCTGTCATGCCCCGTCCTACCAGTCCAGTTCCTCCTCGGAGGATGAGGGTGCGTTTCCAATGGCCCAGCAGTCTGGGCAGCAACCGGAGCACAGCAGTGCAGATGTTGAGAGCCAGGGGCCAGTTTTTGGGGGAGCACACAGACAGTTCTGGGGATGAGAGTTCAGACAGCCAGTCCCAAGAGCATCCCTCCCCTCTTCTCCTTTGACAGCAGAAACAGGTGATATGCAGATCCCAGCACCTGGTGCAGCTGCGCCATCAAGGGCATGGAGCTTCCTCCCCTACTTAACTCAGCAGCACATGCTGGTCTGGCATTGCAGATAAAGTATTTGTGCAACCCCTGCCCACGTCTTGGCCCGTGAAACTGACTCTTGGACCTTGCTGTGACTCTTGCTGAACCTCTGGAACCCTGACTTTGGACTGACCTGACGTTGCCTACTCTCGAGCCCCCAATGGACTGCCGTGAGCGTGTGTGTTTGCCTCGCTGCCCTTGCCTGCCTGAGGCATGACACCGTCCAGACAGGGAGAACACAGCATTATATTCTGCTATGGTAGAGTTGTTTCACACGTTATAGACAACCTCACCATAGCCCCACTAAAAAGCACAAAGAACTTTTGCTGGAAAACTAGCATTGGTTTTCCAGAAATAGTGCTATTTAGCTTGCCTACTTACCTTCCAGGCATCTGCCATGATTGCTGTGTTCAGTGCACATGCGTGGAAGCCAAAACAGGTGTTACACCAAATATTTCCAGGCACACAGTTGCCTGAATAGGTTCATGACTTAAAGCAAAGCTTCCTAGCATGATATCTGGCTGCTTTCTGAATGCAGCCGAAGTCCATGTGAGTCTTTGCTTTCTCTTACTCCTTTTTGAAAAAGTTTGTTTTATTTATATTTATTATTTATATTTCTATCCTGCCCTATACCCGAAGGTCTCCAGGCGGGTTACAACCTTAAAATCCATTATATCAAATATTCTATAATAAAACAATAACAATCATCACAATGTCTAAAATCCAACATGTTAAAAAACAAGCAAGCAAACAAACAATATCAATTAAAACAGTGTGTTTGCATCAGAGGAAACATGGCTGAACATTTATCCAAAGGCCTGAGCAAAGAGGTGCGTCTTCTCTTTCTTCCTGAACAGGGACAGAGAAGGAGCCTGACTCACCTCGAGGTGCCCACACGGCTCACTGCTTAACAATAACCCTACCCCTAGCAGTAAACAAAGCTGAACTTAAACCAAAATCTAAACCTTACCCTAGCACTAAGTCCTGGCCACTGTGGGTAGGTGGCCAATCAGCCCTAACAACGACCCTCACAATAACCCTAACCCTAACTCAGACACTAACCTTAACCCTAACCCTAGCTGTAAGGTATTAGAACCTTGTTAAGTAGAGAGCCTTGTGTTGAAATTAACAACCTCCATTCTGTGTACTGGTATAGAAACAATTTTCCAGTAAGAAAGTGAATTTAGGCATTGCAAGGAATATCATTGTTAATTTAATGCAATGCTGAGAATAGAGCAGCTCGAAACAAGTTGCTAAAGTGCTTGAGTGTACCTCA
The DNA here is from genome assembly GCA_023333525.1 of Aspidoscelis tigris stejnegeri. Taxonomy (NCBI): domain Eukaryota; kingdom Metazoa; phylum Chordata; class Lepidosauria; order Squamata; family Teiidae; genus Aspidoscelis; species Aspidoscelis tigris. The sequence goes on from JALMGA010000015.1 coordinate 18,993,312, forward strand.
AAACCTGCCAATTCAAACCCCTGATTGGTTGAAACTGCACAAGTTTAGAATAAGAGAATAGAAATAGAGAGATCGTTCTTTTCTTACTCTATGCTAGCATATTAAATGAATAGCGTTACTCTGTCCGTCCGGAAGGAGGCCAGGGGATTTTATTTTATTTGTACGGTTGGTTGTTATTTCACTTGCTGTAAAGTTCCGTGCTTTTACTTTTTTCATTTGGAAGAATGCACTTGGTTTCTCTTTTGTCTGTTTTCAGGCTTAGCTGCCTGTTAAGTGTGGTTCTAGCTGTGCCATTTTTGATTTTGTGTATTTTATTTTCAGTAAATCAACCAAACTCTTCCAAAAGGTCCTCTGTGTTGTTTTAAAGGGGACAGATAGCAGGTGCACAACGTGAACTGTGAGCTCTTAGGAGAGCATGTTAAGAGCCTCTCAGTTCCTGACACTAGCCATTGCCCTAACCCTAATGCGGTACGCTAACCCATACACTAACCCATATGGTTATCCTACCTTTACCCCTACCCCTACCCCTAAACATAAACCAAAATCTGAACCTTGCCCTAGTCCTAACCTGAAGCTTAAACCAAAGAATAACCCAAAGAATAACACTAACAGAGCCTAACCCTAGGCCTAATTCTAACCCTAACCCAAACCCTGATCCTAACACTAAATCTAAAACTAAACCTAAAACTATGCTCTAGCCCTAGTCTTAACCCTAACCCTAACATTAACGCTAACTCTAACCTAAAACTAAGCCTAAAATTAAAACTGTACCCTAACCCAACACCCTCACCTGACACCCTAACCCTAATGTCACCAGAAGTGACATGCTTCTTTATTCTGCAAGAGTTCCCCCTGTCCCATGGATGAGGAAAGAAAGGAATTTTACCAACATTGGTTTTAGTTAACCACAATTTATGTAACTTTTATTATTAATAAACATATTACATATAATAAATGACAAAGACAATCATAACACACTCTCATTCCATTCATTCACACAATTCTCCCTTTCTCACTCATTCTTCCATCCATTCCTCTGCACTTCTTGGAGTTTTTTACATGGTCCTCTGGGGCTGAAGGCTATGGATGATGAAGCCTGCAGAACTTCCATCATGACAAGGGACTCTCAAGTCTGACTTTTTATAATAGTCTGAGGTTCCTTGCAAAGTCAGGCATTTCCATCACTGCAAAAAGCAGGACTCATAACTTCACTGACATAAGGGCTCATGCTGACACAGATGACATTAGAACTCTCTCGACAATCCTGACACGGCAAACATTAGGTTTCCTCATCCGTGTACCTCAACCAGTACACTTCCATTTGGCTCGCAAGGGTCTCATGACACGTATTTCATTAGATGCCATCAAGCATGAACACAACGAACTTTATGATACAAGTTAGAGTGCTGGCATGGCAACTTAACAGGCTGTAATGTACACTCCAAAGTCCAACTTAGCAGGCAAGTTTCAGAGTTCCTCTTCTATTCAGGAGGAAGATCTCTCTTCTGCCAGCAACTTTCCAAAGTCCAACTTACACAGACATTCACTTTCATAGAATTCTATAGGGGATCAGGCTTGCACTAACCCTAACCCATCAGGCTGAAGTATGAAAAGGCCTCAGGTCAAACTGTTTCACTCCAGAATTTATTCCCCACCACCACCCTCCATCAGCTTGTTCCTTTTTGGAAGACTACTTCTATGATCCGTGGCCATGAATTTGTACTCTCTTGACATTTTAACCTTTTGACTTATTTTCCCTTACATGTAATTTTTAACTGGCAGTGCTGTTCTCAAACAGCTAGCTTTGTTCTTCAGCCTCTCCTGTGGCTGTGATCAGACATAGCAAAAAAGGGGGCAAAAGGCATCTCTGAACTAGAAAACCTGGTTTAGAGGATTGGAAAGGCCCACATGCTGTTGCTTCAAGATACCTCTGAGGCGCCCCTTTTTTAGAGCTAAACACAGTCCCTTCACAATTTCAGCCCAAGATCTGGAGTTATCTGAAAGGAGGATGACTTACTCATTAGTACAGAGAACTATAGTGGCTAGCTCATTATATCTCTATATTTTTTCCATTATATCTGCATTTAGTTCCACTGAGTCTCTGTAGTACAACAGGTGGTCTTCTAGGAGGAGGAGGAAAAACAGAGATAATGGGAGCAATGCAATCACCCAGAGAAAGACAGTGCTAGATGCAACTGGGTAGAATTCAGCCTAGTATGGAGACAAAAGGAACGGAAAGAGATAAGCCCCAAATCTGTAATTTTAAAACATTTAAGTCCTGTCTTTGATTAAAAATCTCCATGAAGTGTAATTATCATCAGGGTACCTCAGAGGGATAGTGTGTGGCCCTCACATTTCCAACCCTTTCCTAATCCATATTTTCTAGCACAGCCATGGGACAGGCTAGAAGTTAAAGCTATTCTCATCAAGTTGTCTTGTCTATTCTGCTGCAAATAAAGCTGTTTTATTCTGAGTACCCAATAGGACAAGGACGTCAACAGGTGTGCTGTGAAGATCAGTCAATAAATAAAATGTAAGATGTTCAGGTCAGCATGAATCAGCATAAAAAACTGGCTTGCAGTTCATTTAGGACAAGAGTAGTAATACGTGGCTCTCAACTACTGATCTTCAACCTCAATCAGCCTAGCTAGCATGGTTGGTGGCTAAGAATTAGCTCAACAATATCTGTAAAGCTCCAAAATAGCCATTCATCCTCAAGATGGTTTACACAGAAAAGGACCAAAAATGTGGAGTCTTGACAGTAAATAGTTGTGAAGTCGGAAAGTTTGCTGGGCTGGAGTTTGTGAACACAAATCTTTGGAATCAAAATACTTCTCCATAGATATCTCAGACATTTATAGTGAATCATTAACATATAAAGCTTCTGTTAGTATGAAAAATGTACTTTTGGGATTTCATTTCCTACAGAACAAGTAGAAGGCATCAAAAAGCCCTGTGAAGATAACACATTGCAACAACATGTGTGAAACCTCACTGACATCAGAAATATGGAATCTGTCTTACTAACACAGAACTGCAAAGGATGTTGTTCCTTCAGGCCTTGCAGCAAACAGGAAAACAAAGGTATATAAAATGTTGGCAGTTTTCCAGAAGCTGGTTCCTTGCTTTCTAGGAACTGATTTCTTGGCATCATTCTTAAATACATATGCTGTTTTCTCTGGAGCCCACAGTCTCAAATCCATAGATGCACCTGTTTAAACCATGTCCAACTGCAAAAAAATAAAATTAACGTATTTAGAAAACAGAGTTCAGAGTCAAGTTTTCTTAGGAGACTAAAAGGAAGTAATTACTGCATTCTATATAGCCTCCTTTAAACCTTGGAAAAGGTGTAGTAATAAAAATATAGTGTTCATTGGTGCTTAATTTATCTTCTTTAGCATACAGTAAAAACTGTTTGTGATATCGCCTAGCAATTCATTCATAAATGTTGAATGGATGAATGCAACCAACAAATATTTAAAATGCTGCTCACACAGTGTTATTTTGTATAATTCTTTGGCAAAGGAAAAGGTAGTATGAAAAATCAACACAGTATCATTACCATTCACACTTAATGATAACATTTTAATAAGGTTTCATTTTAAATGTTCTTACCACCCGGAGACTTCCGGTTATACGGTGGGAAAAATGTGAATGAATTAATGAACAAATAAATGAATAATGGATGAAACAACTAAATAAGAGAAAAAAATTACTGTAGGACAGATTGACATTGGACCACATTAATAGTGGACTTCTCCACTGATTCTTAATACCAACATTTGCATCGTTGGCATCTATCGATCCCAGTGCTGAAGAAATTGTAATTCAGAATGTTTGCTGATAGCCTTTGGCGACCTGAATGTTTTCAACCTATCCCTATGCTGCATGATCAAAAGTCAGGAATTATGACACTGGTGAGAGTTTCTCCCAACACAAACAACAAAATCAGTTAAGTAAATTCACAAATGGACACTATATGTGGATACTACACTTCCTACAAATACACTCAATAACAGAATAGTCATATATCATATGACTAAATATAAAAAGCTAGCAGCAGATAACAATGTCCTTGCTGGGTTCTGCACACAGACAACAAAACAAAACGTCTTCTTTTGCTTGACATCTTCTTCATGGCCAGATGTGTTTCAATCCAAACCTTTCTGGTCTGCAGTGGACAACTTTTTGAAATTGCACAGTACTATATCAATACCTGACAGTACTCACAATATAAAAGGAATTTAAAAATATTTTCCTTAGGTCTGTTTGTGCTGGGAGATCCTTTCTATGTATCCTCTTTGGTTTTGAAGCTCTAAATTGGGAGATTTTGTTTGGGAATTGTACTACAAAAAACCAGGGCACTCCATTGGGGAAGGTCGCTCTTCCATACACTTCTCCTATAATGAGGTGTTTAGAATGTGAACATGCCCTCTTTCTACATTTGTTTATAATCATAGCCCTCTTTAGCAAATCAGCACACAGATTTGTTTGCATGCCTAAGGCTCTGAGAGAGAGAGAGAGAGAAGTGTGCGTGTGTGAAAAGTACTAATCCAACACTAGTTCTATGGCAAGGACTAGAGACACAGTTTTCTTTCCTTCCTTAAAACTAGCTAGCCAAAGGAGAGGAAGAGAGTTTTCCATGGGATTGTTCAAACTTTCCCACAGTTCCCAGTTGCTAAAAAAGTAAAAACATTTCACTTTTTTCCCACTATAACAGCCGGTCCACCTGGCTGTCCCAAGAAAACATTTCAAATCTTTGTAATTTGTCCTAAACCGAAAGAGATGCCAATGTACATTTTCAGCCGCATCCATTGAGCGGTTTGGATCAGAGACGCGCTGGACGGCGGTGCCTCAGAGCACAAGCTGTAGTTAGAGGCCTGGGATTGTAAGCTGCTTCAGCTGACAGCCCTGGTTCTCCATAAAACTTTTAGGTGACTCCCAAGGATTCCCAACAGTGTGGGAGAACTTAACAGCTTCCAAGGGCATGGCCACCACCACGTATTTCATTGTACATACTCAGAGCCTAAAAGCACCCTTGCACATACTGCAGCCAGGGCCATGGAGGATATTAGCATGGCCACAGCCATGCTTTCGGGAGCACGTGAAGTATAAAACTGCCATGGAAAGCCAGTAAAGTACTCGATAATCCCTGGCCTCTAAATGCACATCTATCCTTATGTATATTTTTCCTTCACAGGAGAAGGGAGAGGGAATCTGCTACCCAATCTGAGAGCCACTGCATTTTAACTTAAGATAAAAGGAAACCTGAAGGCATCTGAAAATCCACAGCAGGTTTCACAGCTGTGCCCCCACATGTGAATTGCCTGTCGCCCTGAAAAGTGCTTACCAGATCGTCCAAATCTCCAGGTTCATCCACCAATTGTGATGTTTCCATGGGCTCCTCTTTAGAAGACAAGAACTGCAAAGGCAAAATGAAATACAATCAAGAATTATAGTTTAAAAATTACAAATAGCAGCAACATTAATATAAAGCAGCGTAACAATTATACTAAGTAAATTCTTTAAACTATGGGTGTTTTTCCACCGCGCTCCTTTAATCCAGATCTAAGAAGATCTGGATCTAAGGAATGGGTACTTCCCTTAATCCGGATCTAGCAGATCCGGATTAAGGGAAGTACCCAGTGTGTTTCCATGGGTGGTCTAGCACCCAATAGCAATGGGTGCTAGCCACCCTGCCGTGGAAACACCAGAGCACCCATTTGGAAATCCAGATCAACCCACGAGGGGTCTGCCTGTCACCCCAGGTGTTTGGGGGGACAGGGGGTGCAATCTCCGAAGTGGTTCCAAAGTGGCTCTGAAGTCACTTTGAAGTCACTTCGAAGTCTGTGCAAAATAGCTCTGGAGCGTCTATGAAGTCTGTGCTGATCTTCGGAGTAAACTTCGAAGTGACTTCGGAGTGACTTTGGAGTGCGTGCTTGGGCTAGCTGCAAATTGCTGGAGTTCTGTCCCGCCAGATTGTTGTGGCTTTTCAAATGCAAAAAACAGACTCCTGGAGGTGTATAACAATAAGGATTTAAATTAAGAAGCACCTCTGCAGCCTCCTTGACTTTCAAAAGCTCACAGAAGGGGGGAGGGGAGCAGAGAATTCAGACCCGTTCTCAGGCAGGAGGTAAGAAAAGATCAAAATGGCAGAGCAGGTAGGAAATACTCAGCCCCAGGGCAGCCAGGATGATCAAGCCTCCATTGTTAATACTGACACTTCTAAGTTTGATTCTTTAGCTTCCTTAGAACAAGTCAGGGCTGTTTTGAAACAAGAACTGAAAAAAGCTCTGTCCCAATTTGATCACCCTTTAGAAGCATTGACTGCAGCTATTAATGAGACTAAAGAAACTGCTGCTGCAACCCTAGATCAAGCTACTACTGTTCAATCAGATCCGAATGATTTGGTGAGTGATGTTCTATATCTTCTTGAACAGGTGTTGAATCTGGGATGCCGCTCCCGTCTGAATAATGTACGCTTGAGGGGTCTTGGGGAGGGCTCCGAGGGGCCCAATGCTGCAGATTACCTTATTTCCTGGTGGTCAAAGCTAAAGCCAGAATTGGATATATGAAGATCTGATACTGCCAGGCCACAAGGGAGCCACAGGCCACGTCTGCCAGCTGACAAGCCCCCAAGGGACTTAATTGTAGCTTTCGAGTCTTTTACAGCTAAGAACAAAATTCTATAAGCCTTTGGTCATGGTGATACACATTTAGTTTATGAAAACCAAAAGATTGCCATATACCAGGATCTGGCTCCTGAGGTACTGGATAAGAGAAAGCGTTTTAGTGACATTACTCTTACATTACAAAGAAATAAGGTGGCCTATAGGTGGGGCTTTCCCTGCTTTTTGGTCATCACTGGAAAGAACGGACAGCAACACCGGACCAACTCTCCTGAAGAGGCCGCTCCTATCCTGACTTTGTCGTCCCCTGATAGTTCTTCTCCTGCTTCTACATCTCAAGGCTGTCAACCAAGCACGGACCAACATACGCAACTTAACACTTGCACTTCTGCAACAAAGTCGTCTGTCAGCACATCAAGGCCTCTCCATCCCAGACACTGGAATACCTCCAGACCAACAAGGATCCCTGATATGTTTGTGAAAAAATGACTTTATACTCAACAGGGGAATAGCTTATAAATACTTTACCATTGGTTTTTTTCACTGATAGCGAATCTCAATGGTAATTTTGGTATCCATTTATAACGACTGAATCTTCATTTTCAATTCACTATATAGCTAAAACTAAGTCCTCCCTGAAAACAAAACTATATGTTCCTTTAATAATCAGGTTATTCTGCTCCTCCCTTATGAGATCCTAGCTAGTCTCTATAGAAGTTGTATAAACTAAATGTTGCACTACTTTTTTTTGCAGGTCAAATCTGTTCTAAAGTCTGTATTTGACTTATAAGATTTTTCCAGATCCACTTCCATGCACTTCAGTTTTTGAGGTCACCGCAGTCAGCTCATTCTATTCTCAATAGGACCCTTGACTTTTGTCAGGATAAGATGTTTCATATACTTAACTTATGCTGAGTCTCTTTATTTCAGTGCAGGCCTCATTGAATACTATTCATTTTATACTTAACAGGGGAATATACTCTTATCTGGCGAGACAAGGAACTAAATTTGTTTACCTGATACAGGCTGCCTTAGTATGCCGCTCGTCCACACAGGTCCCTTGACAAGGGTCTGGCCATTATTTGGCTCAGGCCCAGGAGGCATTGCTTCTAACAATACAGGACATTTCCCTCTTGTATTAAGTTCACTGTTTATGCTGGTATTCATGTTCCTTTGTTGGTTCTTTGAGAAAAGAGTAAGGGTTGCCAATAGGATTTCATTATACTCTATTATGATATGCCTCTACTGTAGTTTGTCTAGACCAGTGATGGTGAATCTTTTGAGCTTGGTGTGTCAGAATTCGCAAGAAAACCTAGCTTAACTCGGGTGCTCTGTCACATCTAGAAATATCTATAATTTTGTGATATTTGTAGCTCTAGTAAAAAAGTTATATTTTTGATATATGTATTTTATTAAAAGCAAAAACAAATAATTCTTTACATTAGTGACTTTTGTTGCTGAATTTTGTTTGCTAAATCTCCAATTGAAAGTTGGTATTTCATACACTTCAAGAACAAGCAAGCACTACACGCCCAGGTGCTGGGGTGACCAGATGTGTCACCCAAAGGGCTTGGCGTGTCACCTGTGACACGCGTGTCATAGGTTGGCCATCACTGGTCTAGACTCTTAATCGGCTTTTCTTTTTTTGATTATGACTGATATTCACTTTTCACATACATATATTTCCTTACTAATTTGCTTTCATCCAATACTTCTAACTGCCTCCTCTTTTCCTGTAAGTCTTCCCAGATTTGCCTATTCCTTGTTCTCTTATGTCTATCTTGTAATAATTGTTTTCTAAAATATTATCTTTCTCTCCCTTTGTCATCTAATATAAACTTCTAAACTTATAATCTGCCCTGTATCACAGCCTTACAAGCTTCCCATACTATGTCTCTTGACACCACTTCTGTATCATTTATCATATAACTATTTATTTCCTCCTTAAGTTTATTCCTTTCCTGATCCTTCATGTGGACAAACCACCTGGGATGATGGGCAGACCCCTCATGGGTAGATCCGGATTAAGGGAAGCACCCAATGTGTTTCCACAGGAGATGTATCACCCATTAGCAATGGGTGCTAACACCCCTGCCGTGGAAACACCTTTGCACCCTTCTGGGGAATCCGGATCTACCCATGAGGGGTCTGCCCATCATCCCAGTTGGTTTGGGGGACTGGGGGGTGCAGTCTTCGAAGTGACTTGAAGGGAACTTCTACTTCACTTCGAAGTGCCTTCGAAGCCAAACTTGGGGGGGAGGCCCCCAAGGGTGCCCCCTCCCCCTAGCCTCCTTTGGTTCCCATTGCCTGTTTCTCGTGGAAACAGGCTCCCTTTAATCCGGATTTTCTGGCAGAAGACCCCATTGTAGACCCCATTAATGGGGTCTACAGAAAATCTGGATTAAAGGCTAGAAAGTACCCATATGATCCGGATTTCTCCAGCGGCAGTCGAAACAATTGGGTCCCAAATGGGTGCCATGGTGGAAATCGGATCATCCAGCTCACACCCAAATGGGTCCTTAATGGGTGCAAAAATGGGTACTTTCTGACAGTGGAAAAACACCCTATATCTCCAATTTCTCTCTTTAGTTTCCATCAAACACTTCAACTTTAATTTTAAAGGTGCATGATCCAACAGCCATATAGGTAGTGTTTTTCCATCTTTTACCTGTATTTTATTTCTCTTTTTCCCCAGAATGTAATCTATCCTTGAGTATGTATTATGTCTTCCTGAATAGTAGGTATATCTACTTACCCCTGATTCTATGTCCATAAGATCCTGTAATCCATATTCATCTATATTTAGCCTTCTATTTCCTCTACATCTTTGTGAAGTTAATTCCATGTTATAATCTCCTGCTATCAGAACTTCTCCCTCAGCATATTCATTTACCTTTCTCAATACTTTCTTAATGTATTGTTTTTGATTGGCATTTGGACCATATATTGAGACTAATGTTATTTTCATATTTTCCAATAACCCTTTCACCATTACCCATCTCCCCTCTTTATCTCTTTTAATATTTAACAAACTACTCCTTATCAATATAGCTACTCCTCTGGCGTTGTTAGTTCCCCTGGATTCAAAAATATTATTCCAATTAGCATTATTTAATAAATATAATCAATTCTTGTCTCTTATGGGTCTCTTGAAGAAAAATCACCTCTGCTCTATGGTTATGAGCTCATTGTATAAGTCTTGCCCTTTTCACTGGAGTGTTTAATCCATTTACATTAACTGAGATACATATAATTTCCCTCATCTATTTTTCTATTTATAACCTTTTCACAATTTCCCCCTTTTATTACCCTCTTCCCCCTCCACTCAGGTCCAGTCCCCCCCCCCAATCCTGTGATTGGAGGGGAGGAAGAAGGCTTGGCCCCACAGGCCTCCTCTCCCTCCTTCCCAGACCTTCTATCGGATCTGTGTTGTCCTACTTTGTTCCCCTTCTTCCATTAACTATCAATATATTTCTCCCTATTACCCACCCATTTCCCCCACATTTTCAATTAATCCCCATTCCCATTCCCTTTTTTCTCTTTTTAATTTTTTTTGTCCTTTATTTGTTTGATTTTCTCTTCTGCTTTGATTTGTTAGGTCCCTGACAGTCTCACTCTCTCTTCCTTCTTGCGTCTCTTAATGTCGCTTCCATTCTCTGAATCTCTTCCAGACCAATCTTCTCAAGACCTTGTTCCAGTGCTTCCATCATTGAACATTCCTCAAGTGAGGGCTGTAATGCAGCTGCAGCTGTTGTAATTCCTTCTGAATCTCCCTGTGCTGACAACGTTGCTTCTTCTATTCCTTTGACTCCCTCTGCTGTACTTTTCCTCGCCCTTTTTTGCTTTCGTTTCACTGTCTGGAAGCCGTCCTTGTCTTGTCCTTCAGACTCTTGAGAACTAAGGCCCAGATCTAAAAGGCTTTTTTCCCTTTGTTCAATATCTTTTGCTTTATACTGTTTATTGTCCTTGAAAACCAATATTGTTGCTTGCAGAACCCATGTATATTTTTGTCCACCCTTTGTCAGCTTCTGTGTAATTTCATGCATTTCCACTCGTCTCCGAAGCATTTCCCGTGACAAATCAAGGAGGGGCCAAACTTTATTGTTTTCATACTTTAAGTCTCTTATCTTCTGCAACTCTTTATAAATTTTCTCCTTTATCCGTTCATGAGTAAATTAAATTATTTTATCTCTAGGACTATCTCTGCTGCTAAAAACCCAATTAGATGCAAACAACACATCCATGTCATAAAGATATTGAGGAAAAGAAATTGCTTACGCACAGAATCAAACTTCGTATTTCCCACCAAGAAAGCACTAAGTATCAACAATGTATTTTTATTTTTACTTGATGCAATCTGCAAGAGAACCTGCAGAGCCTGTAAGGCACCATGGTACAGTAGGGAACTGAGTGTGATGTTGCAGGCTGGACAGTGACTAGGGCATAAACAGAGCAAATCTCAATGCGAATCAGACCAAATATGGTTATGAGCACATCCTCGTGCCTACTGTTGGCAGCTTGTGGCAACAATGAGAGCTCAGCTTTTGTACTGAAGAGACCTTGGGTACAGGGCAGGATAAAAATGCAAATAATAAATAAACAAAATACTGAATGACCACTGCAGTCCCATGTCCTGCTTTGAAGTGCATCAGGATCCAGGAGCAATCATCCCTAACTCACTGCCTGGCATATGAAAAAATGTGTGGGCTGCAATCGGAAAAACTCTTAATTTTAGCATAAGAACTACAAGTCCCTTCAAGGACAGAAGGTTTACAAGCCACATTTGCAGACTTGAGCAGGAGAGCTCACATACATGTACACCAAAGACCCACTGAAAAATGAAGAAAGAACTGCTGGCACAGCCCAACGTGTTGTTGGCGCGTCATTCTCTAGAGTTCTTTCCATTTCATTTTGAGCCCAAGAGGTTCTGAACAAGTTGCTCTCTTTCTTACTCTGAGAAAGCTGTGAAAAAAAGCTTTAAGCAATTTGCCTGGGATGCAGAAGACCAAGGGCAGGGCAGAGAGAGAATGGGGAAGAGGACAAAACGAGGACTGGAAAAAGGTGTGCAAGGCAGCCTAAACTGGAGCCGAAAGAGGCCTCTAAGGCAAACAGAGGTATTTGTTATCCAAAATGACTCAGCTCCTATGAGAACTTATCTCATCAGCTTTCTGTAAGCATTTATCATTGCCACCATTTAAAGCCAAACACAAACAATGCTTTTTAATCAACTGGAGTTCCAAGTTCTTCTTTATCAGTAACAAAGATCCAAGATTTTTAAACAGGCTCAACAAACCAGATCTAGCAAAGTAACAAGTCAGCAAAGGTCTGACTTGCTCCTGAGTAGATGAGCTTGTATGGAATTGATCCACAATTAAGGGATAATAAAGGGACACATCAACTATGGATAGGCTGGAAGATTTCAATACAGTTGGAGACAGGGACCAGCTATCAGGAATAAGCGTCTATATAAATAGAAAGCTGCATTTGGCTTTGTTTAATAAGTCATCAGATGGTTTGAAGAGAGGACCTTTTATTACCAAGAACATGCTACCAAGTCTTAGCAGCCACTGCTTTATTCTTATGGATACCTTTTTGGCATCTTCCCTTGTCAGAGGGCTCTCTTCACTTTCTTCCTTGGTGATTAAGGAAATGCCATCTAAGAATAAGAAAACACAACATTATTGAACTGTGAAACTTCACAATCACAAAAGAAAATCCACAATCAACTGCTACCACTGTCTGCAAATAAGCAAATCTATATTCACACACAATGGTTGAATAAATTACTCTTTGAAAGACCTTTTTAAACTAAGCTACTTAAAAGGAAAAGAGAGTGTGACGGTTTCAGGGGTCAGGCTGCAATGGGCAGTAAGGTTCCCATGTCCCTTGCAAGCCTGTTTGCTGAAGGCAGGGCTTTCTGCCTAGGCAAAGCCCTTGCAAGCTGAGTTTGCAAGCCCTGTTGCAAGCCCTGGGCAGAGGCTGCAAAAAGGGCGGGAAATCCTGTGCGGGCCTGAGTGCAAGGATTGGCTACAGCTGATTTTTGGAGGGAAAAGCTGTCCGGGGATCTGAGAGCTGGAGGGGCTAGAGGAGGAGTTCCCACCAATCAGGCGTGTGGAACAGGCACCTCTATCAGGAGTTTCCAGCAGCATTTTATTGCAGCAATTTTCCCTAGGAGGTGACAGCCAATCAGGGCCACAGGGAAAAAGGTATAAAGGAACTCAGATTACAGCAGACTATGTCTTCGTGCTGGGACAAGTGCTGAAGGGAACAGAAGAGAGCTGAACCTGAGGGAGCTGGACCAGTAGCTGACCATTGGTCTTGTGGCTGAGTAACTTCAGAAGGAGACAATCGTGGAGGATTGTGGCTCTGAGGGAGACTTCACTAGCAACTGACCAGACTGGATGATCGGTCAAGCAAGGATGGGCCGTGCCTTGTGATCATCTAGAGCCACGTTCTGGTACACTGGCTTGGCTTGGGCTGTGGCAGAGCAAGCCAGAGGGGGAGGAACGTGGAGAGGTTTGTCTTTTAAAAAGGAACTATTTTCTTTTAGGGAAAGGGGTAGCTCCTAACCTTAAGAGACTTACTGAGTTAAGCCAACAACTACCTGAACCTTATTTCCTTTCTAGTATTGCTTGTGTATAATAATAAACCTGTTTTAGTTTACTGTTCAGACCGCTTGCTACCCGTGTCTGTGTTTTACACTGTAGTACTCGGCCATTGCACGAACTCAGCGTCCTAAAGAGGCCAAGCTACTCCTAGAGAGGGCAGGCACTTACAGGATTGCTGGGGATAGTGACAGCCATTTTTCCACATTCTATTCTAGTCGAAAAATTTAGCTCCAACCAAATACCCCTCCCCCCCGGATGTGGGGGCATTCGAATCCAAGCACAGATATTCTATAGAATATTCATACCCAGAACAAATCCCACCAGTCCTCCTTTCTGAGCTCTACTTTCCCACCCCTTCTCCACTCACCTTACCTCCTTGCCGTTGCCATCCGCGGTGCCTTCTCTACACCGCCACCGCTGCCACTGCTGTCCTGGGCCTCTTGGCAAGGCCCTCTGGAACCATGAGCAAGCTCCAAGTGGTAAATGTGTTTACGCCCCAGGAGCCTGCTTGTAGTTCCAGAGGACCCTGGAAAAGGCCCACACTGCCACCGGAGCATGCCGCCCATGTAAGGGGGCCCCAGGGAGGCAGGTGGGCAGGCGTGCTCTGGTGGTGGCACGGGTCTTTTCTAGGGCCCTGTGGAACCGTAAAAGGCTTCCAAGGGCTAAACTGAGGCTTATATTTAGCCCTTGGAGCCCTTTTGTGGTTCCAGAAGGCCCTGGAAAAGACCCACGCCGCCAACAGAGCAGAAAAGCCCCCCCCCGAGAGGATGCAGGGGGGAGGCTGGCCAGGGGGTGGCTGGGGTAGCTTCTATGGGTACTGGATTATCCGATTCATGGACAGATAGGGCCCTTCGAATAGACTGAAGAGGCCTAAACGTTGCAGCCTGATTTGTAAGGGAGGTGTTCCAGTGTGACGTTAATCATTCTGGCTGCCCTTTTCTGCACCTTTTGCAGTTCCACAATATCCTTGTTGAGGTGTGGTGACCAGAATTGTACACAATATTCCAAATGTGGCCTCACCATAGATTTATAAAGAGGCAAAATGACACTTGCTGACTTATTTTCTATTCCCTTCCTAATTATTCCCAGTATTGAATTAAGCTTTTTTCGCTGCTGCAGCACAAAGGGTTGACACCTTCATTGAACTGTCCACCAGAACCCCGAGATCGCTTTCCTTTCCCTGACTCTATTATCCTACGGTTCCCTCAAGGATTCGTGCCTAGGGTTTGCTCTACTTTTCATAGGAGCCAGTCCATCCATATCCCTGCACTGTATCTGTCCCAGGATCAGGAAGGGAACTCACACCTCCTCAATGTTAAGAGAGCTCTCTCCTTTTATGTTAAAAGGACATTGCCCTTCAGGAAATCAGATGCCGTATTTGTTCTCTTTAACAGTGTTAGGAAGGGAGAAAAGGCTTCTTCTAAAACCATTTCCTCCTGGATAGTCAGGTGTATTCACTTAGCCTATACGACACCAGGCAAGGACCCTCCTAAGGACGTTTGGGTACACTCCATGCCCTCAGCCTCTACCTCCACAGCCTTTTATAGCAGGGCCTCATGGGAGGGAATATGCAAGGCTGCCACTTGGGCATCCCCACCTACTTTCACCCACCACTATAAACTAGGCATGTTTAGATTGGCGGAGGCATCATTTGGGAGGAGAGTTGTGGGACATTTCTCAGATCTCCTCTCCCTAGTCTCTCTCCCGAATGTTACTCATCTTGGGTACTTCCCATCCGTCAGGTATTCCTTCTTGGTTCCATCTTCTGAGAAAAGAACACCGGTACTTACCACAGGGTGGTGTTCTAGAAGACGGAGAGAGAAGGAATGCCGGCCCTCCCACAACTAGGGAGAAGAGCTGTACCTAGTTACCTCTTTTGAATGTTTGAACCCTGTTTGTTGGGCCTCTGTATTTGGTTGCCATTACTAGTAAATAATTTCACAGACAACTGCAGTCTCCGGCTTCTTACTTTATTTTGCTCCAGAAGGACTGGGGTACTGCTAGGGGGCACTGGCTTTTATAGTCTAGTGCGCCATCTGTCCCTTCCTGCAAGTAGTCGAAGATATACCCATCCATCCATCAGGCATTCCTTCTCTCTCCGTCTTCTGGAACACCACCCTACGGTAAGTACCGGTGTTCTTTTTTGGGCCAGCATGAAGGAGTTAAAAATAAAGGGTGTGAGAGGAGAAGGTAAGGCAGGATAAAATGGTGTAAGACCAAAGCAAGATTGGGTGAGAGGCCAGGGTGCAATAGGAATTCCTGCAAATCACTGTAAACACCCAAGTAAAAAAATAATTCTCCCCTTAGTAACCCTGTGACTAATGAATCAAATTTAATTGAGAATTGGGTACAATCAAACTGGACACACTCAGACTTGATTGCCAACAGCCTGTTTAATCCTGTCATCACTTAAATAGAACATTTGCAACATCACTTTTTTTCCTCCTTTAGTTGTGTTATTTATTTTTAAGACATTGGATTTAAGAGGTGACCTTTTTGAACATATCTATCCCTACATCCACACAATATAGAACTTTTTTATCACAAGATTTCCAATTTACTCTGAAAACGGCAAGCTTTGTCTGCATCATTTAGTCTACCACATACTAAATATCATTTGACATACCTTGTATAATAATCTCCCAAAAATCAGTTAAGCGTTTATCTTCTACTTGCTTTTTCAGGGTCTCCAGAAAATCATTAAAGCACTGCGCTTCTGACAGCTGAAACAATAATGATAACAAATAAACAAAACTAAGAAATCAAATCCAACACTAAAGCAGGACTTTTCTTCATATATTACAACCCTGTTCTTGGAATATGGAGGATATTATTTTCACCCACAGCACTGATATGTGGCTCAGCTTTTATACTCAAGAACCGTCAATGGTGTCAATGCCCTAATGTTAAAGTGTTTGGGGAAGCTGTTCAGGAAAAGATAAGTGGCACTATCGCCAGCTGTAGTGTTTCTACTTTCTTTTAAAGAACAAGCATGCTCTTATCAATAACAGGGATTTGGTTCATTCTCGGATCACTACTGCAAATGCGGAGATTGCTCTCCAGTGGAAATCTACAGATCAATTAAACATAGACAGATGGATTAGCCATACATGGTCATTATTGATTAATGAACTCATCACAGTGCAACAGTATAAGATGCAAGCCCTGGAACAACAAGCTCGACGCATCGAGAAATGGACACCTTTCATCTCTCAGACACAAATCGATCCCAGACTTCGACCCTCTTCCTCCTTCTCAGCACCATTTTTGAAACAAAAGATATTGGTGCTTTTTCCAGATTTTTCATTCTAGACTGCATTGGATAAATTTCGATTGAATTGTATGGACTATACGATCCTCAGAAGTGTATATTTGGATTATGTTATTGTTTTTTTATGTTTGTTGTTGTATATTAATAATAATAATTTAAAAAACAAATAAAAATAAAAAAGAGAGAGTAAAAAAAAGAACTGTAAAGAGAGCAATACACTGCCATTTCTTAAAAATGATAACCATCCCTTTTCCTTTTTGGCTGAAAGAAGAGTTGGTTTTTCTATCCGGGTTTCCCCACCCTTAAGGGGGACTTAGGGCAGCTGTCAAACCTGTTCTCTTTGGATGGCAGTAGGCATGCCAGACGACTGAGGGAGGGTGCCCCTCCTGATGCAAATTAGTGCCGATCTTCTCTTATCTCCAGTCTCCCTTGGTCACTGTGCCAGGCAACCGCATGAGATAAATCTGCCCGTGACAGTCACGTCCAGGGAGGACAATGAAGCTGGTTCTGAGGCACCTGTTTTTGGGAGTAATCCTTACCCCCAACTGGCTCTGGCTCTTGGTGTCTGGTTTGGGGGCACTGGCTTGTCTTTTCCCAATATTTTCTGGTTGGCATGACTGGTGCTCCTGCGAAGCTTTGGTCTCTCTCTCAAACTGGGAGATGAGCAGTGCTATCAACACGTTTGCTCCCAAGTGCCCTTGGCATGCTTGTAGGGCCCGAAAACCTCCTCAGTATTCCATGGAGCAATGGGCTATGGAACAGGAAGGTCGCCAGCTAGAACACAGGAGGTGTAAATCCGGCTGTGAGTCTGACTGAGCACAGCTTAGAGCACATTATCATGCCAGCAGCAAAAAGAAGTGTTTTCTCCACCACCATTGAGTCCTCAAGTAGCCGTCCAGTGGAGCTCTTCAGAGGGTAAAACCGAGCTCAAGGAAGTAGGAGTCAGGGCCATGCAAGATCAGCTGTGACAAATTTGCAAAGCACTTTGAGGACAAAATCGCTCAGATTCGTAGGGGATTAGATGTGACAACTGGACACAGCCCAGAGGAGATGTCCAGAGAACTGTCTGGTCCAGTGCTTTTGGATCAGTTTCAATTATTGCAGCCTGAGGATGGGGACAATCTGCTTGTGGGGGTGGGACAATGACCTGCTCTCTGAATCCCTGCCCCTCCTGGCTGGTAAAAACTAGCCAGCAAGGCATGACTGGGTGGATCCAGGAAGTAGTGAATGCCTCTCTGAGGGATGGGGTGGTTCCACTGGCCCTTAAACAGACTGTAGTACAGCCCCTCCTAAAGAAGGCTTCCTTGGATCCAGAAGATCTAAACAACTATTGCCCGGTGGCTAACATATTGTTTTAAGGCAAGGTTCTAGAGAGGGCTGTGGCTGTTAACTGCAGGCGTGTTTGGAAGAAGGTGATGATCTAGACCCATGTAAATCTGGCTTCAGGCCCGGTTATGGCACAGAAACAGCCTTGGTTGCCCTGGTTGATGATCTACTCCAGTTGTTTCTCCTGGACCTCTCAGTAGCTTTTGATACTACTGACCACGATATTCTCCTGGAAAAGCTAGTTTAGGAGTTTTAGGAGTCAGAGGCAGTGCTTGGCATTGGTTCTGCTCTCATCTCCACAGCCAATATCAGACAGTGGTAGTAGGAGATACTGATTCGACACCCTGGGAACTCACTTGTGGGGTTCCCAAGGGGTCTATCTTATCTCCCATGCTATTTAACATCTACATGAAGCCACTGGGAGAGGTCATCAGGAGATTTGGAGTGAGATGTTATCACTATGCAGATGATACCCAGCTCTGAATCAGGAGAGGTGGTTGAAGTGCTTGACAAGTGTCTGGAGGCGGTAATGGGATGGATGAGGGCCAATAAACTGAAGCAGAATCCAGACAAGACAGACGTCCTGCGTGTCACAGGGTCTCAGGTCCGTATAGTTGGGAGACATCCTGTCCTTGATGGGGTTGCAATACCCTGGAAGCGGCAGGTGCATAAGAGTACTATTTTAGGTTCACTCAACCACTTTAACATTGAGATTAGTGTATTTTCTTTACAAAGAAAGTGCATGTAGACTTCTAAATTTCAGCACTGAATACATTTTCCACAAATATTACCTTAATAGCTTCTTCTCTGAAAGCCTTAATACAGTTGATGCTTTTCATATAGTACAGGTGACCCCTATTCTCCAAAAACTGGTGGATGTGGTTTATGAGCTGCTGACTGACTAGAAGATAAGAAGCAGATGATTAAGTATATTATTATAAAACATCATCATTATGCACCTCATATAAACTACACATGTATTTAACCACTGGTAAAATAAGGCAGGAAAAGGAACAATCTTGCTTCCTGGAGAAATGGTCCCCTACGTTGGACAAAGCTACAATGGAAAACCACTTGAGACCCAACTCTACATTTCCATCAACCTTCATGAACTACAGACTTCAGTAGTTCAGTGAGCCCGTTTGGTCTAGTGGTTAGGGAGTTGGACTCTTATCTGGGAATACTGGGTTTGATTCCACTCCCCCCATGAAGCCAGCTGGTGACCTTGGGCTAGTCACAGCTCTCTTCTGGGCTCTCACAGCCCCACCTACCTCACAGTGTGTTCTGTTGTGGGGAGAAGAATAGAAGCTTTGTCAGCCACTTTGAGTCCCCTTAAATGGGTGAGAAAAGCAGGGTAGAAAAGCCAACTCTTCTTCTTCAAAAAAAATATATCCTCATACTTACTTCCTCAATAAGACAGCTTCCCTATTAACACCAGAACATTATGTAGTTTATATTCTAATTTTGTTATTCATCCAGTTTGTAATAATGTTAAAGTTCTATGTTGTAGTGATGTAAGTTGAAATAAAAATGTTTTAAACAAAATAAAAATAATTTGCATATGCAAGTGGGGGCTTGTTCAGTTCAATTGAATTTTTGCATATTGAAACAACCAGATGTTTAGTTCAATGCAAACATTCACAAACTAGCTGGTTTGCGCCACACCATGAACTAAATAAATCAATGTGGCACATTCCTAGAACAGACAGTCCATTTTGAGTAAGACTGTCATGAAGAATGGTGATCACAGCAATATCCTTTTCATTTTGATAGTTATTATTTCATGCTTTTGGAAGGAAGAATGCTTGGCAAAACATATCCTTGGGTAATTTCTCGTAAGGCAAAGTCTTTCAATGCATGAAGATTGGGTTTAGACTCAATGGTATAAATAGCTCTTGCTACGTCTATGATTCCAAGGGCTTAAGTAAGACTCTGATTTACCAAGGACACGAAGAACAACCCTTACCACAGTTTAAACTTATATCCTCAGCTATAGTCCAAGAGAGCATGTAACAAATCCATGCTAGCCCATATGATTCATTGCTCTAAAAAGTAAGTTACCAATTCACTTTAAAACAACTTCCATTAATGGATAATAAGAAATATCAGCAAAAGCATCATTACGATTTATTAATCTCCAAAGCCACAAGGTAATTCAATATGTTACTGCATTTTATAATGTAAATTACTTTGAAAATCTGCTTTCCGGGCACATTAACTGACATAAATGATAATCATAAAAATATGTACACTTTTGGTTAATAAAATATGGCCTTCTATGATTACATAGAGTTCATAATTGGTCCCAATCCAGGAAAATGGGTTTCTACACGTTTCTACATGTCTGCTGTCAGAAGGAGGGCATGGGTGGATAGTCTGAGCAAAACATGATAGGCGTGTAAACAAGACGGCTCCAAAACTGAGATGGTGTTTGAGGAAAATTTACGTTACTTCTAATCATTTTAAAAAACAAATAATAACTCTATTGAATTGTGATTACAAGTGCACACATGTTCACTTCGGAGTCTTCGGAGAGGAGCGGCATATAAATTGAACAAATAAATAAATAAATAAATAAATAATTCCACAGCAGACTATAAAATTATAACCAGTGGTACTTTTCTTCTAGAACTAATATAATGAAACATTTTAATAAAAACTTAGTTTGGTTTAATAGCAAAGGGAGGGTCCTGGTAGAACAGTTCATTCAATTCAACTCTCCTCCACACTTTCTCGATAGGCTGAATCTCTCTGATTGTACCCCAAGAGACCTGGATTTCAAAGGAGATAGAAAAATTTCACTAAAATATTTCTCTCCACCTACCTTCCTTGAAGTCAGCATCCTTCTGCCTCACCAACACTTTGAAGTTTTCAGCTGGATTAACACTTCCCACCTACAAAAACAGGCCAACTCTAGTTATTTTTTCATCCCCAGGGCTTATGGCTATCTTCTCCATCTCATTCTAAAATGAAGTTCAATGAGTTTCCTCCTCTAGTGAAATTTAAGTCTTTGGCTGCATCTAGATGTCAGTCACTTATCCCACTATATTTGGATATTCCAGAATAAAGCACAGATATTCTGGAATATCCAAATATAACTTAATAAGTAAACCACATCTGGATACAGTAAAAGAGCAAATGAATATAGGAAGTATAAGCACCTTTCTACAGCTCCAGGTATCTGCAATAAACTACTGTTAATCAGTACTTTTCTGAGGATTTTTCCCCAAGGGGGTGGAAATGCCCCCCCTTCCTAATCTGTGAGTTTTCACATCAACAATAAAATGGCAGAATGAAACACTTGCAAGTAACAATGGATGGGTGTATTCCAAATTGTCTTATGCCCAACCCACTGCAGGAATCATGGCTGGCAGCACTGAAAAAACTTGGTATGTTGGTCATTTGTTTTAAGTTTTAAGTTCCAGATAAGTGAAATTTCATAAATTCATTTTCTATATGAAAACATCTATCTATCTATCTATCTATCTATCATCTATCTATCTATCTATCTATCTATCTATCTATCTATCTATCTATCTATCTATCTATCTATCTATCCTTTTATGTCTTGCCTTATACCTGAAGGTCTCAGGGCAGAAATATAGCAAAGAAGATTATTATAGCACTTCTTTTTATTTTATTAATATTTCTAACGTCTCATGTTCTCCTTTTGCTTTTTCAAACAGAATTACATCCCCAGATGATGTTGGTTCAGAGGCAGAGCAAATTCTTATACATCTAGGTTCAACTCTGATATTTCCACCTAAATGGTAAGGTAGTAAGTGATGCAAAACTTTGATAGAATAAAATGTCCTAGACAAGATAAATCAGTGGTCTGACATTGGGTAAAACAAACTTCAAATGTCCTTGTGAGCTCGCCTGATTTTGAACGTAAATCTATATTCAGGAACAACACACAATTTCTCTTCACAGGTATTAATATCATAAAGAATAAATGGACAAGAATTGCTCACTTGAGGAGCACATGTGCGTGCGGTGGAGCAACATCTAAAACTGAGCCGTCTGCTCCCCCCCCGGCCAAAAATCGCTCTTTAAAGTAAATAAACGCTGTTAATGACCTTCAAAACAGAACGAAGGGCTGGGGGAAGTCTCCCTCGGCCACTAGCAGGCAGAGAAAAGCAAAATGGGAGACAAAGGAAAAACTGCGAAGCAAAAGAAGAAAGTGAAACAGGAGCAAGCAGGGAAAGAAAAAATGGCTGCACGGAGTGAAAGCCCTCCCCGGCAAGGGTCCTTGCAGATCCAGGGAGCTGAACAAGCAAATAAGGAGGTGGGTACAATAACTGTTAACCCCCCAGAATTGATCTGCCAAATTAAGGCAGTTATAAAAGAAGAACTTGCAGAGCTATCTTCACAATTTAACCCAAAGGTTGACTCTTTAAACATCAACAATGAATAATATAAAAGAGACTGCTTCTGCAGCTTTTGATAGAGCCACAGAGGTGAGATTAGAAGTGGATGACATGGCTGAGGAGCTAGATAGACTATGTGATCAGGTCCTTGCCCCTCAGTGCCAATCCTGTAGGAAGAATGTACAGCTTCGTGCGCTTCCTGAAGGATGTGAGAAAAGTGACATGATTGAGTTCCTGATTGAATGGTGGGCCACCCTGTATCCAGACCTTCAAATTAAAAAAACGGACTTGGCCAGAGCACACAGGAGCCTTTGTGTAAAACCAGTGCCTGGCAAACCACCCAGAGATGTGATCATAGCTTCTGAATCCTTTAATGCAGGGATGTCAAACATATGGCCCACGGGCCGGATGTGGCCTGCGGGCTGTATGAATCCGGCCCGCGGCGGCCCGTGGCCACTGCCGCTGTCCTCCTTGGGCGCGAAGGAGGCGAGTTGAGGCGAGCGAGCGAGCGAGCGCGCGGCGGGACCCTACACTGCCAAAGTGCGTGGGCGCCGCCATGGACAGCCACGCCCCGGCCATGCCCCCAGCCCGTCCTCTGGCCCTAGCCACGCCCCGGCCACGCCCCGGCCCCGGCCCCGGCCACACCCCGCCCCCTGGCCCTGCCAGTACTTTTTTTTTTAAATCCGGCCCTCGCCAAAATTGAGTTTGACACCTCTGCTTTAATGTAAAATCTACAGCCCTACAAGCATTCACATCACCAAGCAAACCGCTCATTTATGAAGGCCAACAGATCTCGATATATCAAGATTTGGCTCCAGAAATCCTGGACATGAGACAGGCATTCCGTCCAATAACTCTAAAACTGCAGAAAAATGGCACCAAGTACAGATAGGGATTCCCGTTTCCTAGTGATCTTTGGTTAAAATGGGCGACAGCACAGGTCTGACAACCCAGAAAAGGCCAAAAATGTCTTGCCTCTACTGAGCAAAGAGCCCGTCGCTCTGTATAACAACACAGTACCTGCCTCCACGGAAGCTAACACATCTACGGCCTCACCCACAGAACCCTGGCACACAAAAGCATCACTTCCACAACGATCTAAAGGCCGCAACACTTGAAAGGACTGCCATATCCCTGATCTCTTTCGCCGTGGACCAGAGAAATCTTCATCAAAAGCCTAATAACTACAGCTTTAGTACCTCCTAATTCTCAGGTTTTGATAAAGACAGCTTTAATGGAAAATCAGAGCTCAATTGAAACTAACTTAGACTGACAGTCCTCTAAATATCTTATGTGCCGGGAGGGGGGGTTTGGCTACTAACCCTTTTTGTATTTCAGATGTACCGCAAGCCGGCGCACCCCATTTTTCTTTCCCCCGCTGACAGAATGAGCTGAGCGCTCATTCTGGGAGTTATGCTCCATAGGAGTGGAGGAAGCACCTAACTGGGTATTGTTTTAGTTGTTGTTGTTATTATTTGTTACAAGTTGTTATGCATGTTTTAGGGAATGCCTCACCTCTGCTTTTGTATAGAAATCTGCTCAAAAGTACAACCTAAGGTCAAGCTTACTCTACCTTCTTTAGATACTCAGTTTATCGCAAGACCTTTAAAAGCTTACCATACAGCAACCCAGACAAAAAGGGATAGTTATGGTTAAAATAAGCTCTCTCATTGTTAATGGCTTAAATAATCCTGTTAAAAAGTAGAAGATACAATCCTGTCTTTTGCAATTCCACTCCCAAGTATCTTTCTTATAAGAAACACACACAGGATTCACACACACAGGATTCACACACCCAGAGCTAAATAGATGCTACATGGCGGCAGGGAATTCTAAATCGCGGGGGGTGGCTGTCATTTTGTCTCCCTCTCTTCCATTCAAAACCGAAAAGGTATTAAAAGGCCCTAAGGGCCGATATATATTCATCAGAGGGACTCTGAACGAGTCCCAACTCACATTGGAAAATGTGTACGCCCCAAAAAAGGCACAACTATCCTTTTTACACAATATACTTCAAAAACCTGAAAGATTTGCTAATGGTAATATTGTTGTAGCAGGAGACTTTAATTTAGTAATGGATCATGACCTGGACAAATCCACCTGCCACCCTAACAGAAAGATGAGTGAGAGAAGTAAGAAAGACACCGCCTTGCATATCTTCAATAAATTCCAGCTAGAAGACACCTTTAGAGTAACGAACCCCACATCTAAACAATACACCTTTCTCTCTCCCAAATACCACTCTTCCTCTAGACTACGGTAGATTACATATTGGCCAGTAAACCCCTGATAGGTTCATTATCCTCATCAATATCACACCCTGTTCTGTCTCGGACCACTCTATGGTCTCCTCTCACTTTCTATTTGATTCAGATTCTCAAACTACTAAACTCTGGCACTTTAACCCTACTCTGATTAACTGGAAACACTCCCAAGAAAAAATCAGGAAAGCATTAGAGGACAATTTTGAGATAAATATGACCCCAGATGTGTAATTTAGTACTATCTGGGATGCAATGAAAGCTGTAATCAGGGGTCTATGTATCTCGGAAAATTCTCGGCAAAAAAGGAAAAGAGAAGAAAAAATGGAAGTCTTAATATCTGAAATTAAAATTTGGAAAAGAGTCATTCCTGTAAATGCTCAAAAAACTATATAAGGAACTAATGGCTAAATGCCATGAACTAAGCGTTTTGGATTCTGAACAAGATGCCAAGAATCAAATGTATCTGAAAAATAAGTTCTATAATGAAGGGAACAAAAATTCCAGATTGCTCGCATGCCTCTTAAAAGAAAAAAAGACAAAAAAAATCATGTACACAAACTGAGAAATAAAAAGGGACAGATAGTTACTAAACCTTCACAGATACTAAATACTATGCTCCAGTTCTATGAGGAACTTTATACAGCCCCCTCATGCCCCCCTGAATATCCCTCTTCTATAAAGGATTATCTTTTATCTTCCCACCTTCCTAACCTTTCAGCAGAACAGAGTGACTTATTAAATAAAGAAATTACACTAGAGGAGGTATCAGGGGCTATCAAAGCACTGAAAAGTAACAAGCCACCTGGCACTGATGGATTCTCTGCCCTATTTTATAAATCCTTTTCTTCTATTCTCTCTGCTCACCTTGTCTCCTTATTTAACTATGTATACAAATCTGGTAAAAGACATGGAGAGAATCTCTTGTGGTAACTTGCCTTAAAAAAGACAAGCCTAGTGAATTAGTTACATCCTACAGACCTATTTCACTCTTTAATGTTGACTTCAAACTATTATCACGAATATTGGCCCAAAGATTGAACACTTTTGTTTCACAGATCATAGGCCCTGAACAGATCCATTGTAGACCTGATAAGATTGGCCTGGAACACTCTAGCTCACACAAAGCACACCGGAAAAAAATTGGGTATCATTTCTTTCGATCTATTCAAAGCTTTTGACTCTCTATCCCACTCATTTGTTCTAACTCTACTAAAACATATGAATTTTGGCTCTGATTTTCTCACTTTCCTACGCTCCCTTTAATACTTAATCTTTTCCGAGGCTTCAACTTAACAACACATCATCCCCTCTGTTTGGTTTACGGAGAGGAACAAGACAAGGCTGCCCATTATCCCCACTTCTTTTCTCCCTCGCAATAGAAGTATTGGCTGCCCGCCTCCATCATAATATTAAGGTTAAAAGCTATGATCTGGACCAACATTCGGTCAAATTCAGCCTATTTGCTGATGATCTTTTGGTTATGACTTCAGATCCACAAAATACACTAATAGCTTTAAAAGAAGAATTAAAAGATTTTCATTTCTTCTCTGGGCTACAAGTCAACTATGACAAATCAGAAGCAATGTTTCTGAATGTCTCTCCCAAAATACAGCAGGAAATTCATGTTATATGGACTGACAATTGCCAGGAATTTGGCTAACAAAAAAATTTAACAAAATTATCCAATTTAACTATTTTCCACTAATCTCAAAGTTAACTAAACAAATGAATAAGTGGATGAAGACAAAAACACTAAGCCTGAGTGGCAGTATTGCCGCTGTCAAGATGAAAGTGATCCCCGGACTTCATTATATGTTCCGGACAATCCCAATCCACATACTGCGCAAGTTCTGTATGAAATGGACAAAAAAAATTGACCAATATATTTTCTTGGGAAAGAAGCCCAGACTGTCAAAACAAATACTGATGAGACCTTGTCAACAAGGGGGATGGGGATATCCATCTATACAACAATACTATGACTCGTGTCAACTGCATAGATTGTTAGCAATATTCTCATCTTCCCCTCCACTTTGGGCTGAGATTGAACGGGAGAAACTTCCAAAACCTGTACAACGACTTTTAGATAGACCTGCTGATTCCAAATTGATGACAATACAAAACCCCTTAACTCTAAGTACTCTCTTAAGCTGGAAGACTTGGCAGAAGCCCCTAGCCCCTACCCCCTCCCCTTTATCCCTCCTCCTTTCTCTAATAGACTATCCTGAAAATATACCGTAGGAAGTTTGGACAACGCTAGGAAGACAAAGAATGAATACCCTTAGGGATTTTCATCTCAAGAGCTTTACCTCTATGTCCTCACGGGACATAAGAGACATGCTTGGTACAGAAGGGAAAGACTGGATGATTCCATTAGCGGTTCGCAATATATTCTTGCAGTTTCAAAGAAAGGACATAGGCTCAAGAGAATTAATACCCTTTGAACACATAGTTAATGAAATTGATTATAAATGAAAAGGTCTATCATCAATGCTATATAAAATACTTCTTGAAGATAGCTTTAATAACCTACAGGGATTAAAAACAATATGGGAATCAGACTGTAAAATAAATCTGGATGATGCCACCTGGATCAAAATACTTAGCAAGATGTACTCCTCATTTAAATCTCAAAATGAATGAGAATGGAAAGTCGTTTGACTTACGTGATTCTTCTGTTCCAGACAGATGACGGCAGACTTACTGAGGGTTTGCCTTGGTTGCAGTTGACTGCCACGACCACCAGGTGGAGCCTGACAGGATTTTAATTGCCATCTACCCCGTCAGACCGCAGTTCAATCGAAGGGAGCGATGCTTCCTCATTAGATGAAGACATCTGAAGAGATAAACAGAAAGAACATTAAAACATTCTACACAGGGTGGGAAAAGTCTGCTGTCATCCGTCTGGAACGGAAGAATCACATAAGTAAAACAACTTTCTGTTCCCAGACGGATTCCAGCAGACTTACTGAGGGATGTACCAAAGCTTCCCTAAGGGCAGGATTACTTCAGAACAAGTGTCCCCCAGGGAGAGGCATTAACAAGCCTGATCATGGCTTACCATACTGAGTCTTACTGTACGAGGAATCACATGTTGCAGCACTCTGCGGCCAAAGGCGGCATCTGCTGACTTGTAGACATCCATCCTGTAGTGTTTGGTAAATGTGGATGGAGTCGCCCATACAGCTGCCCGACAGATCTCCTGGACCGAGGCATGCGTTCCAAAGGTGGCAGATGTTGCAGCACTTCGTGTAGAATGGGCCTGAATGCCAGCAGGAGGTGCAACATTCTGGATTTTGTACGCCATGGTAATTGCTACGTGGATCCGGGCAGACAGAACTCTAGGAGAAGCTTTTTTACCCATGTACTTGGGGTGAAAACATATGAACAGTGTAGAGGTTTTGCAAAACTCTTGTGTTCTGTCTATGTAAACCTTGAGAGCTCTACGCACATCTATACAGTGCCATTGGTGTTCCAACTTATGTGTTGGTTTTGGGCATAAGGAAGGTAGCACAATGTCCAAGGAACGATGAAAGGTGGAATCAACTTTAGGTGTGAAAGCAGGGTCTAGTCTGAGGACCACGGAATCAGGTCTGAAGTCACAAAGAGGGTAATTAACTGAGAGAGCAGCCAAGTCCAAAACCCTCCAGGCGGAAATCGAGGCAACTAGGAAAAAAACCTTGTATGAAAGTAATTTTAAGGAAACTGGCTCAAAGGGGGGGTGCCTGTCATAACAGCTAAAACCAAATCAAAATCCCAGGTAGGGAAACGATGAATGCCTGGGGGGCAATTGGCTTTAACCCCAGTAAGGAAGGTCTTAATATACTTGTGCGAAGGCAGAGATAGAGTGTCCTGGACATTGGTGATAGCCTCCAGGGCAAACACCTGTTTCCTGATGCTGTTGTCTTTTAACCCTTTGCAAACACCCGCTTGTAAAAAACCCAGGACATCTTCAACCAATGGGTTAAGAGCATCAACTTTATCCATGAGGTATTATATATACGCCAGGTAGATTTCATACGTGCGGACAACACAGTCTCAATAATGTCTTCCTTCAACCCTGACTTTATCAGGAAGCACCTTCTAGCTTCCAAGCCGCTAAGGCCAACCATGCCGGGTCGGAGTGAACAGTCCTGGCCTGTGAGAGTAGATCTTTCCTCAGTGGAAGGTGGAAGGGACCCTCCACTGCCAGGTTGGTCAGTGTAGTGAACCATGCTTTTCGTGGCCAGTAAGGGGCTACCAGTATGACCGGGCCTATAACAGTTTGATGTGCCTCAGTAGTCTTGGAAGGAGTGGTAGAGGAGGAAAAGCATAAAGCAGTCTGTGTGGCCACCATGCAGATAGGGCGTCCACTGCAAACGCCTCCGGATCCTGATGGCGTGACATATACTTGCTGACCTGTTTGTTGTGTGCTGAGGCAAACAGATACACATCTGGTTTTCCCCACACTTTGACCAGGAGACGAAAAACTTTTGGATGCAGCTTCCATTCTGCCTGTGAAGTAGTCTGTCTGCTCAGAGCATCTGCCTTCTGATTCAACACCCCTTAACAAAAATAGCCGATAAGGACAAAAGATTAGATTGAGCCCAACTGAACAGTTGGTTAGCCAAGCACATTAGGTCTGGTGATTTAGATCCTCCCTGCCTATTGATATAAGATTTAACAGTAACATTATCAGTGTGAATAAGGACATGTGTGTTGGAGATAAGTGGCAGGAAGGCTTGCATAGCCAAGAAATACCCTTGAGTTCAAGCCAGTTAATGTGTTGTTCTTTGTCCAAGGAGGTCCATAGACCATGGGCAGTATGGGCACCACATGTGGCGCCCCAACCAGAAAGACTGGCGTCTGAAAATATTACAACAGGTTGTGGTCTAATAATAGGGACTCCGCAAGATAGGTTAGAGGAATCTGACCGCCAGGCTAAGGAGAGATGAACCTCATTGGACAAGGAGATATTGACTTCCTGGCACCTGGATATCAGGGGAAGGTAAGGTTTTAGAGCCCACTGAAGCTCCCGACAATGAAATTTCACCTGTGGGTGAAGGTCTATGATGGAGATCTACTTCCCCAAGAGGGAGGCCAACACAGAGAGCTTAGAGGTCTTTGTTTATGCACTAGAAGAGCTAGTGATGTGCTAGCCTGAACTCTATCCAGAGCTGGAGCGATGGAGAAGTTAATTGTGTTGATAAGGGCCCGCAAATGTATCAGCTGTTGAGTGGGAACCAGAGAGCTTTTTTGAAATTAACAAAAAAATAAAACATGGGAGGAAAGGAAATGAATGGTTTCCTGGGTGACCCGGTGAGATTCCTGTATTGATTTAGCAGGAAAATAGAAATGTTCCAGACCCTTAAAATTTCCACCAAATTTAGAAGAATTTTGGGAAAAAAACACGAGGACTGGAGGAAAGCCCAAAAGGTGGGGCTTTTTATTGAAAATGGAGGTCCCCAATTTGGAAACGCAGATATCTCCTGTCCCTAGGGAATACTGGAATATGTAAAAAGGCATGGGTTAAATCCAGGGAGGTTATATAGAGGTTCTCCTCCAGATGGGCTCAGATGGTATTGAGAGAATCGATCTTAAAATAGATTTTACGCATGAATTTATTCAGGTACTTTAAGTCTAAAACAGCACGGAACTTACCACCTTTCTTGGTAACAAGGAAAACAACAGAATAAACTCCCGAGCCATGCTTGGAGGGAGGCACAGGTTCAATTGCCCCCCATGGTTAACAATTCGTCAATGGCAGCCGTGAAGGCGGATCTCTTGATGGGATTGCTTGGTAGTGGGACGGAGACATGTCTAAACCTAAGCAGGGTTTCGAACTCCAATCTATATCCTATGTTGACTACATCTAAGGACCATTTGTCGCCCACATGTGTTTGCCACACATCTTTGAAAAGCTGCAAACGGCCCCCCACTAAAGTGGTAGGAATATTAACATTAACATCAACATGAGAAACATCAACCACATTTTTTGCAACAGGACCCTTGGATACAGAGACGGTTGGTTGGATAACAAATTCAAGTGGAGGAGATGCCTCTGCCTCTTCCGAGGGGTTGCTTATTGGCATTGGATTGACACCCCCAGGCGTTGCGGGTGCCTGAGAGCCTCGGACGAAAGGGCTGCTTCTTGCTGTAGTTGAGGTAAGGGCGTCTAAACAGAGGCTTACCCTTGGACTGTTGGGCCTGCTCTTGCCAAGACACTGTGGGGAGAATCTTTCGCTTATTTTTCTCCACGACAATATCGTTCAGTACCTCCTTGCCAAAGAGGCTCTGCCCTTTAAATGGAGCCCCAATAATTTGGAGTTTTGATCCAAAATCCACCGGCCATGCCTTCAGTCACAAGCAACGACGACAGGCCACAGTTGCGGCGAGAGAGTGGGCCAGGAGGTGAAAGGAATCCATGGCAGCATCAGCGGAAAAGGCCACAGCCTTCTTAACCTCAATCAGCTTAGCCTTCAAATCTTTAGGAAAGGTGGGTTGAGAAAGCAAATCATCTATCCACTTGATCGCTGCCCGATTGGAGAGGGAGGATGTTGCCACTGCCCTAAAGGAAAGTGAATCACATTCAAAACACTTTTCCAAAAGACCTTCTAATTTCTTATCGGCCTGGTCTTGAAGCTCCGCCTCCGAGTCACGCGGAATCAGATGAGTGGAAGAGGATTGGAGGACAGCCAAGTCCACTGTTGGTTGGGCCCAAATGGAAGAGGAATGATCACTGGACAGGAATAATTTTTTAGCCAAACCTGGGAGGTGCTTGTTAGACAGAGGGTCTGACCATTGAGAAATCAGAAGGTCTTGTAAGGCTGAAGGTATGGGCAAGATTTTCTCTTCGGCGGGGGGCACCATCAATAGGTCTTTGGCCTGTTTCACCTTATCCTCTATTATTTCAGGGAGCATTTTGATATTCAATGTGGAAGCAATGGAGTGAACCACTGGGCCTACTTGGTCATATGCACAAAGTCGAGAGGACGCATGTGGCAATGTTTCAGCGTGGGTATCTTCTTTATCCCCAGAGGGCTGTGGTGGGTCAGAATCCGGAGTGTGAAGAGGGATGGCCGGATCTGGTGGAGCGGAGTCAGGTTCCGCAGGTACTCGTGGGTGGATCTGGTAGAGTAATGTCTTTAACAGGTAGACCAGCATCATTGTTCTCATTAGAAGCCCCATAAACTATGGCAGAAACAGTTTGGGTGCAGGGTTTTGGTTTGGCTGTGGATGGTGTAAAGGATGCTACAGGAGCCAGAGCAGTTTGATTGACAGTGCTTGACTTAGGAGCAAAACTCTCAAGAGTGTATTCTGCAGAGCTGTCACGTGGTGGCGGTGTGACGCTTCTATGCCTGCTTACAGTCTTTTCAATTGATTTGGTCCTCCATTTGCGTTTTTTATATTTGGCAATGGAGGAGGCAATGTGATGTATCAAGCCTTCATCCGAATCAGAAGAAAAGATAAGGCTCTTCCCCCTATAAATTTGGTGAGGAGAGTCCTCACCTCGATGGTAGCATCCCATCTCCCATCTGTATGGATTATCCATGTAGCTCCCATAACGGGTGTCCCCGCGAGGCCTAGATGAATGGGCCTCGCAGAGGGGGAGAAACCATAAGAATGTTTGTGTGCAGGGCTGTAATCAGCATAGTCCTCCATCTGGCCATGGTAGGTATGAGAGGAATGATCATATTCTACTCTGTGACAGCTATAGCGAGGGCGGGGTGAGCGCGGTGAGCGGGAGCGTTGCCGTTCATATAAGCTTCCTGCCACACGTTGGCCGCCATGGCGCAAAAGCACCCTGTCCTCGCGGCTCTCATAGTCACCGTGCCGGGGAGGGGAAGGCTGAGGCGACAGGGTGTAACGGCGCGTGGCTGTATAGCCACCATTCATCTCACGGCGATTCCCGTGGCGAGGCGATGTCGGGGAAGGAGGAGATTTACGGCAGGAGCTCCGAGCACCTATAAGGCTCCTACTTCTGAGGGAAGGAGAGCAGGGCCGGGTGCCAGCCCGGGAAGGCTGCTTGGGATCTCCCTGGTGTCTCCTATGCTGGCGAGGGGCACAATCGCTCAGCTCGCCTGACTCTGTGTCTATGGAAAATAGAGGAGAGCCATGAGGGAAGAAGGTTGCAGCCGCACTGCTCACACTGCGCCCTCAGTAGAGTGCGTGAAAAAGGGAAAATCTGGGCCCTCCCGCCATGAGACATGGAATTGGGGGGGGGAGGAGTACAAGGCCTTACCGGAGCCTAGTTCCTTCGCTCTTGGGCAACAGGATGCATCATCCTCAGCTACTCCCTTTCCCGGGGGGGGGGGCGACGCTCCGGGGCTGAGGGGGAGAGAAAACCTTCAAATGATGAAATAGAGGGGGAATAGAATAGGCTCTTCAGTCTCTGCAAAGCCACATCCTCCCGGTTGGGGATACAGGCCTGTGCCCCTCGGCCCCCAGGAACTAAATAGGGGAGGCGGTTCCTACCCCCAGAATCCACAGGATCAGAATCCAGGTCCAAATTATCATCATGAGATGACATGTTGAAGAGGCGGTGTGGACAGTCCGGCGACCGAGATTGAACTGGGGTCTGATGGGGTAGATGGCAATTAAAATCCTGTCAGGCTCCACCTGGCAGTCATGGCAGTCAAATGCAACCAAGGCAAACCCTCAGTAAGTCTGCTGGAATCCATCTGGGAACTATCATTTAAAGTCTTGCACAGATGGTACAGGACACCATTGATCCTCCACAGGATCAATGATACGCTCTCTCCTCTGTGCTGGAATGGGTGTGATGAGAGGGGATCATATTTCCATCTATGGTGGCAATGCCCAGAAATTAGAAAATTTTGGAGGTTACTAGAAAATGTTTTGAGAGACATTATCTCACAAAGCCTTACTATTAACTCCAGCTATGGTCTTTTTATTACATCTTAAAGAAAGTAGCATTCCCCCTTCACACAATGAGCTGTTAAGGACTCTGCTTACAACAACCAAAGCAGAAATTGCCCTATTCTGGAAATTCCCAGGACACCTATCGCAAGACAGCTGGAACCTACGTATATAGTCCCAAATCACTATTGAACTGTTAACAGCACAGAAAGAAAAGAGTCCTTAAGAAACTCAAATGCGAAATTGCCGACCTTCTAGCAAAAATATATAATCTTTCCCTAACATCAGGCTCCGTACCTGAGGACTGGAGGGTAGCAAATGTAACACCAATATTCAAAAAAGGATCCAGGGGTGATCCAGGCAACTACAGACCAGTTAGCTTAACGTCAGTTCCGTGTAAGGTGATGGAAACCATTATTAAAGACAAAATTAGTGTGCATATGGAGCAGCAGGCATTGCTGAACAAAAGCCAGCATGGCTTCTGCAAAGGTAAATCATGCCTCACAAATTTGTTGGAATTCTTTGAGAGTGTCAATAAACACGTGGATAAAGGTGAACCAGTAGACATTGTCTATCTGGACTTTCAGAAGGCTTTTGACAAAGTCCCACATCAAAGGCTACTGAGTAAACTCACCAGCCATGGAATAAAAGGACAGGTTCTGTCCTGGATTTGTGATTGGCTTAAGGGCAGAAAGCAGAGAGTAGTAGTAAACGGCAATTTCTCAGGGTGGAAAGAAGTAAAAAGTGGGGTCCCTCAAGGCTCAGTACTGGGACCAATGCTTTTTAATTTATTCATCAATGATCTAGAAAAAGGGGTACATAGTAAAATAGCAAAGTTTGCTGATGATACTAAATTATTTAGGGTAGTGAAATCTGAAAGAGATTGCCAAGAGCTCCAGAGGGATCTCTTAGCATTGGGTGAGTGGGCAACCAAGTGGCAAATGTGCTTTAATCTTAACAAGTGTAAAGTAATGCACATTGGGGCCAAGAATCCAAATTACGTCTATAAACTGATGGGGTCTGAGCTTTCTGCAACACGCCAGGAAAGGGATCTCGGGGTTTTGGTGGACAGTTCAATGAAGGTGTCAACCCAGTGTGCGGCAGCAGCAAAAAAAGCAAATTCAATGCTGGGAATAATTAGGAGGGGAATAGAAAATAAGTCAGCAAGTGTCATTTTGCCCCTTTATAAATCTATAGTGAGGCCACATTTGGAATACTGTGTACAATTCTGGTCACCACACCTCAAAAAGGATATTGTGGAACTAGAGAAGGTGCAGAGAAGGGCAACCAGAATGATTGGGGGTCTGGAACACCTCCCTTACGAAACCAGGCTGCAACATCTGGGCCTCTTCAGTCTGGAGAGACGGCGTTTGAGAGGGGACCTGATTGAAGTATATAAAATTATGCACGGCATAGAAAAGGTGGATAGAGAAAATTTCTTTTCTCTATCGCACAACACTAGAACCAGGGGGCACTCTATGAAGCTGATGGGTAGGAGCGTAAGGTTTGACAGGGGGAAGTATTTCTTCACACAGAGGGTCATCGGCCTATGGAATGTGCTGCCAGAAGAGGTGGTGACAGCTACCAGTCTGGATGGCTTTAAGGTAGGGTTAGACAAATTTATGGATGACAGATGTATCAATGGCTACTAGAACGAATGCCTAGGTGCATCTTTCAGGCTGAGGGGGGGGGGAAATGGGGCGCTTCTAGGGCCATCTGCTGGGACTCGAGAGCAGGAGAAGGTTTGTCCTTGTCTCTGCTTGAGATGCCCATGAGCATTTGGTGGGCCACTGTGTGCGACAGGATGCTGGACTAGATGGGCTGTGGCCTGATCCAGGAAGGCTTCTCTTATGTTCTTATGTTCTTATGTACCCATCAGCTTCATACAGTGTCCCCTGGTTCTAGTGTTGTGCGATAAAGAAATTTTCTCTATCCACCTTTTCTATACCATGCATAATTTTATATACTTCAATCAGGTCCCCTCTCAAACGTCGTCTCTCCAGACTGAAGAGGCCTAGACATTGCAGCCTGATTTCGTAAGGGAGGTGTTCCAGACCCTTAATCATTCTGGTTGCCCTTCTCTGCACCTTCTCTAGTTCCACAATATCCTTTTTGAGGTGTGGTGACCAGAATTGTACACAATATTCCAAATGTGGCCTCACCATAGATTTATAAAGAGGCAAAATGACACTTGCTGTCTTATTTTCTATTCCCTTCCTAATTATTCCGATCACTGAATTTGCTTTTTTCGCTGCTGCTGCACACTAGGTTGACACCTTCATTGAACTGTCCACCAAAACCCCGAGATCCCTTTCCTAGTGTGTTGCAGAAAGCTCAGAACCCATCAGTTTATAGACATAATTTGGATTTTTGGTCCCGATGTGCATTACTTTGCACTTGTTAAGATTACAGCACATTTGCCACTTGGTTGCCCACTCACTCAATGATAAGAGATCCCTCTGGAGCTCTTGACAATCTCTTTCAATTTTTACTATCCTAATTTACTATCATCAGCAAATTTTGCTATTTTACTATGTACCCCTTCTTCTAGATCATTGATGAATAAATTAAAAAGCATTGGTCCCAACACTGAGCCTTGAGGGACCCCACTTTTTACCTCTTTCCACCCTGAGAATTTGCCATTTATTGCTACTCTCTGCTTCCTGCCCTTAAGCCAGTCACAAATCCAGGACAGAACCTTTCCTTTTATTCCATGGCTGATGACTTTACTCAGTAGCCTTTGATGTGGAACTTTGTCAAAAGCCTTCTGGAAGTCCAGGTAGACAATGTCTACTGATTCGCCTTTATCCACGTGTTTATTGACACTCTCAAAGAATTCCAACAAGTTTGTGAGGCATGATTCACCTTTGCAGAACCCATGCTGGCTTTTGTTCAGTAATGTTTGCTCCTCAATGTGCACACTAATTCTGTCTTTAATGAAGGTTTCCATCACTTTACACGGAACCGACGTTAAGCTAACTGGTCTGTAATTACCTGGATCACCCCTGGATCCTTTTTTGAAGATTGGTGTTACATTTGCTACCCTCCAGTCCTCAGGTACAGAGCCTGATGTTAGGGAAGATTATGTTTTTGCTAGAATTTCGCATTAGAGTTCCTTAAGGACTCTTGGATGAATACCATCTGGTCCCGGTGACTTGTTAACATTTAGTTTATTAAGTCATGCAAGGACCTCTTCCTTGGTTATCTCTGTCCAGTTTAACTCTTCAAAAAATATGGGCTCAGCTACTGGCATGTATCCTATGTCTTCCTCCATAAATACGGAGGCTAAGAATTCGTTTAGTCTCTCTGCAATCTCCGTGTCTTCTTTAATTATCCCTTTCTGTCCTTTACCAGCTAATGGTCCAACTGCTCTCCTGGTTGGATTCCTACTTCTGATATACTTATAGAAGTTCTTGTTATTTCTTTTGATGTTTTTAGCAATGTGCTCCTCAAAGTCTTTCTTAGCTTTCCTAATGGAAATCTTGTGTTGCCAGAGTCTATGCTCTCTCCTGTTCTCCTCATTTGGACAAGCTTTCCATTTTCTAAATGAACTCTTCTTGTTTTATGAAAGTTTAAGGTCTCTGTGTTAGACTTTATTAAGAACTTGCTTCCTGTATTTAAATTGAAGGTTATTGCATTGTGGTCATTGTTCCCAACTGGATCAGCCACAGTGACATCCTTTACCAGGTCCTGAGCATTACTTAGGATCAAGTCCAGGACTGCCTTTCCCCTGGTTGGTTCCATGACCATTTGTTCCATGGAACAATCATTTAGCAGGTCTAGGAATTTTCTCTCTCTCTCCTAAGTTGAACAGGAGTTCACTCAGTCTATGTGAGGATAATTGAAGTCCCCCATTATAACAACCCTATCTTTATGGGATACCTCCTTTACCTCCTTCTCCAATTGTTTATCTCCTTCGGGCGTATGGTTGGGAGGATGGTAGCACGTCCCTATTGTTAGGCTTCCTTTTTGGCTTGGTATTTTTACCCACACTGCTTCTGTTGAAGAGTCAGACTCACCTGGACATTCCAGTTCATAAGATTCTATCTCTTCTTTAATATACAAGGCTACACCACCTCCATGTCGCCCTTCCCTGTCTTTCTTGTACAGTCTGTAACCTGGGATGACTGTATCCCATTGGTTTTCACTGGTCCACCAGGTTTCAGTTATGCCAATAATATCAATCCTATTTTCCATAACTAACCTTTCTAGCTCCCCTATTTTGGCTTGAAGGCTTCTGATGTTCGCATATATACATTTATATTCACTCCTCTTGTCCAAATTCTGCTGTCGAGGAACACGTGAATCCTTATACTGCCCCTTGCATTGTTCTGTTTGCATACTATTAACTAATGCCCCACTTTGCTCAGCATTATTTGCATATTTCCAGCCCTCCTCACTTGAGGGTGCACTCTCCTGAACCGGATGCTCTTGGCTTTCCCCCAGGGATCAGTTTAAAAGCTGCTCTGCAACCTTTTTAATATTAATCACCAGCAATCTGGTTCCATCTTGGTTCAAGTGTAACCCGTCCATCTTGTACAGGTTTGGCTTGTCCCAAAATGTTCCCCAGTTCCTCACAAATCTAAACCCCTCCTCCCGACACCACTGCCTCATCCACGCATTGAGGCTCCTGAGCTCTGCCTGCCTGGCTGGTCCTGCACGTGGAACAGGTAGCATTTCTGAGAATGCAACCCTGGAGGTCCTGGACTTCAGTCTTCTACCTAACAACCTAAATTTGGCTTCCAGGACGCTCCGTCTTGCCTCCCCAACATCATTGGTACTCACATGTACTAATTCTGTTAATTCTGTTGTAGGAGAATAAAAACAGCACAAATCTGCCCAGGCCTGCTTGGCATACCCTTATTCAATAACCATTTCCCCCAAATCAACACCTTACATAATTTTTTTTTCACAGAAGTTCCATTCTAAAAAAAGGGTGTGTAAATGGAATACACAAATCAAGTAGTTGAAATAAAAGTAAAGCAAGGACTTAAATTTCTACAGAAAGGCTGGCCATCTTGAAACTTTCACTGACACTGCCTAAGATGACTGATTGTTACATTGACTTAAAAAGGGAATTGGCCTCTCAATGCAAGTCAATGCAGAGAAGGAAAAAATTCACTCAATTCAAATCAGTGAAGGTTTCATTACACTTACTTGCTCTGAGAAGCCAGTTTCCCATTTTAGTTAATGTAATTGTTAGCTGGGCTGGTCAACCCAATGTAAGTCTGTGAAAGAAATCCACACACTAGTAAATAAATGGGATGTAAACAGAAGCAGGTCACAATTTGTCACCCATTCAATAGCAAAAACATGTCGGAAACCATGCAAATGAAGCTACAGCAGACAGTAAAATAATGTGGCTTGAAAATCTAAAATGAAGCTGCAGTTTAGAGAAAATGGCTCTGAGGCTGAGTAACAAAAGCAGTAGCTAGAATTTGGTTGATTACTTTTTATAATACATCTTGACGCCAGCTACGTAGGAATTGCTCTTCTCTTTTGAATCTGCAGTTTTCGCCATACTGAAGAACTTCTATTCGTAGTTCAGATGAAAAATTTAAATGAAAAGCAGCAATAAACATGTGATGACATTCCGAAATATCAAAACCAGCCTTTGCCATCCCATGTCATGAACCACCACCGTCTCGTCCTACCTGAAACTATTACCCTTGTTTTTTTGTTTGCTTTTTTAAAAACTTAAAAATGGCTTACGCTAGTGATACTGCCTTCAGCAAGACTTGCAATCCTGAAGCTAACTTCATCCTCTTCTGTTTTTGTCCTTTTAGCACTGGATCCATCTCCATTACTGGAAGCAGAGGAGACAAAGGTCTATAAATCTACTCTTCAGAGAATAAGAGAGACAATTAATATGAGAAATACAAGGAAGCTGCAAAGCTAATTTCAGGAGCAACATTTCAGTCACGCAACTGGTTTCTGAGCTCCCAACAAATTACAGTTATATTAAGTCAAGACATAAAAGAGTAACAATTCCAATCTAACCTTAGAGAAATGGTTTGCTCCAAAAGAGATCAATGCTGGTGGATAGCTGCTTTCTATGAGCACCTATTGAGGTGCTATTATTTCCATAATTTATTGATATGGCAGCTTGAGATTTCTGATATATGTGTGTGTGTGTGTGTACATGCTCCGGTTCCCGATCTGCAGCTTGGCACTGGTGCCTCTGTCCTCCGAGGAGGCAGTAAATAAAGCCAGTAAGGGCTGCTGCAGGCAGGCGACAAAACTGAGAAACTCCTTCCGAAGAGGAGTGGGGGCTGCTAGCAAAAGCTCCAAAATGCCAGCCGGCAGATCAGAAACTCCCAATGAGTCCTGCAGGCAGCTTGAGTCCCGAAGGTCTCGCAGTCCATAAGGCCTACTGTATTTCTTTAGAGGAGAAGTTTTGCTGTTGCAGGAAGGAGTGACCAGCGAAAACTGGGAGACCACATGGCAGAGGAGCCTCTTATACACTCTAAAAGCTCTGCCACCTAGTGGTCGATGCAGGAAGGAGCGGTAGTGACAGCCCAGTCTTTTCCGACTAAAGAGCCGGAGGAGAAAGAGGGAGGAGCAGCTGATAGTTTGCAAAGGCAGCTCACAAACACAAGCAGCTGCTTCCCTAATATACGCAAACAGTTATCCATGCTCAAGTAACCTCCAGACTAGACTATTATAATACATTCTACATGGGGCTGCCCTTGAAGAGGGTTTGGAAGCTGCAGCTAGACTGCTGACCGTGAGATCTGGCCAGATGCACATCATGCCGGTCTTAAAAGAGTTGCACTGGCTGACGATCCGCTACCAAGCCCAATTCAAGATGTTAACTTGAACTTATAAGGCCTTAAATGACTTGGGCCCCAAATATCTGAAGGAACATCTACTCCCATATCAACTTGCCCATGCCTTAAGATCTGGAGGGGAGGCCCTCCTGGCTGTCCCATCACCTTCAGCAGCATAAGGGGTGAGCATGTAAGAGAGGGCCTTCTCAGTAATGGCCCCTAGGCTATGGAATAGTTTCCTCCTTGAAGGACATCTACCACCTTCATTGTATATGTTTAGGCACGCCTCTTTACCCTGGCCTTCGGTTAAATGGAGATACACTTTTCTCTTCCCACTGGCAGAGATCTTATTGTTTTAATGTTTAAATATTTGATTTTAGGTGTTGTTACCTGCCCAGAGATGATGTATAGGGCGGGATAAAAATGTACATATGTATGTAAACAAACAAACAAACCTGACATTATGAGAGCCTAGGGAAAAGTGCCTATCCTCTATTATAAACCAAAGAAATTAATTTCCTCATACAGAGTTGATTAAAATTACTTCTGGCCAAAGTAATTTGAGATTTCAGGTGGAAGAGTTTCCAGAAGGCTATGCAATGGAAAGAAAACCAAGAAGGCTAAATAAAATGTATTGTTTTCTAGCTTACGTGTCTTTGAAGATATGCTGTGCTGTCTTCTGTTCTTTTATTTTGCCTGCATCCTTTAAGGGAAACAACGTTTTTATTTTTTCAAGAGGACCCTGGCCTTTCTCTGCCACTTCCTGAGGTGTTTGCAGCATGTCTAAGAGGTGTTTTTCAATAGGGGGCAAAGGTGCCTCTGGATTCAAAGCCTTATGCTGGAGACACTAGTGGAAGAATAAAGAAGGCCATCAATCAAAATGCATACATACAATATGTGAGTAATGTGTCTCTGACATGCAAAATGTTTTCCCCATGAAATACACATTAAACTAACACTCATGTTTGAGATCTAAAAGGGTTCTGACATCACAAGCACATACTGTATTTCTAGTGTAACATAAGGATGGGCTAAACTAGTGAACAGCGTTTGCATTCAACAAACACTAGTTTAGCCCATCCTTACGTTACACTAGAAGGCTAAGAACTGTTAAGTGCTTTTCCTAACAGTCCAGGTTCTCTTTAGTACCACTCTGTTACTCCCAAGTAGTATGTGCAAAGCAGGGAACTTGTCCACTTTCCAGTACTGCCTTTCATGGGTGGGTGCCCTTCCATCTGCCCATCAAAGAAAGCAGTGAGCATATTTTGGTGTGCCAAGTAGAGAAGCAGGCCTGTTTCTGGGCTGGCTGACCTCCTCACTCTTCAAGGCAGCTAGCAGCAGTAGTCAATGGAAAAGGGAGAAATAAGATGACAATGAGCAGGAAGCTTGGTCCAGCATAGAAACACACCCACTGCTTTTTAAAACCCACCAAACTGGCCCCACTATTTTCTTTGGCGGGCCAATAGGAGGAAGGACTTGCTTGCTGGCACCCTATCTCCCCCTTTCTCCATTTGCTGCTTCTGCTCTTATTCCTCAAAAATGAGAAGCTTGGGCAGTGCACACAGATACCTCCTACTTTCTTTCGTAAGCCAACGGAAGGAGGCTCAAAGCCCTGCAAAGTGTCTCAGGAAGTACAAGGATTATTTATGCAAGTTTTAGCTGAAGCAGAATGCTGTCTCACACTAAAGCGCCTTCTGCAGTGGGTGCCACCTTACTCCTCGTATGAGGCAACAAGCTTGACAAATGAAAATGTGGGCATTTGTCACAGGTTTGGTGGCTGGGAATGAATTGGTGCCCCAGCCTTAAGTGTTTCACTAGAGAGGGTTTAACAACAAATCCACTGATTGCTGGAAAAAGTTGTATGACAAAGCTTGGAGCAATTTTATTTTTAGTTCCCTTGTATGCATGCGAGTGTATTAAGTTTATGTGTGACTGTGCTGGTGTGTGTGTGTGTGTGTGTGGGAGGGACCACGTGCCAAGGCTGTGCAGGAGGGGGAGTGGTGGAACAGGGGGCAATTATCACAACGTTAATGGGCAGGGGGAAATATGGTGATTCGAGACAGAAGAGACAGGTTTTAGGAGAAGGGGTATTAGATACCTTGAAGCTATTACCCCTTCTGTTCTGCCTCCCAACTGGCAGTGTTTGGGTAGCCATGCCAATCAGCCCCCTGCTTTGACCGTGTTGCTTTTGAATGCCAAATCAGCCTGGAATAAAACATCTGTCATATATAACTTGATTCTGGAGGAGGGGGCTAATCTGACATGTACAATTGAGACCTGGATGAACTGGGTGGGTCTTTTCTCACCTGGTTGTGTCCTCCAGGATACTCAGTTCAGCACTGTTCTAGGCTGGGGGGAGGGGAGGGGAGAGGTGTCATTGTAGTCCAACGGACTTCCATCTCCTTCACTAGATGGCCAATTCACACTGTAACAGGGAGTTGAGGGCCTGTTTTTGCTGTTGTGCCAGAGAGACAGAATAGGGATGCTGCTGGTGTACCATTCACCCCACTGCTCGGCATCCTCCCTATCTGTGCTGGCTGAGCCTCTGCCACAGTGGGGTTAGGGGATTTCAACATCAACTCTGAGACAACACTCACTGGACCAGCTCAGTTCTTCATGTCCTCCATGGTAACCATGGGGTTGCCTCAATTTGTATCTGATCCAACTCTTATAGCAGGCCACACCCTTAAGTTGGATCAGACAAGGGGAAGTATCTCCTCACCCAGAGGGTCATCCATTTATGGAATTTGCTGCCACAAGAGGTGATAACAGCTACCAGCC
This sequence comes from Aspidoscelis tigris stejnegeri, assembly GCA_023333525.1. Lineage (NCBI taxonomy): Eukaryota > Metazoa > Chordata > Lepidosauria > Squamata > Teiidae > Aspidoscelis > Aspidoscelis tigris. The sequence goes on from JALMGA010000015.1 coordinate 19,036,190, forward strand.
TAGATGACTTTAAGGAAGGATTAGACAAGCTTATGGACAACATCAGTATCTATACCTACTAGAATGGATTCCTAAGTACATCTTTCATGCTGGGGGGACAAACAGGATGCTTCTAAGGACATCTGCTTGGATTCGAAAGCAGGAGGAGGTTTGTGCCCTTGTCTCTGCTTGAGATGCCCATGGGCAATTGGTGGGCCACTGTGTGCGACAGAATGTTGGACTAGATGGGCTAGTCCATCCAGCAGGGTTCCTCTTTTATGCTCTTATGTCCCTCACCATTATCCTGAAAGTATATAGGAAGGGGGAGTGCAGGAGGTGTCGCTATAGTCCATAGGACTTCCATTTATCTTACCAGCTCTGCAGCGGGGTTTAAGCAGCTGTTCTCGTTGTTGGGGCAGAGACACATAAGAACATAAGAACATAAGAGAAGCCTTGCTGGATCAGGCCACAGCCCATCTAGTCCAGCATCCTGTCGCACACAGTGGCCCACCAAATGCTCATGGGCATCTCAAGCAGAGACAAGGACAAACCTCCTGCTCTCGAGTCCCAGCTCTTGAGTCCCAGTAGCACACAAAATATGGGTGCTACTGGTGTACTGCCCATTCCACTGCCCAGCAGCCACTCTATCTGAGTGGCCTCAGATGTTGGTGCTGGAAGCCCCTGACACAGCAGTGTTAGGAGATTTCAACATCCATGCCAAGGCTATGCCCTGTGGACCACCTTAGCTCCTCATGGTCTCCATGACAACCATGAGGCTGCATCAGTATGTAAAAGGCCCAACTCACCCAGCAGGTAATATACTTGATCTGTTTTTTGCCACAGAGCAGGTTGGTGAGGATCCACTGATAGGAGGGCTGGGTGTCAGTCCGTTATCCTGGATGGATTATGTATTGGTGAGATTTGGACTTACAGTGGCAGCTCCCCTCTGTGGGGATGGGGGGGCTATTGAGATAGTCCACCCTCAGAGACTTGTGGAACCTGAGCAGTTCCTCAATGCACTGGGGGATTTTCCAGTTGGCATGACGGGTGCTCCAGTTCAAGATCTGGTCTCTCTATGAAACTGGGAGATGAGCAGGGCTACAGACATGATCACTCCCAGGTTATGGAATAGCTTCCCCCTCAAAGTGCATCAGGCCGCTTCTCTGTATACTTTCAGGAAGGCAGTGAAGATGCACCTTTTTACCCTGGGCTTTGGCTAATGTGGCTACACTGTCCCTGCACTGCAGGTACTATTCTTTTAACATTTATGATGCAGTTTTAATTATGTTGTTTTAAATGTTTTACAATCATTATGGTTTTTAGGAGATATTATTCTGTAATTTGAAGGTTGTTACCCGCCCTCCGGGTACCTCTGGGTATAGGGCAGGATAGAAATATAAATAATAAAAATAAAGGCCTTTGGAACATCTTGGCATTCCCCATATGCAAACACAAGCAATTGCTTCCCCAATATATGCAAACAATTATCCATGCTCTGGTAACCTCCAGACTAGACTATTGTAATGTGCTCTACATGGGGCTGCCCTTGAAGATGGTTGGGAAGCTGTAGCCAGTGCAGAATGCAGCAGCTAGAGTTATATCATTTAACTCAAATGCATCTTAGGTTTGCCAAATTGGCTTCTCTGTAGTGAGTTTTATGTTGAATTACAACAGTTTTAGTGATAAAATACTGAACTATTTTATGCTGCCTGCACGCTTCCCTATGATCATGGAATAAATGAAAAGCGCTGTTGTATACGTTATTCTGTTCCAAATAAAGGGGCAGAGAGTTCTAGATGACTTGATGACTAGCTGTACTCTTTGTCTCTTAACATCAAAATAAATAATTATATCACACGTTCCATAATTCATATTTTTTGCTCTACTACTTACAAGGGATGTAAGAACACACAACTTTTCAGTGACAATGACACAAGACAATTGTTCATCTTTCTGGATTGTGTTTGCTAGAGTTAGTAAGTGGAAAACTTCCTTTAACTAATAAAGAGAGATTATTTTAAGATCCTGAAATATAAAATCTTACCTGGTACAATCTTTGGAACTGAGGGTTTGGAAATGTGCTCGTTTTAAATACATCCTTAATTACCTCTTCTTTTTCATCTTCATACACCAAACTCAAGGAATCAATCAGGGAATCAATGGCACATAACTGATCCTCTAGGTCAAGAGATACAAGCCAATAAATATTCAACCTATGTTCAAGAAATAACTATATCAGTTCTGTCCCTTTGCACACAAACTGCAGTGAACTTCAGTACATAAACCAGTAAAACTATAGCTGCATCCAGACATCACTTATTCCACTATATTTGAATATTCTGGAATATCCATGCTGTCTTATGGAATATGCAAATACAGTGGAACAGGTAAGTGACATCTAAATATAGATGCGCGGCAGCAGTGAAAAAAGCTAATTCAATGCTGGGAATAATTAGGAAGGGAATAGAAAATAAGTCAGCAACTGTCATTTTGCCCCTTTATAAATCTATAGTGAGGCCACATTTGGAATATTGTGTACAATTCTGGTCACCACACCTCAAAAAGGATACTGTGGAACTAGAGAAGGTGCAGAGAAGGGCAACCAGAATGATTAAGGGGCTGGAACACCTCCCTTACGAAACCAGGCTGCAACGTCTAGGCCTCTTCAGTCTGGACAGACGGTGTTTAAGAGGGGACCTGATTGAAGTATATAAAATTATGCATGGTATAGAAAAGGTGGATAGAGAACATTTATTTTCTCTATCACACAATAATAGAACCAGTGGGCACTCTATGAAGCTGATGGGTAGGAGAGTCAGGTCTGACAGGGGGAAGTATTTCTTCACCCAGAGGGTCATTGGCTTATGGAATGTGCTGCCGGAAGAGGTGGTGACAGCTACCAGTCTAGATGGTTTTAAAGTAGGGTTAGACAAATTTATGGACGACAGATGTATCAATGGCTACTAGAACGAATGCCTAGATGCACCTTTCAGGCTGTGTGTGTGTGTGGGGGGGGAACTGGGGCGCTTCTAAGGCCATCTGCTGGGACTCGAGAGCAGGAGAAGGTTTGTCCTTGTCTCTGCTTGAGATGCCCATAAGCATTTGGTGGGCCACTGTGTACGACAGGATGCTGGACTAGACGGGCTGTGGCCTGATCCAGCAGGGCTTCTTTTATGTTCTCTTATATAGCCTATGCCTTCTAAAAGTGTTTCTGCCCTCAAAATCACTGGGGGGAATTTACTGTACCTCTAAAGGAAATATAATGTGGGTGCAACCCTATAAGAAAATGCGATTTCCACTGCCTCAGGCACTGTTTACCACAAATCAGGACCAAACATGTTTTCAACCTAATCAGGTTTTCTTTCTTCTCCCATTAGCATGGAAGAAAATGTATGCTATCACCTACCACAATGTGATCAGAGTATCATTTAACTAGCAGGAATACAGCAATTGCTTCCCAGGTCATCTTGTGCATTGTTGAATCCTGCCTATATTATGGAACCATAAGCACTTCTCATAAAAGGAAAGTAAGTACAATAACCACAGATGCTCAATACTTAATGATAAAATTCCTTTCCACCCAGGTTTTCACAATAGGATTCTTTTTCCTTCCCCACCCATTGTTTTCAATCCAGTTTTATACAGATAAATTTGTTGGAGCCCTAAATTACTAAGCTATACACATGTATAAAGTCTTGGTCTATTTTCCTGCACAAGACATGCAGACATGTACAAACTTGTCCAGGCTTGTCCTGCTTTGCTAATGGAACACAGCTGCTCAATTAGCTAAATTGGCAGTGTCCTTGATAGGCACAAGGGCCTGTACAGCACCTGGAGGATTCACTTCTGGACAGGTCTCCCTACGTGGCGTTTGTATTCTGGACTGTATAATCATCCTAGGGTTTGAATGGGTCTCTGCTCTCATGCTAAATATTCTGCCTTCCTGTATACCTCGTATCTTATCTTTGCCTTGCCATTCCTGTGTGGATTTTTCCCCTGCCTATTTTGCAGGATTATAGGAACGTAAGTTAGACTCTAAGCTGTATATTGTACTTTATTTCATACTTGCATGCACCTCTATCTGAATTATACATTTGCAACCGCAAAAATAAACCTCCTCTTTTGGATGACACAGCAGCCTCCTTCACCTCTGTAAGTCCATTTGCCCTGCCACAAAGAGCACTCATTCCACTTCCAAAGCGGAACCAAAGTGGAATATTCTGACAAAATTGTTTTTAAATAATGCTTTCATGCTTACTGGTTATCTTCATCTCTTTAATTTTGTAAGCTGCTTTTTGAGATTTTAAAATACGTAACAGTATAAAAATTACTTTAAATAAATAATCCTCATCTGGCCTATGATTTTCCATCTTCTGGCAAATATTTAGGGTTGAAAAATTATTTGATTACCCTCAGTTTGCTAATATGCAATGCAGATTTGTTTTGTTTGTGATCAAGTACAAGTGTCTTGGTACTTTTAATATCTGGTGTATCTATCATTTGGTTTCTTTCAAAGAGTGAAGCACTGCGTAATTGCTGCTCCTGCATCTGCTGCCCGACCTTCTTTCTGTCTACCTCCACCACTTTGAAGAAGTGATCCAGCAATGATTCTCTGGGTGCTGTTGCTCTAACAACTGACCCAGGCCCATATTAGCTGCATTTCAGCAACATCTAGAGATCCAAAGACTGCTTTATAACATCTGCCTTGGCTAAGGGTATGAGCCAAAGGACAAGTCAGGTTCTTAGCCTGATCTCAGTATGTCTGACATCAGCATCCAAAGAAGCAAAAGAAGCAACAGCCATAGGGAAGTGTCAGAACCATGCACAGAGAGTCAGTCTCAAAGGACCATTTATACCAGCGGTTCTCAACCTTCCTAATGCCGTGACCCCTTAATGGAGTTCCTGATGTTGTGGAGACCCCCAACCACGGGGGTAGAGCAGCTGGGAAGTGGGAGGGAAGGGCAGTGGGAGACTAGTCGCAACCCCTCTGAAAGGGTAGTTCGACCCCCAAAGGGGTCCCGACCCACAAGTTGAGAACCACTGATTTATACCGTCTGTCCTAAGCAAGTGCTTCTCGTCCAGCATTATACATAGCACAGCATCCTCATATTAAAGTAGTGCACATAAGTAGGCATTCTTTGATAATTTTAAGTGACAGGGACTATAAACTGGCACCCAAAGGAGATCTGACAGTCCAAGAATGCTATATGAGGAATGCAGAGCACTACTGATGCAAGGAGGACAGCGTGAAATGGCTGGAAAAAGTCTGTCATGTGCATATAGAATGAATCAGTGTTACTAGATTGCATGAAAATAGGCAAAGCAGTGACAGAAAAATCCTACACTCTTTTTACAGGATCCCAATGGACTTGCAAGATCTTTAAAAGATGGAGAGTTCAACATCAGCTGGAGCCATGCTTCACTATCTCTGGGGCACAGCACTTTGCACAGTAAAGAAAAACCACACGGTGGTAGTATAAACAAAGAAGATTCTCTTTGAATCAGATCAGTGGAACTGCAGACAGCCTTTCCCTGTGGACATCCAATTTCCAATAGGAATTCCACCAAATCATTTTGTTAATTGCAAAGTGCAAGTTCACCTGTTGGTGTACACTTTTTATTATTCTTCAAAGACGAAAACATGTATTGCCTCAAATCTTCCATGTAGGGTAACTGTACATATGCCAAGCACTAAAATGGGAGGGAAAGTAAAGAGGAAAAGAAGTTTAGTTTTGGATTCACTCTCATAGTTTCAAATTGCAGACACATTGTTAAATGCCATGTAACGGATAGAAATATTTCCAAAAGTAGTTAAGTTAAAACAAAAAATCATTAAAAATGACCCACTTTGACACTATATTTCTTCTCCACCAAATAAAATCCATTTCCCACAATAAAATATAATGTATATTTGAGATTTGTATCTCAAGCACTACCTTGGACCAGGACCTGGAAGACAAGATAGTTCAGCTGGGAAAATGAAAGGGCCAGTCACTCCCTTTCAGCCAAATCTACTTCAAGGAATTGTTGCAAAAGTGAAATGTGAATCATAACTAACGGAATTCAGAGCCTTCCAAGAATGCTTGGCTTCTTGGGGGAACTTGAAGTCCATTGGGAGAACTTCACTTTGAGAAGGCTCAGGCATCTTGAGGGCTAAGTGGAGTTTTGGAGGGTCATGTTTAGTACAAGCAGCCCAATAAGGCTTGAGAAGCCTGGCCAAACAGGTAGGTCCAGTGCCCCAAGGGAAGGGGGGAGGCTGCAGGTACAATGGGTGAAAGAGTGGGACTATCAGATTTATAATATAATTGCTATTACAAAATACAAGCACTTCAAAAATTGAAATCCTTACAAACCAACAAACCTAATGCTCTTCCAAATCAAAGGATAAACAGAAGAAATGAAAAACTCAGAGCCGCAAGTCTCTCACTGCTCAATGTCCAGTCTGTACCCATAACATCAGTAGATCTTGATATTTTTGGAGCTTTACCCTTTCAAAAAATTATCACATGCTATTTTCTTCAGATATTTCCTAAGTTCTTTTTTGCCTGTCTGAAGCACAGGAAAATCAAGATTACCATGTACAGACAGACGCAAGGACACAGAGATTTAGCTCTAATAGCATGACAGATTTTACTGATAAAAGATCACAAGGCACTCAGCACCAGGAGTTGCATGTATACTTCAACATCTGCCCCCCCAGAATCTTTCATACAGATTGTTGCAAAACATTCCAGTTAACTCCCAACTCTTTCCACCAGCTTTGACCTTGGCCTCAAACTAACCTAACTAAAAACAAAGTCCAATTTCTCTCTCTCTCTCTCTCTGAATAATCAATAATGTAAGACAGCAGACAAGGACAAGTCAAAGACATAAAGGAAGATGGCAGAGCAAATGACAAGTTGGCTGCATCCAACAATTGTTTAACCAAAACACTACTTGCCTAACACTGCTGAAAGGCCGGTTACTAAACATTCATGCTACAGAACTCAGACATCTAAAGTCCCTGGGCGCAGACATATTTCTTACATGTGGACTGCAGAATTTTTTTCTATAAAACAATGGCAAATAATGCCAAATAATTGCTTCTATACACTCGGTTGAAATTTAGCTGTAAGACGTTAACTGCTTCACCAAGGCCTCAAAACCTATAATAGAATATCCAACCAAAAATTCTCAGTTCTGACGTAATCCTGATGGAATAAAACATCCCTGCAGGAAAGCAAAGTTTTTATTTTTATTCTAAAAAAAAGAAATACCTCATAGTCATCCTTAATTATTGGAAATGCTGCCCCAACCTGTGGCTGAGCTCTTCTGTCGTACACATAGCGTACTATGGCTACCATATCCAATTCTTCCAAAGCATGAATTAGGGCAGACATAGCAAACATGGCAGCCTGTAAAGAGAGGAGTCCAATTATAAGGAAGCAACTGAAGCATTCATGACAAATCAAAGAGATTAGGATGTCTTTCCTTTTTAGCCACTCCTTATCATCATCTGCAACCAGGTAAGTTACAACATCAAGGCACAAGTTAGAATAGCATTTATTATTTAGCGTATGACAAATCCACACAGTTTAAACAATGTGATAGAACCAGGAGATCCTTTAAGATTTTCTGGTTGCCTCACCCTTGAGGGATTACAATGCCTGACAGAAGTTCTGTCGCTTATCCATGTTGTTGAAACCAAAGCTTCTAACCTGACTTAAAATTCATCCATTGGTTTTAGAAATGACTCATATGAAAGCTGAAACCCTCCCAAATGAGGTTTTTTAAAAGAAAATAAATTTGCTTCACTGATGAAATATTGATGATTTAATGAACACAGAAAGGTCTGATTTTGGCTAGACAAATGTTTTGTCGCCTACAAAAAGTAATGTGAAAATCAAACAAATAATTCACTTCAAATACAAAGATATGTTTCATAACATTGGTGAATGAAGTTGTGGTGCTATTAGAGCAGTGAGGCGAACCTTTTGAGCTCGGTGTGTCAAAATTCACAAGAAAACGTAGCTTAACTCAGGTGCTGTGTCACATCTAGAAATATCCATAATTTTGTGATATTTGTAGCTCTAGTAAAAAAAGTTATATTTTTGATATATGTATTTTATTAAAAGCAAAAACAAATAATTCTTTACATTTGCTAAATCTTCAATTGAAAGTTGGTATTTCGTACACTTCAAGAACAAGCAAGCACTACACGCCCAGGTGCCAGGGTGACCAGGTGTGTCACCCAAAAGGGCTTGACGTGTCACCTGTGACACGCGTGTCATAGGTTGGCCATCACCATATTAGAGCCATATTTAATATTTTGTGTGACTTCCATGAGCTTGAAGGACTGCATCCATGTGTTTCGGCACTGATTCATACAATTTATTGATGAAGTCATCAGGAATAGTAAAGAATGCAGTTTTACATGCCTCCCAGAGTTCACCAAGATTCTTTGGTTTTGTCTTCCAAGCTTCCTCTTTCATCCTACCCCAAACATGCTCAATGATGTTCATATCTGGTGACTGGGCTGGCCAGTCCTGGAGCACCTTGATCTTCTTTGCCTTGAGGAACTTTGATGTAGAGATGGGTGTATGAGATGGAGCACCATCCTGCTGCAAAATTTGACCCCTTTTATGATTGGGAATGTAAGAGGCAGCTAATACTTCTTGATATTTTAGGCTATTGATATTGCCTTCCACCTTGCAAATGTTTCGCACACCCCTATACTGAATGTAACCCCAGACCATGATCTTTCCACCACCAAACTTAACTGTTTTCTGGGTGTATCTTGGATGCATACGGGCTCCAGTAGGTCTCCTGCAGTATTTGTGGCAGCTGTGGTGTAATTCAACTGAAGATTCATCTGAGAAATCCACCTTCTGCCACTTTTCCAGCATCCATCCATTTAGTAGGCTGTGGGCCTTGGCAAATGCCACACTGTTTTTTAATAGCATTTTGTTTAGTGCTGGCTCCTGGGCACTGATTCGACCCTGGAGGCCATTTCGAGACAGAATCCTACAAACTGTTCTAGTTGACACAGGGACTTGAGGTGACCAGGCCTGTTGGAGCTCTGCTGCAGTGGAAGAAGGGCTGGCTTTTGCTTTTTGAACCAACAAACGTACCTCCTGAGGAGTTGTCTTGCGGGGTCTGCTGGACCTGGGCTTGTCAAAAACATCTCCAGTCTCTTCAAATCTTTTTTAATTCTTTGTACTTGACGCTGAGACACATTAAAGGTGCCAGCCACCTCTGCAGTGGATCTGGTCTTCAGCCTCTTGATAATCATGGCTTTGGTCGCAGGGTGGATTTTTGGCATGTTGTCAGAGGTCAAGTTGCAGTTCAAGTGAAGGTCTGGGGTGCTGGAGTTCTTTTTATACACACCCACTAATTATCCGATCAATTAGTGAGCACAGGTGACACTGTAAACTAGGATTAGGTGCATTATATGACAAGGCGACAAAACTTTTGTCTAGCCAAAATCAGACCTTTCTGTGTTCACTAAGTGATCAATACTTCAGCAGTGAAGCAAATTTATTTTCTTTTAAAAAACCTCATTTGGGAGGGTTTCAGCTTTCATATGAGTCATTTCTAAAACCAATGGATTAATTTTAAGTCAGGTTATAGGCTTTGGTTTCAACAACATGGATAAGCGACAGAACTTCTGTCAGGCACTGTAGACGGTAGCCTCCAAGTGACTACTCTTTAGCTCCATCCAGGGAACACATGTGACTTAAGGAGAGTCAAGGACACAAGCAGACATTGTCCTCCAGAATAGCGTTATCAGATTATGGGTGTTTTTCCACTGTCAGAAAGTACTCATTTTTGCACCCATTATTAAGGACCCATTTGAGTGTGAGCTGGATGACCCCATTTCCACCACGGCACCCATTTGGGACCCGACTGTTTCGACTGCCACTGGGGAAACCCGGATCAAATGGGTACTTTCTGGCCTTTAATCTGGATTTTCTGTAGACCCCATTAATGAGGTCTACAATGGGGTCTTCTGCCAGAAAATCCAGATTAAAGGGAGCCGGTTTCCACAAGAAACAGGCAATGGGGTCTAAAGGAGGCTAGGGGGAGGGGATGCACCCATTGCCCCCCACCCCCAAACCTAGGCTTCGAAGTCACTTTGAAGTCTGTGCAAAATAGCTTATGAGTGTCTTTGAAGTCTGTGCTGATCTTCGGAGTGAACTTGGAAGTGACTTGATCACCATGATCAGGTTTGGCTAATAAGATACGATTATGAAATAATTACAGGTTTTTGACCTGGTCTGGATGCAGTTATGTTATACCATGATTTTTTAAAAATTGAGTTGCACATAAATAACAAAAACCTAATATTTACTATTATTAATAATATTCCACTGACATGTTAAAGCTCTGTAAGTTTCATTCCTTTGATGGTTACAGATATTTATATTTATTTTCCTTGAACAACACCATATATTTTCTTCAATTCATCCATTTAGAAAAATATCACTTAGAAAAAAGGAAAGGGCTTCATCTCACCTTATCATCCTTGGCAGGAAAAACTTTGAGAACCTGATTCCCCATGTAACGATGCCTCAGGACCTACAAATGAGAGTTTCAAGAAAGGTCACTTTGGCTGAATTCTTTAAAATAAGTAGGTGCTTACGCATAACAAAAAGCAGCTCAGTGTCAGTAATGTGCGATCTTTGTGTTCTCATCTCATTTCTGATTCTCCGTTTCTAGCCAAGAATGTTCATGAGAGGGGGAAGGATAGACTGATGTGGGAACAACCTCACTTGCAAACCAACTGTAAGCTGTCTGAGCAGCCTTGGGGGGAGAGGGACTTTTTTTTTTACTGCATGTTATCACAGCCACAATCTGATATATGGTATTTCTTCAAAGTATGACTCTCTTCTTCTTGTGCATTTCTGATCTAGACATATTTTCTGCCAGGTCTGAATAAAAAAAAAAAAAAAAGGTCGATACAGCAAAGCACAGCAAATAGAGAAGACACTTATTATTTATCTTTAGATTTTCCAAAGCAGAAGATATCTATTCCTTTCCCAATATAGTATCTCTTATCTTTTCCAAGGATCATCTGCTTTGCTCTGTGCTGACACTTGGCCAAGAGTGCCTACACCCAACTATGGCTGGTTCGTCAGTTGAAGCCCTTTCTGGACAGATATGCCTTGGCCACAGTTATCCATGCTCTGGTAACCTTCAGACTGGACTACTGTAATGCGCTTTACATGAGGCTGCCCTTGAAGATGGTTCATAAGCTGCAGCTGGTGCCGAATGCAGCTGCTAGACTACTGACCTGGGCAGCTGGCTGGATGCACATCATGTTGGTCTTAAAAGATTTGCACTGGCTGCCGATTTACTACTGAGCCCAATTCAAGGTAGGTTAACTTTAACTTATAAGGCCCTAAATGACTTGGGCCCCAAATATTTAAAGGAACACATTCTTCCATATCAACCTGCCCATGCCTTAAGATCTAGAGGGTTGGATGAGGGCCAATAAATTGAAACTGAATTCAGACAAGACAAAGGTGCTATGTGTCACAGGGTCTCAGGTCCTTGTGGTTGGGAAACACCCTGTCCTTGATGGGGTTGCAATGCCCTGGAAAGGACAGGTGTGTAATAAGGGGGTATTCCTGAACTCTGCGGCTCCAGGAGGCAGTGGCCAGGAGTGCCTACTCCCAACTACGGCTGGTGTGCCAACTGGAGCCTTTTCTGGACAGAGATGACCTGGCCACAGTTATCACTGACGAGAACAGGAGGGAACATAGACACTGGCAACACAAATGCAAGACGGCCATTAGGAAAGCTAAGAAAGATTTTGAGGAGCACATTGCTAAAAATATCAAAAGAAATAACAAGAACTTCTATAAGTATATCAGAAGTAGGAATCCAACCAGGAGAGCAGTTGGACCACTAGATGGTAAAGGAGAGAAAGGAGTAATTAAAGAAGACACGGAGATTGCAGAGAGACTAAATGAATTTTTTGCTTCCGTATTCACGGAGGAAGACAGAAGACACATGCCAGTAGGTGAGCCTGTATTTTCTGAAGAGTTAAACTTTACAGAAATAACCAAGGAAGAGGTCCTGGCATGTCTTAATAAACTAAATGTGAACAAGTCACCAGGACCAGATGGTATTCATCCAAGAGTCCTTAAGGAACTCAAATGCGAAATTGCCGAACTTCTAGCAAAAATATATAATCTTTCCCTAACATCAGGTTCCGTACCTGAGGACTGGAGGGTAGCAAATGTAACACCAATCTTCAAAAAAGGATCCAGGAGTGTGATCCAGGCAATTACAGACCAGTTAGCTTAACGTCAGTTCCATGTAAGGTGATGGAAACCATTATTAAAGACAAAATTAGTGTGCACATGGAGGAGCAAGCATTGCTGAACAAAAGCCAGCATGGCTTCTGCAAAGGTAAATCATGCCTCACAAATTTATTGGAATTCTTTGAGAGTGTCAATAAACACGTGGATAAAGGTGAACCAGTAGACATTGTCTATCTGGACTTTCAGAAGGCTTTTGACAAAGTCCCACATCAAAGGCTACTGAGTAAACTCATCAGCCATGGAATAAAAGGACAAGTTCTGTCCTGGATTTGTGACTGGCTTAAGGGCAGAAAGCAGAGAGTAGTAATAAACGGCAAATTCTCAGGGTGGAAAGAAGTAAAAAGTGGGGTCCCTCAAGGCTCGGTACTGGGACCAATGCTTTTCAATTTATTCATCAATGATCTAGAAGAAGGGGTACATAGTAAAATAGCAAAGTTTGCTGATGATACTAAATTATTTAGGGTAGTAAAATCTGAAAGAGATTGCCAAGAGCTCCAGAGGGATCTCTTAGCATTGGATGAGTGGGCAACCAAGTGGCAAATGTGCTTTAATCTTAACAAGTGCAAAGTAATGCACATTGGGGCCAAGAATCCAAATTATGTCTATAAACTGATGGGGTCTGAGCTTTCTGCAACACATCAGGAATGGGATCTCGGGGTTTTGGTGGACAGTTCAATGAAGGTGTCAACCCAGTGTGCGGCAGCAGCGAAAAAAGCAAATTCAATGCTGGGAATAATAAGGAAGGGAATAGAAAATAAGACAGCAAGTGTCATTTTGCCCCTTTATAAATCTATTGTGAGGCCACATTTGGAGTATTGTGTACAATTCTGGTCACCACACCTCAAAAAGGATATTGTGGAACTAGAGAAGGTGCAGAGAAGGGCAACCAGAATGATTAAGGGTCTGGAACACCTCCCTTACGAAACCAGGCTGCAACGTCTAGGCCTCTTCAGTCTGGAGAGACGGCGTTTGAGAGGGGACCTGATTGAAGTATATAAAATTATGCACGGTATAGAAAGGGTGGATAGAGAAAATTTCTTTATCGCACAACACTAGAACCAGGGGACACTGTATGAAGCTGATGGGTACATAAGAACATAAGAACATAAGAGAAGCCTTGCTGGATCAGGGGGAAGTATTTCTTCACCCAGAGGGTCATTGGCTTATGGAATGTGCTGCCGGAAGAGGTGGTGACAGCTACCAGTCTGGGTGGCTTTAAGGTAGGGTTAGACAAATTTATGGATGACAGATGTATCAATGGCTACTAGAACGAATGCCTAGATGCATCTTCCAGGCTGGGGGGGGGGGGAGGAACTGGGGCGCTTCAAAGGCCATCTGCTGGGACTCGAGAGCAGAGACGTTTTCGCACGGGGCTGAACGGTACGCGTGGGAGACAGCTGCAGACACGGCATACGCATTGCCCGAGCGGGGCTTGCGCTCCGACGTGTCCGGAGCTGTCTTCGGCGCGTTCGAAATGTAGAGCACTTTAAAGTGCTCTACATGCATTCGAACGTGGACGAGCCGCCCGCAGGCGTTCGGGAGGAGAAGCATTCGCGCCTGCTTCTCCCTCCCTAACAGCTGCGGGCTTGCCTCCGACGCCGGCGCAGGTTTAGCAATCAGCTGTTTGACAATCAGCTGATTGCCGATCTGCCTCCGCGGCTGTCTCCACGCCCCTGGCCGGCCTTTGCCGGCCAAGACAGCTCCCGGCGCTTTCACCTTTCGCACACAGACGCGCCGGTACGCGTTCCGGCGCGTCTGTGTGTGAACGCTGAAAGCGCCGGGAGCTGTCTTAAGCTTTCCGCCTGAACGCGTTCCGTTTGGAACGCGTTGCAGTGCGGAAAAGTCTCAGGAGAAGGTTTGTCCTTGTCTCTGCTTGAGATGCCCATGAGCATTTGGTGGGCCACTGTGTGCGACAGGATGCTGGACTAGATGGGCTGTGGCCTGATCCAGCAAGGCTTCTCTTATGTTCTTATGTTCTTATGTTATCCGTGCTCTAGACTGGACTATTATAATGCGTTCTACATGGGGCTGCCCTTGAAGATGGTTCAGAAGTTGCAGCTAGTGCAAAATGCAGCCACCAGAGTGCTGACCAGAACAGCTAGCTGCACACACATCACACTGGTCTTAAAAGGGCTGCATTGGCTGTCAATTCACTATGGTGCCCAATTCAAGGTGTTAACTTTGACTTATAAGGCCCTAAATGACAGGGGGTGTTTTTCCACTGTCAAAAAGTACCCATTTTTGCACCCATTTAGGACCCATTTGGGTGTGAGCCGGATGATCCCATTTCCACCACAGCACCCATTTGGGACCCATTTGTTTCCACTGCCGTGGGGAAATCCAGATCTAATGGGTACATTTTGGCCTTTAATCTGGATTTTCTGTAGACCCCATTAATGGGGTCTACAATGGGGTCTTCTGCCAGAAAATCCGGATTAAAGGGAGCCTGTTTCCACGAGAAACAGGCAATGGGAACCAAAGGAGGCTAGGGGGAGGGGATGCACCCATTGCAGCCCCCCTAAACCTAGGCTCCGAAGTCACTTCGAAGCCATTTTGAAGCCACTTCAAATTGACTTCGAAGTCATTTCAAAGTCTGTGCAAAATAGCTCTGGAGTGCCTTTGAAGTCTGTGCTGATCTTCGGAGTGAACTTCGGAGTGAACTTCGGAGTGACTCCAAAGTCATTTCGAAGTTCACTCCGACGATCTGCACAGACTTCGAAATGCCTTCAAAATGCCTTTGAAATGCCTTCAAAGTCACTTCGAAGTGGCTTTGAAGACTGCAGCCCCCTGAAACACCTGGGGTAATAGACCGACCCCTTGGGGGTCGATCCGGATTCCCCACATGGGTGCAAAGCTGTTTCCATAGCAGGGGTGTTAGGATTAAGGAATGTACCCATTCCTTAGATCCGGATCTTCTTAGATACGGATCTAAGGGCTGCAGTGGAAAAACACCCTTGGTCTCCCAATATCTAAAGCAATGGCTTCTCCCATACCAACCTGCCCATGGCTTAAAAGTGAGGCCCTCCTGGTTGTCCCACCCCTCTCAGTAGTGAAACGGGTGGGTACCAGGGCAAGAGCCTTTTCAGTAATGGCCCCCAGATTACGGAATATTCTCCTCCTCAAGGTAGTTCATGCCCCTTCTCTGTATATATTCAGGAAGGTGATGAAGACATACCTCTTTGCCTTGGCCTTTGGCTAATGTGATTATACTTTCCCCCTACTGCAGATACTACTATTTTAATATTAGGATATTCTTTTCATTATGCTGAATCTTTTAAGTGTTTTTTTATGTATATTATCATTTTTAATATATGCTGGTTTGTAATGTGTTGGGTATAGGGCGAGGAAAAATAATAAAAATAGAATAAAAAATGTCAGGAGGCCCCTCCTGGTTGTTCCACCACCTTCATAGGAAAAGGGGTGGGCACCTGGGAGAGGGCCTTCTCAGTGATGGCCCCTAGGCTTGCCCCTTGAGGTGCATCAGGTACCTTCACTGTACACATTTAGGAAGGCAGTGAAGATACACCTCTTTGCCATGCCTTGGCCTTTGGTTAAAATGGGGATAGTTTTTCTTTCCACTTTCAGATACTGTTATTGTGTTATAGATGTATATATGTGTGTGTGTATATATATGTGTATATATACATATGTATGTATCTATTTATACATACATATATGTATATATGCGTATATGTATATGTATATACAGTGGTACCTTGACATACGAGTTTAATTCGTTCCGTAACCTTGCTCTTATGTCAAATCGCTCGTATCTCAAAGCAATTTTCCCATTAATCCATTCCAGCTCCCAAAACACCACCTCAGTTGTTTTTGTTAAGTACTGTACTATATTTACATACTCATATCTCAAATCTTGCTCTCATCTCAAACCAAAATATCACTCGCTCGGCAGCTTGTATCTCAAAACACTTGTATGTCAGGGCACTTGTATGTCGAGGTACCACTGTATATGCATATGTAGATATACAGATATACAGATAGAAAGATAGATAGATAGATAGATGTAGATGTATATTTAATATATATAATTTTAAAAGGTGTTACCCAACCTGAGGCCTTTGGGTATACGGAGGGATAAAAATGCAAATAATAAAATAAAATAAGTATTAAAAATAGCCACTAAAGCTTTTAATTGGTTAGGAGCTTTGGTTGATATGACATGGCTCCTCTTTAAGCTATGTTTTGCGCTTAAAGCTGAAAAATATTAAAATATTCATGAGACTAATCTCCAAGCTACAAATTTGAATGGTTTATCACCATACCTGAGATGATCTACTGAATCCCAGAACAGAAAAGCATTTTCCATCTGACTTGTATTTCATTTGTTCTTCATCTATTTTAGAGAAAGGAACTATATCGCTCCCATAGCGGAATCCTGCAGAGTAAAATAATCACTTCCTGCATTAGTAAAGAAGAAACTTCAGAAATCTTAGAAGGATCAGGTAGCTTTGTAGAGAAATCTGGTGTGATGTGTGAAATTCATTGGGAGAGGGACCACAAACTGATGGCTAACTGAATATCTCTCAGTCCCAGCAAGAATAAAAACAACAAAAAAGGCATTTAAAAAAACCCCAATAATACTGACTAAGGATGAATTGATCTACTGAATGTCCAGTGAATCAATTTAAAGGTGTTTTGCTCATCTGAAAAAGCCAAAATAGGTAGAAGTACAACAGTCTCCCAAAGGGTTGAAAGCAATAGGTGCTAGGCTCCCTGCTGTGGAAACACCAGAGCACCCATTTGCAAATCTGGCTTGACCCACAAGGGGTCTGCCTATCACCTCAGGTGTTTTGGGGGACAAGGGGTGCAATCTCCGAAGTTGCCTTCGGAGCTTAGCAAAGTTGGCTTCAGAAGTTAGCAAAGGCGCCAAAGACAAACACCTTGGGAGAGCAATGCAAGAGAGGTGCATATTAATTAGCTCCTTGTGAGCACTGATGAGTCAGCCTCATTAATATGCACCTCTTTCCATCCCTGAAGGTAACAGGAAGAGTCAGCCTCATTAATATGCACCTCTTTCCATGCCTGAGGTGCCTTCAGAGGGACTCCGAAGTCTTGACTTTGGGACAACCCCCCATGGGTGCCCCCCCGAGCGTCCTCTAGACCCCATTGCCAGATTGCAGTTGAAAGAGGCTCCATACAATCCAGATTTTCAGGCTGAAGACCCCATTGTAGACCGCTTTAATGGGGTCTACACGAAATCCGGATTATAGGTCCTGAAGGACCCATTATGATCCAGATTTCCCTAGCTATGGTGGAAACAAATGTGTCCCTAAAGGGGTCTGTGGTGGAAATGGGGTCATCCAGCTCTCAGCCAAATGGGTTCTTAATGGGTGCTAAAATGAGTAGTTAGTGACAGTGGAAAAACACCCTAGAATTGAGCAATGGAGTCCAGAGGAGGCTTGGGAGGAGGCACCCATGAGGAGGTGCCCCAAATTCAAGACTTTGAAGTCCCTCCAAAACTGGCTCTGAAGTGCCTCCAAAGCTGCCCTCAGAGCCTGTGCTAATCTTCAAAGGCAACTTTGGAGATTGCACACCCTGTCCCCCAAAACACCTCGGGTGACAGGCAGACCCCTTGTGGGTAGATCCGAATTTGCAAATGGGTGCTAGACCAGCCATGGAAACACACTGGGTACTTCTCTTAATCCGGATCTAGTAGATCCGGATTAAGGGAAGTACCCATTCCTTAGATCCGGATCTTCTTAGATACGGATTAAAGGAGCGCAGTGGAAAAACACCCAGAGTTTCCAACACACACACATCATTCCTGTGGTTTTGAACAGATTGCTGTTTATCTTATAGTTAAAAAAAATAGTCACTCAAATTCAAGTATAATGGAAGGTTAAAAAATGAATATTGAAGAGAAGGGGAAATGTGTATTATGCCTGAACAGTGACAAAGAAAATACTCTTTGTAGAAGGCTGCCAGAGAAACAAAGTGAGAGTTGGCTAAAATGCTGCACTACAATTAGGGAATCCTTAATTTTGATTCCCTACTTAACTTTGGAACCTCAGTAGGGGATCTCCAACCACTCACAGCCTTTTAACCTAACATACCACAAAGGATTCTTGTAAGGACATAAGGGGTGTTTTTCCACTGTCACTAAAAGTACCCATTAAGTACCCATTAATTGGTATGAAATGGCATTTTTGTACCCATTAATGGGTACTTAATGGGTACTTCTAGTGACAGTGGAAAAACACCCAAGAAGAACAGAATATCCACACCACCTGCCCCTTCCTCTTTGGAAGCAAGGAGCGTGTAAATAGCATAAATAAATACATAACATTATACTGACACTTCTACAAGTTCAGTTTTTCCATGAATAGCTCTGTACCCAAAGTCAAAGTCATACCTTGAATAACATCCTCTGTTGGAACCTCTGTTTCTTCATCATCATCTAAGCAGTAAACTCTTTCTTTCTGCACATCATCTTTTCTTAGTGTCTTGGCATCCACAACAATCCAGGACTTTTTCACTTTCTCCTCTGTAAACTTGACACCAGAGTTTAAAAGGGAATGTATTTAACCTCAGCCTGTTGTCCATAACTAGATCCTAGGCGCTCTTTTGCCAGATAAGATACAACAATCAGTTTACAGTACTACTAAAATGATACTTAACCACTACTTACTTATGTCATTTGTATTGACATTCTTTTTGAAATACTTACTTGCAATAATGGCATCGAATATTCCACTTTTCAGTGATAACATAAAAACATCATTTTCAGAAATGTCTCACTGTTAACAATGATCCTAAGTACAATTAGATAGGAACATTTTATATTAAAACATGAAAACAGAAATTAAACACAAATTTCTCATCACTAGGGATGTAGATGAATATTCATAACATTCGAAATTTGTGTGAATTCGGACAATAGGATTTGAATTGAATGTAAGCACATTTGAAGACGGACATTCAAACTCGAATAAAATGCTTTGATACATTCGTATGAAGCTTCAAATGGGACCCTACCAAAACTGAACAAATACGATTTTTCTTGCATTTGGTTTAATAAAAAACTTGTGCACATCCCTACTCATCACTAACAAAAATTTTTTCCAGTTTCCAGACTTAGTTTTCTGAGAAACCGGACAGCTAGTTGTTTTTTTTTTAAAAAGACACATTCTATTACTTTGTGCTGTATGCCTGAACAATTTACCCAGCATAGGTGGCTTACAAAAGCTACAGATGAATTTACAATTAATTCCTTTTATGCTGCCGACCTGTAATTGGTATTGATATTGGTGTGGGACAAGTCATCTCACTGCAGAAAGAAAACTGCACCGCGAACTTTCTAACTTACTGCTTTATATGCCACAATCCTTATTGACAATTGAGAACCAATTGTAAGTAGGCAAGGCCAAGGCATGGGTCTTCGTTCAGTCTTCTTAAACACTGAAAGACGGTCCAGGCTCTCTCTAGATGGAAGAATGCAGGAGAACATTATCTGGTAGGACTGTACATTCTACAAATTAGTTGCTGCACAACAACAGGTTCTTTGAAAACAAGATTATACATTTTCTAGATTTATCTATACAATTTCTTTTAAAAGGGATCATGGAAATACAACATTATGACATTCATCTTCCAGCGTTTATTTTAATTTTGAATTCTTGCATCAGTTCTACTCCTCTTGCATCATCACAAAAGTATCCAGAATGGAACTAACAACACTGATGTCAATCCAGCACACACATTTTAAATAAAGTTATATTAATATTTTAGTGATTCGTCTCCTAAAAGTACACTGGTCCGTGGGAAATTCAACCAAATCTACATAACCTCTGGGAACCAAATTTCTGCTAAAAAAGGTTTAAGGCAAAATACAGGAGATAAACATCAGACAGATAATGAGGAAGAGGGAATCCTATGTGTTATCTATTGCTCAAGTAAAATATGTTAAGAGGAGCAGGGCTGCTTCTATTGTAACACACAAACTATTGGTATTTATTCTAAAAGTCGCCTAGTTGATCACCTTCCTAATATCGTTCTGTTACCAGCTGGGACTGTAAAGTAAAACTTGGCCTTTAAAAATCCTTGGCAGACCTGATGGCAGAGGAGGGCAAGAGGCAGAAGAGACTGCAGCTCACAGAACCAGAATAATGAATAATACATTTTTACAGATGATGCTTTGATGTCTGTTAAAGAAAAAATATTTTAATTTTGTTCTCTTCACATTGACTCCTCTTGAAACTAACTTTTGTGGACTGTTTTGACTGCTTGTCAACTTCATGGCATAGTTTGCAAATAAAACCTTAAACAACTAGATGGGTCATATTTTCTGAACTAGGCAAGGTATCAAGCTTGTCTAGAAATCTTGGGAACTCACAACAGAACTAATGAACTTTTTAAAAGTGGGAGAGGCACTGACAGACACACTAGCTTCTCCAATAATAGTACAGAAAACAAGCATTCATCTTATGTTAATTACTAATGGTAGCAAGCAATATTCTCCCAGATGGTTTTTAAATATCTAGTAGAGTCCTACATCCCAAATGTTTGGATTTGGTCTTGTGATCTAGACCAGCAGTTCTTAACCTTTTCTTCACTGCAGACCCCGTTTACATAACTTTTGTTGCCATGGACCCCTGTCCCCCACCTCACATCCTCCACTCATCTCCCACCTTGCAACCCGTGCCCACCACCACTGGCCTACTGCAGGCTCCCTTCAGGGACCACTGGGGGTCCATGGACCAGAGATTGAGAACCACTGATCTTGACCATAATTTGCACTCTCTGCACAAAAGAACACAGTGGCGCCAGAACAAGAAAGAGCACAGATTTTACAGAAGTAGATTTCAACTTTAGTGACAGTAAAATAAAAGACAAATCCTCCAGAGTATGAAGTGCTGGGGATTAAAGGTTACCTGAAAGTGTAAATGTCTTCCAGGCCTTCTTCCTTGGATAAGGAATACATGAGTTTCCTCACTATCTGGAGGCCTTCTTTCTGCTGCTCTGTCAGGCCCTTCCTCGGAAAAGAGGCCTGGTGTTTTTCAGAAAGCAACGTGTCCCCGCTACCATCTTCATCATCTGCTGAAAAGGGCAAGCTAAGAAGACAATGAAAAGCAATTTCAACTCATATTCCACATTCAACAAAACAACTGCAAATCAATTTAAATTGTTCTCCTTCTCTTTTTCAAAAGTAAAGTTCGCCAATACCTTTCAAATGTCATTCTGAAGTCTTAAGTATTTATCGCCACACTATTAGTCAGCAATGACATAACTAGCTTTATCTAGGCTTTTTGTGAGCTGCACCTTCTTTCATAAATAAAGCTATTTGCTTTTGTAAAAGAGAATGGGTGTACACTTTTAGTACGGCAAAGCTATGGAAAAATATCTTGTAGGAAGGTACACATCAAAAATGATGAAGCAGCTCATCAAGGCCTGGGACAATGCCAGTTCTTAATCGAAAGTTGCCACTGGCTTTCCCCCTGGCCCAACAGATACACACAGACTCTGCTAACACTGAACTGACTTACACTTGATGAGCTCCTGGAAGTTGTTACTGAAGCAATGCCAAAGGAGACTCACCAGGCACTCTGTAAGTTGATTAAATGGTATGATGGAGATGGTAGTAAAGATGAAGTAAAATCCTCTGCACTATGCTTATAAAATAAATGGCCAACAGAAATGGTGATAGGGTTGTCTGGTGGAGTCTGGAAGCTCCCTATGTTGTATGTACATCTTTTCTCTTATGAAAGAGCTGAGTGAGAGACAGTTTAACCATATTGGAATACTATAGGCATCCCAACAATTATTTACTTCAGGAAAGGCTATGCTGTTGACATCTATGTACTCTAATTTTAAAAACTTCCACTTCATAATGATGTAGAAAAAGTAAAACCACTGAAAATGAAGCGCTGATTGAATTAAAACAACAGTTCCATAAATGCCAAGAAAATAAGCAGATTTTAAACCAGTGCTAAAAGCCTTGCCACAATCAGCAAATAACAGAGAGGGAAGGTGGTCCCTTAGGGGTAGGTACCACAGCAGAGATCACTGGTCTCACAGTTACCACAAGACTGACTTCAGGCAATTACACTATAAATAGGAGGGATTCTCCCATAGAACTAAGCAAACCTGGGAAAAAATGGTTTTTGTACAGAATAGCCCATAAGATCTTATAAAGATTTTTCTACTATTTACTAAACATTAGCCAGGTCCCGGTAGTCAGAGTAATTCTTTTAGCAATACTTACAATAAAATTTTATCAAATTTTAACTCTACTTTTCAACAAAAAAAAAAGACACTGAAAGATGACTTCAAAACAAAGAGGGCAAAAACAAAAGCATTCTTAAAAGCTCTTCCATCTTTTTCCATTTTTATCTCCACTGGAAAAGCACAGTAATAAGAATATTTTAATCTGCTGCTGGCAGAAAGATTAAAGAAAAAGTTGATTACTTCACATCCTTCAGCAGGAAGTCAAAGCATTGGGGAAACCAGCAAAAATATTTTCTTAAACATTAGCATCAACCCTGCCACCTATGCTGGTAGAAATGAGAGAGAAGGACCTCTATTGCCAACATAAACATACAGGCAGGTTCCTGAGGAGAATGTGGACATTCAGTTCCACGTAGGAACCTACCACTGGCCCTATACATTAACTGATGCTTCTAGATCAGAAGAATCTTAAGATTAGACAGTTAAAATATGTGTTATCGGTACACAAGTTCGAGCAGTCAAAGCTTCCTGATCCGGGAGGAGATGAGAAAGATGCAGGAAGTTATTGGGAATCAGAGAAAAATGTTCCCTTCATCCCAATTTCAATGAAAATTTCTTCTACTTGGATACAGAAACCAACTGGATAAGCTCTGCAGCACAGTTTGCTATTTCCCAAGAGTAACAAAGCACAGAAGCACATGAAAAGCAAAAAGTTCCAAGTCTCCCTTATTTCCATAATCTTGGAAGCAGCCTTTTCCTCTTATAGCCAAGTATGGCTGTGTTCAGACATTACAAAAGAGACACTTCAGAGGCACCTTTGAGAGACAATGTGTGGGCCTTGTGTTCCCAGGCTTTCTCTTCTAACACAGAATCTTTTGGTGCTGTGTCTGATGACAGCCTAAGTCATCATCTAAAAAGGAGAGCAAGAACAAAGAACCTGCTATTAAGAAACAATTGTAGGAATCCTTCCACAGATCAGCAGTGATACTTCAGAAGTCTCTCCTCACTCACAAAAACTGAAGCGAGATTCCAGTTTTCTTCAGGTTAGCAATGATAACATCCAGCTGATCTTCACTGAAGGGAGTACCAAGGTCCGCAAACACTTCAATATGCTGTCTGTCATATTTTTTCCCTCTTAAAAGACAACAAAAATATTTTCAATAACACAGGTATTTTGATGGCCCAAAGAGATGTATTGTTTTACAATCTCATATTACTAATTATCACCAATTTTCCATAAATGCTTGATCAAACTTTCGTACAAATGTCCAGAAACATTCCTATGTGTCCAAGTGTAAATGTACAAATATTGCAACATTAGATTTGCGTATGAATGTCCAAATTCATATGAATTTGAATGAATAACAACTGTTACTAATATTTGTGCACATCCCTACTCAGTCTAGCTAAAGCTTAAAAGCGAAACCTCTAGGGTTTCCTCATGTCTGTGGCAGAAGAAAACGGTGCAGATATTTAAAATCACCCTAGGCACTCTCAATAGCATAACATCTGAAAGTGACTAAACTCTTCCAACACAATATACTATGTGTTTCAAACTTTTTATTCTTTTCAGAATCCCTAAAATGTTAAGAAAAGCAGAATGTACATTATCACTTTTAAAGTCCAATTTGACTTTTTCTTCTTTGCTGTGTACCTGGAAAAAGTAGCCATTCTATAAAGTATTGCGCTCCACTTACAAATAGTCAAAGAAACAATATTAATCTTGTAGAATTAACATATATCTGATGCTTAGTGCTGTGCTGCAGAATCTTATTTATTCATTTATATTTACATTTATATGCTGCCTCATACCCAAGGGTCTCTGGGCGGCTCACAGCATTTAAAACAAACATATAAAAACTATATCAAAACAGGTTTAAAAATATAACTTTAAAAATACAAGAATAATTAAAAACAGCAGTGGTTTTTAGTGGGGGGAAGTGTGGGGAACATTTAACCAAAGGCTTCCATAAATAGGAGCAAAGAAGGGGCCTGACGCACCTCGAGGGGGAGACCATTCCACAGCCTGGGGGCCACCACCAAGAAGGCCCTCTCCCGGGTGCCCACCCATCTAGCTACTGAAGGCGGGGGGATCACCAGCAGGGCCTCCCCTCCAGATCTTAAAACATGGGCAGGTCGATATGGGAGAAGACATTCCCTTAGATATCTGGGGCCCAAGTCATTTAGGGCCTTATAAGTCAAGGTTAATACCTTGAATTGGGCTCGGTAGTGAATTGGCAGCCAGTGCAGTTCTTTTAAGACCGGCGTAATATGTGTCCGGGTAGATGTTCCTGTCGGCACTCTGGCCGCTGCATTTTGCACCAGCTGCAACTTCCGAACCATCTTCAAGGGAAGCCCCATGTACAGTGCATTACAGAATCTTCAGATAACTATAAGTCACAAAATTTATGCACTATCACAGGCTTCAGCGGTTAAGTTCAAAACAGGAAAGATAGCTAAGCATTTCTTCTTTTCAGCTTTAATGAGAAGAAACTCATCAATCTAACAATTTACAATGTTTATCTTAGTATAGCCCCTCTGTTTGTAGATGTCAGTGGATATTACTAGTTCCCTCACCTAGATTTTTTTTAAAATATATATTTAGACCTGGAGAGTATAAAAAAATAAGCACACTGCAAAAGCTATCAGGCAATGTACAAACACACTTACTGTATTTCAATGATTTGAGGTACTTACATTGTTTCCTTCTGCAGCAAGTCCATGCAAACAATGAGGGCATCAAGAACTAAGTACATTTAGGAAAGGCAATTAAAAACTAGAGCTTTCAGACCTACCAGCATTCACTTATGAGATTTCAATCTCACAAATCATTTAAGACATGTTGTTTCAATAATTCACAGACATTATGGCAGTAGGGACTGAGAAGGGGAATACTTGAAGCCTCTCCGTTTTGCCTGCCCTGACCATTTTAATTTTATTCCCAAATTCTAAGGAAAAAAACACACACAAATCTTTCAGCAACTGAGTGCATATTGATCAACCACACACACAAAAATTGCACATGTGTCCCTGGGATCCTACTGGATGGCCTGACCATCCCTGAGGTCGTTCCACTTCTCACCAAAGAAGGCACCGATTCAACAGGCACAAATAAATCCAAAATCAACAAGAATGGTGTAGAGAGATACGGCAGCATTAGTATAAACTAATAATGACAATATAATGAACAGATTTGTTAAGCTCAAGTCTGGGTTCTTCTGCACACATTACTACAAGCACCCAATTGTCATGACAGGTGATTTTCAACTTTCAGAAAGGATACTGTCCCCTTGCTCAGACTCAGGCTGAATTGATTTTTGAATGTCTTCCAACAAATCAAAATCTGGCATCATTAGATGTCTGTGCACAGAAATATGCTGGTACTGATCCCCACTGGCAAGATTATTTGCTGTCTTCTCTGTCCCAAATAAAACCAAAGCAATTTCATCTTTACTTTCAGCAAACACCTGGTGATGGTAAAAAGATGTTAGAGCATCACTGACTTTACAACTAGACCTCATTTATAGAAGAGTCATTTTTTGTGTCTCACTTGAGTCACAAGCAAAACTATTTACTTATGTTTTGGTTATTGCTCAGCTACTAAACTGCTGCAAGGGCTGTAATCTGATATTTGCAAACCATCCCTCAAGTTGGAAAATAGCTGCTGAAAAGGATGAGTTCCCAAAACCAAACAAAATCATTTTAAAGATTATTTTCATTATTCCATGACCTGAAGGGTATTAAAAGGGCTACTAGAACAGACTTTATTGTCTAAGGAAAGAAGCAACAAGGGGCGTTTTTCCACTGTCACTAGAAGTACCCATTAATGGGTACAAAAATGCCATTACGTACCCATTAATGGGTACTTTTACTGACAGTGGAAAAACACCCAAGATGTGTTATATCTGATACTATATGGATGAGAGACAGAGCCTTTTCAGTGTTGGTTCCTCAACTATAGCACTTCCCAGCCTGTCAGCTAATATGACTTATTTCAGGGACAAAATAAAATCAATTAAGGATATTAAAAGTACAATTTATGGCTAAAGTCAGTGTAGGAGTACTCATTCTATGGGACACACATTTTACTCAGTACTGACAATTTTAACTTTTCAATAATGATTCAGGAGTTTGTTCTTTTTTCATCTTTGTTCCTTGTATATCCGCAGGATTCTTTTATTAAAAGGTTATTAACAATGAATATAAACATTAAATATCCCAGACTTATTTTCTCAGCATCTCAATTATTACTTTAGGATACATACACTCAAAAAATAAATGCTCCTCTGAGGAGTACATGGAGATAGCAGTGAACACATAAAATTTGGAAACTTTTGTTTTGAGGCTGGAATTCCCATGTTCTCTCATTTTTGCATCAAACAAACATTCAAATTAGACTTTAAAAGGAGGATGTTACTGCATTCTGAATTAGAAATGGAGAGACAGCTTTTATGTATATCCTGCCTTTTTCCCAAAGGGACTCAAAGTGTCGCACAAGCATTCACAATCAAATACAATAAAAAAGACAATTCAAAAGGTCACATTGCTATAAAAACTTCAAATATCAAATAAGAACAAGCAATATAAAACATATAAAAACCATATAAAGCAATCTATCGGGAATATAGATAATTTCATTTAAACTGTAAGGAGGCCAAGCAAATGAATTAAGGGTACGATCGGAAAGCCTGGTGAAACAGAAAGGTTTTTACTTGACTACGGAAGGACGCCAGAGATGGGGCAGCCTGGCCTCCCTGGGGTGCACATTCCAGGGCTTAGGTGCCGCTACTGAAAAAGCCCTGTCCCTCGTTTCCTCCAGTCTGACTAAATGAACTGAAGGGACAGAGAGAAGGACCACATTCATGGATCTCAGAGCCTTGGCAGGCTCATAGCAGGTGAATCAGTCATTTAAATATTTCGGTCCTAAATCATTTAGGACTTTATAAGTGAATGGTCACAGACCAGAATCAGCAAATGTTAAAAAGTACAAACATTTACAAAAAGTTATTTAAAATTACAATGTGCAGATAAAATCAAATGACTCTACATATTCAGAAGATAGTACATAAAAACAGGTAAGTCAAAATAGTCAATTTAAATTGAGCCCTGGCTGGGATAGGTAGCTAATGAAGGTCTTTTAGCAAGGGGGTAGTGTGGCCTCTGTAACCAGCTCTGGTTAACAGCCTAGCTGCTGATCTTTGGACCAGCCTGAGATTCTGGATACTTTTTGTAGGTAATCCCATGTACAGAGAGTTACAATAATCCAGCCAGTAAGTAACCAATGAATGAATTACAGTAGCCGTATCTGGTTTTTCAAGATATGAACTTAGTTGATGGACCAGTTTTAACTGTGCAAAAGCACTCCTAGTTACTGCTGATATCTGGGCTTTCATACTCAGCAATGAATCCAGGCATATCCCCAAGGTACAGACCTGTGACTTCAAGGGCAAGGTGATGCCATCCAATACTGGCTGAGACTCTAGTCTCGGACCGGCCTTAGGCCTGACCTGGAGCACCTCTGTTGTTTCAGCATTTAGTTTCAACTTGTTTGCTTCCATCCAGTTTGCTACAGCTGCCAGGCAGTTTAACACAAATACATTACGTCCTTTGAGTCAGGTGAGACGTAGCAGTAAAGCTGAGTATTGTCAGCATATTGACCAAGGTCCTGGTGACCTCCCCCAACAGTTCTATGTAAATACTGAATAATAAGGTAGAGAGATTCAAACCTTGAGGCACTCCACATGATAATGGCCAAGGTTTTAAACAGGAATTCCCTAGTAATATTTTTTGCAAATGCCCTTTAAGACATTATTAGAACCATTTTAACACTGAACCTCCAAGCCCCAACCTCATCAACAGCAAAATATCATGATCAATGGTATCGAAGGCTGCCGAGAGACCCAACAGGATCAACAGTGAGATATTCCCTTTGTCTAGCTCCCATCGTAGATCATCCACCAGAGCCACCAAAAGAGTTTCTGTTCTATAACACAGCCTAAAACCCAACTAACATTGGTCTAATAGTCTGTCTTCTCTAAAAGCAACTGGAAATGAAATCCCATCACACGCTTCAGCACTTTTCCCAAGAATGGTAAATTTGAGACTGGTCTATAATTGCTCAGTATAGTGGTGTCTAAAGATGGCTTCTTCAGTAGTGGTCTGACTACCGCCTACTTCAAATCTGCGGGAATGCTGCAAGGTACTGTTGTTTCCTTTATGTTATTTCCTCTGGATTATTTCTGGCTCTCCCCTCGCACTTTATAGTATCAAAATCAATGAAAGTATTCTATTCATTACAAAAATTCATATTCAAAGGACTTTTATCCAGGTTATTTGGCTTGTGAAAAATACCTATTCCCCCTCTTCTGCCCAGAATTAAACTAGAGAATAATTGGAATTCATGAAATTCATTTTCAATCAGATGTACACAGAATTTGGAACTATGATTTGAGATAACTATGGTGAACACTGTAACAGGAGTTTTATTCTAGATGAGTTAATCCTAAACACTTTTATTTGTAGCTGTACCAACTCCCCCCACGATTTACCACTGTGACTGTTTATTTAACTTATAACTTGCCAGTCCGAAAAGGTTCGTGAGCCGACAAGGAGATAAAGTACAGAAAACCTTAGAATGTGAAAACCTATTTTAAGAAGAACACTACTTTTTCAAAGTGATACTTCACATATCTGCAATCCAAGCAATTTAGGAATTTTTCAGCCAATCTAACAGGATCATTTTGAACTGGACTTAGATGCAGATCAGCAACTATGCACGTCTTTTATTCTTAAAGGTCCTGAAGGAGTTCATCCATTCTATACCACTGAGCTACAACTACTTCTAATACCAACTTAGAGGATATTTAAAGCAACATTGTTCAGATGTTTGGCAAAAATAAGACACAGACTTTCATGTAGCTAAGTCTCTCACTTCTCCATTGTTTCAGCCTTAGCCATTCAGAAGTCCAATTTTACATGTGGTGAACAGTTCCATAACCTTCTGGTTCTGCGCCCATAGGAATGTTCCACGATCACAAAGCTTTCTATTACGTGCAGAAAGATCTTTTTCTCTTTCCAGTAAGATGTGTACCTGTTTGCTTATCAAGCCAGAGTCCAGAAAACAGTCAAAATGATAAGGGAAGTCCTGTATGGTTAAACCACATCTTTGTCCTCTCAATAGTGTAGGCATGGCTGTGGGTCCCCAGGTACCTACACTCATCTTTGGTGGTTTTGTCCTCATATAAATAAATTTTGAAAGCAAGTAAAAGCTGAAATCACCAAAATCTTAGAAATACAGATTGAATTTTCCCCAGATATTTTCATCCTACATATCTTATCTTCTAAGTACTTGTCCAAAAATAAAGCTAAGTTCTCAATACGCTAAATCTTAAAACCTAGTGTAACAAAATAAAATGGAATCAATTATGGAATTGATTACTTCCTAATATAATAGTTACATTGTAAGGAAAGAAAGAAATGTATACACTGTAGTATAGAACCAGATAGTTATCTTTTTGGAAATATGTATGGATGAATTATAACCCGAAAATAGTTACAAATGAAATGAAAACCAGTCTTGTGCACTTCCATTCTTTCATTAAACGGATCTTTTTCATCAGCCACAAGAAGTAGGAAAAAGTGCAACTTATATGAGAATGTAAGAGGAGCCTTTCTGCTAGATCAGGCCACAACCCATTTAGTCCAGCATCCTGTCTCACAAAGTGGCCCGCTAATTGGTTCTGGGCATCTCAAGCAGAAGACAAAGAAAAAACCTTCACCTGTTCTCAACTCCCAGCAAATGGCCTTTAGAGACATTCTACTTGTCTTTCCAACCTGGAGGTGGTACCTAGGCATCCATTATTTTCTTTTCTTTTGAAATATATTGTTTATTAAAAGTTTTTCTTTAACAATTCACAACAACTACATTAATCTCCAGCCATATTCTTCTTGCTCTTGCTGTTGTCTTGTTTTTTGACTTCCTTCGTCTGTCCAGCATCTCTTCCTTTTGCACTCTTAGTCTACTCCTTTTAGTTTCTAATTGTTAGCCAACTGACCCCCCTTTCCCATAAAACTTGTCTTAATTTTACATCAAGTTTTTGAAATATTACCCCTCTTTTCAAATTTTATGTATACTTCTATTCCATTACCAAAAATGTTAAAAATTTTAAAAAATTAAAAAATATATATCCATTTTAACTTATATACCCCTATAATATTGCCAATTACTAATATTTACATTCTTAACCTTTACATTGTTAATTGTTGTACTTATTTTATCCCCCTTTATTCTACTGGTAACTTATGCACTGAACTGCTACTACTCTTATTTCCCTAATATCTAGACTATCATATTTTCATCATACAGCTACAAAATAGTTCAATTTTAATTCTAAACTTATAAGACTTATAAGAATTCCACGCCTGCTAAAATTCCAAACTGTCAATCTGCCTTCTTACAACACACAACTACATTAATCTCCAACCATTCTTGGTCTTGCTATTGTCTTGTTTTTGAAAGACTACCCCTCTTTTCAAATCTTATCCATACTTCTATCTATTACATTTACCAAAAGTATTAAAAAGCAAGCAAAAAAAAAATCCATTTCTACTTATATACCCCTATATTGTTGTCATTTACTAATCTTTACCATTTTAATCATTGTATTTGTTTTATTCCCCTTTGCTCTATTGATAACTTGTACACTCAAAATGTTGTTTCTTAAATTGTAATACTTTCTCAACTGCTACTACTCTAATTTCATCAATTTCTTAACTGTCACATTTTCCTCATGCAGGTACAAAGTAATTCTTCATTTTTATTTCTAAATTTCTCGGACTTGTAACAATTGCACGCCTGCTAACGTTCCAAACTGTCAATCTGACTTCTTAGGTTACACTTTTCAATTGTCCCTTTGTCTAAGTAACAGCCCCTGTAAAAGTCCAGCTCCTCTTCACTGGGGGAAAGGGGAGTTCCTCCAGCTTGATGCCATCCAAGTCTTCCTTCCTTTGTTGTGTGATGACTGCTGTAAATTTCCATCTCCAGTTTCGGTTTCGGAAAGGTGTCATCACATTCAGTTGCATTCTCCTCTTTCCTGGATTGTCTCCTCTCCTCTTCACCTGCACATCCTTGTGGTGGTGTTGCTGCTTGCAAGCTTGCTTCTTTCCCACAATATAAGAGAATGCAGGGCTTTTCTTGTTGTTTTGCCTTTCTGGGAATTTCATGGAGCTGCTATGTTTCTTTAGCCGAGTCTCTTTTCCGGCTTAGGTATTTTCTGTTGGATTTGCTCACTCTTATTTTGCTCAGGTTTCCATGAATTCTCTTTAATAATGTGGATGAAATCATCAATCTTTTCTTCTGATCTTAACAGATTTTGAATTATTCTCACCTTTTGCTGCATATTTTCCACCTGAAAGTAAACTCTTTTTGATAGCCTTTGAGTACACCATATGGCCTCCCTTAGTAGCTGTAAGTTATCGCTTTGTATTTTTTAAAAGTCTATGGTCTTCTCCTGTTTTCTTCGATAAATCTCACCGATAAGGTTTGCTTCAGAAAATTTTATATTATCTTGCCCAGTTCATTAAAAAAAAACAAAAAACTTATATCAACAGATTCCAAATACCTTTTTTTCCTTTTCCTTATAGTTTTCATTTCCGATCTTGAATTTCTCTTGGCCACTAGCCAAGCCTCTGTAGCTCAGTTTATCTTTAGATGTTTTTCAGACTGTAAGTTGATCTACTTGACTGTAAAATTTAACGAGGCAGGTCAGCTCTTAGACAGCCCTTCACCATTCGGGGTTAATGACTTAGTTCCCTTCTCCATCCGAACACAGCAACTTGCTCTGCCAGGGTCGAGCCATAGAAGAATATCCCGTTGAGGGGATTCCCTTCGATTGTTTGTCACTCGAAGAATATAAATCAGCTGAAGAATGTTTACGTGTCACACTCTTCAGCGAAAAAAAGCAGTGAGGGCTTGCTAAGCAATTCGCTTAGCTCTGCGTGGTGCCACTGCCTCCCTGGAAGTCACCTAGGCATCCATTTTTATTAGCCATTGAGACACCTGACCTCTGTGAATTTATCTAATCCTTTGTTAAGCTATCCAGGCTATTTTCTATCACCACCTTTGCTGTGAGCACCACTTCAAAGAGGGGAAAAGGCATGAAATGCCTACATGCCGATCTGCAAAGGCTGTCCAAAAAAAAGACTGGAAAGTGAAGGGACTGAAGTGCCCAGCCACAGTCATCTCGACTCAGGTGCTTAGACAGGTCCTGTAGCTGGGGAAATCTCTGTAAAACCTCTGTGGGGACTCAAGGGGTGTTTTTCCACTAGCACTAGAAATACCCATTAAGTACCCATTAAGTAAGGGTACTTAATGGGTATTCTAGTGCTAGTGGTAAAACACTGAAGGCTGGTGCCAGCATGTGTGGTGTGAATTTTTCACTACAGCCTAAGCAAGGAATTTCTGCTGCTTAGAGGGCTATTCAGCCATCTGCTAGCAACTTTTTTTTCATAAGTACTGAGCATTTCACAGATTTCATTTCTAGTTAACCAGTGAGGGAGGACCATGGAATGTCTTTCAGAAGATCAGATTTAGCCCAGATTTAGCATAACAAGCTAATGATGGGGTGTGGGGGGAGGGAAACAAAGAAAGGGCACCTGAACCTTTAACAGTTGCTTCCTGACTTTCCCTCTTCCATGCAATTATTAAAGGTGTGAGAACTTTGGCCTTCTTTCCATGTAAGGGCTCTGACCATTTCAGCAAAAACATGCTAAAGTACAGACTCTTGCAAATTTGTTAGCCCAACATCAGTGTAAAAAAACTTCACCCATATCTTGTTATCTTCCAGCTCTTGCAACACTGTTACTGACTGCTGCTTCCTGGGGTACAAAAGTTTTTTGACATCGGAATGTGACTAATAAAAGGCTTGTAGTTTGGTACAACCTGTAATTTGCTCTAATTTCTATCATCCATCTCTTCACCCCAAAGTGTACAAGCAAGCAACTTTTACCTGTCGTTGCACAAACATTGTCATCACTTTCTTGGCCTGCTCAAAGGAAGATTCCTCTCCAGGAGCAGAATTCCTTGCTGAAAAGCCAACATCCAGGCACAGGACCACTGCTGACTTCAGATGGGAAAAAAGAGCAAAATAATTTAGAATACAATCAAGTACAATTCAATAAAGTCATAATCAGCATGTATTCACAGTCCTGAAAAGATCTTTCTTAAACTGTGATTTAGACAGTCAGTAGCCCTTTCTGCAATGGGCCTTATTCTGAATTATATCCCAGAACAGAGGTCTGCTGTCCACATGCTTGTTCAGACTACAGGAATCCCTGGGCAAGGACTGCTATAGTCTTCACTAGCATGTGGATAGCTGGGGCCCCTTCCAGGATACAATCCAAAATAACGCCTACTGCAAAATGGGCGAATGAAACTATGTGAGTATCTTTCATGCCTCCAAGGCAGCCTTCAGTTCAGCCCATTACAGATCAAAGGCTGATTTGGCAAGATGAAAAGCAATGCAGGAATGAGCACAGATGCTGTAGGAACAAAGGCCTAATCCTAGAACATCTAAACATTTGATTTGAAATATGGCCCTTTCTGCACTGAGCCTTATTCTGGCTTATATCCTGGAGTAAGGACCTGCGATCCAGATACTAGTGCAGACTATGGCAGGCTGCAGGCAGGGCCTGCCACAGTCTGCACAAGCATGTGGATAGCAGGTTCCTATTCCAGAATATAACCTAGAATAACGCCCAGAATAGAACCGCCCTAGGTTTTTGCTGTCTAAACAACTCTGGGATCTCAAGAGTGAAAAGTGGTATATAAATATAAATAAATACATCAATTAAGCAAGTGTTTCTCTGCAGTTCTATACAAACTAATAAGAAAGGCCACTGAAAACCCTTTGGGTCTACATGTGAGAAGAAGTACCTAGATGTTAACTAAGCAACTGAAGAGATGATGGTACCTGTCAGCCATGATGGAAGAACTAACTGCCTACTTCAATCTTGAGCAAGCGGGACACATCTAAGAAATCCAAGCCCACGTATGTACTATTGCTTTTGCGCATACATACAAAGGTGCCCTTAATCTGAGTTTGGCCTCTGATGGTGGATTTCCCAGGCGGGCCCATGTGCAGAGCCTCCCGGCAGCCCTGCAGGATTCCGCCTCTTGGATCCTTTCCAGCACCCCAGGCCGCATTCCCGCCTCAGTCGGAGTCCCGCTCCCGCCGCTCCCACCTTGCGGGACCCGTCGGCAAAGCGACTTTCTTTCAGGCTCCTCAGAAATTCCGTCCGTGGTTTAGATCAAGCGGGAAGAAAGTTAGCGGTCACTTCAGATGGGTTCCCGCGCTCTGGAGGCGGACTGAAGCTGGATTACAGCCTAGGTGTGAACGCAGCCCCAGTCCGGCCATCGCCCCGGCACTCCCAGGCGCCCCCCCCCCCAAGCATTAACAGCGGACGAGGCCGGTCGGGGCGCCCTGGACCCCAGGCACTCCGCTTCGGATGGCGTCGACAAGCACTTCCCGGTTTCACTGAGAGGTCAGTGCAGGCGGCGCGTTAACGATCCGCTTTACTCAGGCGACCCCAGGAAATCCGGATTCGGGCTCCTGCAGAAAGAGGCCCCTCGCCCTCGCCGCTCCCTCCCAGCTCCCTCCCAGCTTTGCGGTACCTTGGCTCGGGCCATCTTGCGGGCTTCGCAGCGCGCCGCGTTGAAGATGAGGAAGAGGAAGAACTCTGCGCCGCGCCCGACGCCCTTTCGGCCGGCCTCCCTCCCTCCTTCCCTCCCACCTTTCGGAGGAGCCAGGAAGCGCGACGACATCCGGCGGGCCTGAGGCCCGAGCCGCCTCCTGACTCGGCTGCTGCTGCCTGCTGTGAGGCCGACAGTGACCTCTGGTGGCCAAAGCCCGAAATAGAGGTGAGGCGCGATGCTCTGAAATTCGGGCGCTCCGGCTTTGTCGCTAAATAGCGTGGCAGTTCTGGAAGAAAACCAGGCCTGCCACTTTGTATCCTTTGCTGTGCAGTTTATTGTTCGGGTCGACTCCAAGGCTGTGGTCACACCTAAGGTTTAATCCGGCTTCAGTCCACCTTCAGAGCGAGACAACACATTAGAAAGTGAGCAGCAGTTTTCTTTCCACATTATCTATCCCAAAGATGAATTTTCTGAGCTATTTAACACTGAAAGAAAACAGCTGGTCACTTTGCTGAAATGTTCTCTTGCTCTGAAAGCAGGCTGAAACTGGATTAAAATGTGGTTGTGAAGACGGCCCAGGTGACTTCATGGATGCCTCCATACGCTGTTTCTTGGCAGATGCAGAAGCAGTCTAAAGTGACCTTCTGGAGGAAAGCTGCGGACTGAAGCCTTGAATATGTTTTCCAGGCACGTGAGGAATCCAACAAAATCAGATTACAGCGAGGCCATTGCTGCCATGCAAAGACTAAAGTTGTGCAGGGAAAGAATTCCTAGCAGTACGGGTGGGCCTGCTTGTCGTCATCGACACATGCTCCTCTGTGCATTTTTCTTGGCAGAGTTACAGAAGTGGTTTGCCATTGCCTACTTCCAGGGAGAGACTGCGGAATCCAACAGGCCAAGAACCAGTTTGGTCTACTGTTACGGTCAAATCAATGCAACTACCCAAGGAACCAATATTCAAGGGAATCTTCAGAAAGAGAGTCTTTATTTGCATGCAAATAGGCACAGAGGAATTAGTTCTCCAAACTGCACAGTGGAGTCACAGAAAAGACAGGTTTTATAGGAAGGAGGGGCATTAGCCCAAGTTACAATATGCATGTGATAACTTTCTGCATGTCAGCACTTTCAAGCACAGCATTTCAGCTACC
>JALMGA010000015.1:19077500-19085608 GCA_023333525.1 Aspidoscelis tigris stejnegeri
GTTAGGGTTAGGGTTAGGGTTAGGGTTAGGGTTAGGGTTAGGGTTAGGGTTAGGGTTAGGGTTAGGGTTAGGGTTAGGGTTAGGGTTAGGGTTAGGGTTAGGGTTAGGGTTAGGGTTAGGGTTAGGGTTAGGGTTAGGGTTAGGGTTAGGGTTAGGGTTAGGGTTAGGGTTAGGGTTAGGGTTAGGGTTAGGGTTAGGGTTAGGGTTAGGGTTAGGGTTAGGGTTAGGGTTAGGGTTAGGGTTAGGGTTAGGGTTAGGGTTAGGGTTAGGGTTAGGGTTAGGGTTAGGGTTAGGGTTAGGGTTAGGGTTAGGGTTAGGGTTAGGGTTAGGGTTAGGGTTAGGG
This sequence comes from Aspidoscelis tigris stejnegeri, assembly GCA_023333525.1. NCBI lineage: Eukaryota > Metazoa > Chordata > Lepidosauria > Squamata > Teiidae > Aspidoscelis > Aspidoscelis tigris. The sequence continues at coordinate 19,077,844 of JALMGA010000015.1, forward strand.
TTAGGGTTAGGGTTAGGGTTAGGGTTAGGGTTAGGGTTAGGGTTAGGGTTAGGGTTAGGGTTAGGGTTAGGGTTAGGGTTAGGGTTAGGGTTAGGGTTAGGGTTAGGGTTAGGGTTAGGGTTAGGGTTAGGGTTAGGGTTAGGGTTAGGGTTAGGGTTAGGGTTAGGGTTAGGGTTAGGGTTAGGGTTAGGGTTAGGGTTAGGGTTAGGGTTAGGGTTAGGGTTAGGGTTAGGGTTAGGGTTAGGGTTAGGGTTAGGGTTAGGGTTAGGGTTAGGGTTAGGGTTAGGGTTAGGGTTAGGGTTAGGGTTAGGGTTAGGGTTAGGGTTAGGGTTAGGGTTAGGGTTAGGGTTAGGGTTAGGGTTAGGGTTAGGGTTAGGGTTAGGGTTAGGGTTAGGGTTAGGGTTAGGGTTAGGGTTAGGGTTAGGGTTAGGGTTAGGGTTAGGGTTAGGGTTAGGGTTAGGGTTAGGGTTAGGGTTAGGGTTAGGGTTAGGGTTAGGGTTAGGGTTAGGGTTAGGGTTAGGGTTAGGGTTAGGGTTAGGGTTAGGGTTAGGGTTAGGGTTAGGGTTAGGGTTAGGGTTAGGGTTAGGGTTAGGGTTAGGGTTAGGGTTAGGGTTAGGGTTAGGGTTAGGGTTAGGGTTAGGGTTAGGGTTAGGGTTAGGGTTAGGGTTAGGGTTAGGGTTAGGGTTAGGGTTAGGGTTAGGGTTAGGGTTAGGGTTAGGGTTAGGGTTAGGGTTAGGGTTAGGGTTAGGGTTAGGGTTAGGGTTAGGGTTAGGGTTAGGGTTAGGGTTAGGGTTAGGGTTAGGGTTAGGGTTAGGGTTAGGGTTAGGGTTAGGGTTAGGGTTAGGGTTAGGGTTAGGGTTAGGGTTAGGGTTAGGGTTAGGGTTAGGGTTAGGGTTAGGGTTAGGGTTAGGGTTAGGGTTAGGGTTAGGGTTAGGGTTAGGGTTAGGGTTAGGGTTAGGGTTAGGGTTAGGGTTAGGGTTAGGGTTAGGGTTAGGGTTAGGGTTAGGGTTAGGGTTAGGGTTAGGGTTAGGGTTAGGGTTAGGGTTAGGGTTAGGGTTAGGGTTAGGGTTAGGGTTAGGGTTAGGGTTAGGGTTAGGGTTAGGGTTAGGGTTAGGGTTAGGGTTAGGGTTAGGGTTAGGGTTAGGGTTAGGGTTAGGGTTAGGGTTAGGGTTAGGGTTAGGGTTAGGGTTAGGGTTAGGGTTAGGGTTAGGGTTAGGGTTAGGGTTAGGGTTAGGGTTAGGGTTAGGGTTAGGGTTAGGGTTAGGGTTAGGGTTAGGGTTAGGGTTAGGGTTAGGGTTAGGGTTAGGGTTAGGGTTAGGGTTAGGGTTAGGGTTAGGGTTAGGGTTAGGGTTAGGGTTAGGGTTAGGGTTAGGGTTAGGGTTAGGGTTAGGGTTAGGGTTAGGGTTAGGGTTAGGGTTAGGGTTAGGGTTAGGGTTAGGGTTAGGGTTAGGGTTAGGGTTAGGGTTAGGGTTAGGGTTAGGGTTAGGGTTAGGGTTAGGGTTAGGGTTAGGGTTAGGGTTAGGGTTAGGGTTAGGGTTAGGGTTAGGGTTAGGGTTAGGGTTAGGGTTAGGGTTAGGGTTAGGGTTAGGGTTAGGGTTAGGGTTAGGGTTAGGGTTAGGGTTAGGGTTAGGGTTAGGGTTAGGGTTAGGGTTAGGGTTAGGGTTAGGGTTAGGGTTAGGGTTAGGGTTAGGGTTAGGGTTAGGGTTAGGGTTAGGGTTAGGGTTAGGGTTAGGGTTAGGGTTAGGGTTAGGGTTAGGGTTAGGGTTAGGGTTAGGGTTAGGGTTAGGGTTAGGGTTAGGGTTAGGGTTAGGGTTAGGGTTAGGGTTAGGGTTAGGGTTAGGGTTAGGGTTAGGGTTAGGGTTAGGGTTAGGGTTAGGGTTAGGGTTAGGGTTAGGGTTAGGGTTAGGGTTAGGGTTAGGGTTAGGGTTAGGGTTAGGGTTAGGGTTAGGGTTAGGGTTAGGGTTAGGGTTAGGGTTAGGGTTAGGGTTAGGGTTAGGGTTAGGGTTAGGGTTAGGGTTAGGGTTAGGGTTAGGGTTAGGGTTAGGGTTAGGGTTAGGGTTAGGGTTAGGGTTAGGGTTAGGGTTAGGGTTAGGGTTAGGGTTAGGGTTAGGGTTAGGGTTAGGGTTAGGGTTAGGGTTAGGGTTAGGGTTAGGGTTAGGGTTAGGGTTAGGGTTAGGGTTAGGGTTAGGGTTAGGGTTAGGGTTAGGGTTAGGGTTAGGGTTAGGGTTAGGGTTAGGGTTAGGGTTAGGGTTAGGGTTAGGGTTAGGGTTAGGGTTAGGGTTAGGGTTAGGGTTAGGGTTAGGGTTAGGGTTAGGGTTAGGGTTAGGGTTAGGGTTAGGGTTAGGGTTAGGGTTAGGGTTAGGGTTAGGGTTAGGGTTAGGGTTAGGGTTAGGGTTAGGGTTAGGGTTAGGGTTAGGGTTAGGGTTAGGGTTAGGGTTAGGGTTAGGGTTAGGGTTAGGGTTAGGGTTAGGGTTAGGGTTAGGGTTAGGGTTAGGGTTAGGGTTAGGGTTAGGGTTAGGGTTAGGGTTAGGGTTAGGGTTAGGGTTAGGGTTAGGGTTAGGGTTAGGGTTAGGGTTAGGGTTAGGGTTAGGGTTAGGGTTAGGGTTAGGGTTAGGGTTAGGGTTAGGGTTAGGGTTAGGGTTAGGGTTAGGGTTAGGGTTAGGGTTAGGGTTAGGGTTAGGGTTAGGGTTAGGGTTAGGGTTAGGGTTAGGGTTAGGGTTAGGGTTAGGGTTAGGGTTAGGGTTAGGGTTAGGGTTAGGGTTAGGGTTAGGGTTAGGGTTAGGGTTAGGGTTAGGGTTAGGGTTAGGGTTAGGGTTAGGGTTAGGGTTAGGGTTAGGGTTAGGGTTAGGGTTAGGGTTAGGGTTAGGGTTAGGGTTAGGGTTAGGGTTAGGGTTAGGGTTAGGGTTAGGGTTAGGGTTAGGGTTAGGGTTAGGGTTAGGGTTAGGGTTAGGGTTAGGGTTAGGGTTAGGGTTAGGGTTAGGGTTAGGGTTAGGGTTAGGGTTAGGGTTAGGGTTAGGGTTAGGGTTAGGGTTAGGGTTAGGGTTAGGGTTAGGGTTAGGGTTAGGGTTAGGGTTAGGGTTAGGGTTAGGGTTAGGGTTAGGGTTAGGGTTAGGGTTAGGGTTAGGGTTAGGGTTAGGGTTAGGGTTAGGGTTAGGGTTAGGGTTAGGGTTAGGGTTAGGGTTAGGGTTAGGGTTAGGGTTAGGGTTAGGGTTAGGGTTAGGGTTAGGGTTAGGGTTAGGGTTAGGGTTAGGGTTAGGGTTAGGGTTAGGGTTAGGGTTAGGGTTAGGGTTAGGGTTAGGGTTAGGGTTAGGGTTAGGGTTAGGGTTAGGGTTAGGGTTAGGGTTAGGGTTAGGGTTAGGGTTAGGGTTAGGGTTAGGGTTAGGGTTAGGGTTAGGGTTAGGGTTAGGGTTAGGGTTAGGGTTAGGGTTAGGGTTAGGGTTAGGGTTAGGGTTAGGGTTAGGGTTAGGGTTAGGGTTAGGGTTAGGGTTAGGGTTAGGGTTAGGGTTAGGGTTAGGGTTAGGGTTAGGGTTAGGGTTAGGGTTAGGGTTAGGGTTAGGGTTAGGGTTAGGGTTAGGGTTAGGGTTAGGGTTAGGGTTAGGGTTAGGGTTAGGGTTAGGGTTAGGGTTAGGGTTAGGGTTAGGGTTAGGGTTAGGGTTAGGGTTAGGGTTAGGGTTAGGGTTAGGGTTAGGGTTAGGGTTAGGGTTAGGGTTAGGGTTAGGGTTAGGGTTAGGGTTAGGGTTAGGGTTAGGGTTAGGGTTAGGGTTAGGGTTAGGGTTAGGGTTAGGGTTAGGGTTAGGGTTAGGGTTAGGGTTAGGGTTAGGGTTAGGGTTAGGGTTAGGGTTAGGGTTAGGGTTAGGGTTAGGGTTAGGGTTAGGGTTAGGGTTAGGGTTAGGGTTAGGGTTAGGGTTAGGGTTAGGGTTAGGGTTAGGGTTAGGGTTAGGGTTAGGGTTAGGGTTAGGGTTAGGGTTAGGGTTAGGGTTAGGGTTAGGGTTAGGGTTAGGGTTAGGGTTAGGGTTAGGGTTAGGGTTAGGGTTAGGGTTAGGGTTAGGGTTAGGGTTAGGGTTAGGGTTAGGGTTAGGGTTAGGGTTAGGGTTAGGGTTAGGGTTAGGGTTAGGGTTAGGGTTAGGGTTAGGGTTAGGGTTAGGGTTAGGGTTAGGGTTAGGGTTAGGGTTAGGGTTAGGGTTAGGGTTAGGGTTAGGGTTAGGGTTAGGGTTAGGGTTAGGGTTAGGGTTAGGGTTAGGGTTAGGGTTAGGGTTAGGGTTAGGGTTAGGGTTAGGGTTAGGGTTAGGGTTAGGGTTAGGGTTAGGGTTAGGGTTAGGGTTAGGGTTAGGGTTAGGGTTAGGGTTAGGGTTAGGGTTAGGGTTAGGGTTAGGGTTAGGGTTAGGGTTAGGGTTAGGGTTAGGGTTAGGGTTAGGGTTAGGGTTAGGGTTAGGGTTAGGGTTAGGGTTAGGGTTAGGGTTAGGGTTAGGGTTAGGGTTAGGGTTAGGGTTAGGGTTAGGGTTAGGGTTAGGGTTAGGGTTAGGGTTAGGGTTAGGGTTAGGGTTAGGGTTAGGGTTAGGGTTAGGGTTAGGGTTAGGGTTAGGGTTAGGGTTAGGGTTAGGGTTAGGGTTAGGGTTAGGGTTAGGGTTAGGGTTAGGGTTAGGGTTAGGGTTAGGGTTAGGGTTAGGGTTAGGGTTAGGGTTAGGGTTAGGGTTAGGGTTAGGGTTAGGGTTAGGGTTAGGGTTAGGGTTAGGGTTAGGGTTAGGGTTAGGGTTAGGGTTAGGGTTAGGGTTAGGGTTAGGGTTAGGGTTAGGGTTAGGGTTAGGGTTAGGGTTAGGGTTAGGGTTAGGGTTAGGGTTAGGGTTAGGGTTAGGGTTAGGGTTAGGGTTAGGGTTAGGGTTAGGGTTAGGGTTAGGGTTAGGGTTAGGGTTAGGGTTAGGGTTAGGGTTAGGGTTAGGGTTAGGGTTAGGGTTAGGGTTAGGGTTAGGGTTAGGGTTAGGGTTAGGGTTAGGGTTAGGGTTAGGGTTAGGGTTAGGGTTAGGGTTAGGGTTAGGGTTAGGGTTAGGGTTAGGGTTAGGGTTAGGGTTAGGGTTAGGGTTAGGGTTAGGGTTAGGGTTAGGGTTAGGGTTAGGGTTAGGGTTAGGGTTAGGGTTAGGGTTAGGGTTAGGGTTAGGGTTAGGGTTAGGGTTAGGGTTAGGGTTAGGGTTAGGGTTAGGGTTAGGGTTAGGGTTAGGGTTAGGGTTAGGGTTAGGGTTAGGGTTAGGGTTAGGGTTAGGGTTAGGGTTAGGGTTAGGGTTAGGGTTAGGGTTAGGGTTAGGGTTAGGGTTAGGGTTAGGGTTAGGGTTAGGGTTAGGGTTAGGGTTAGGGTTAGGGTTAGGGTTAGGGTTAGGGTTAGGGTTAGGGTTAGGGTTAGGGTTAGGGTTAGGGTTAGGGTTAGGGTTAGGGTTAGGGTTAGGGTTAGGGTTAGGGTTAGGGTTAGGGTTAGGGTTAGGGTTAGGGTTAGGGTTAGGGTTAGGGTTAGGGTTAGGGTTAGGGTTAGGGTTAGGGTTAGGGTTAGGGTTAGGGTTAGGGTTAGGGTTAGGGTTAGGGTTAGGGTTAGGGTTAGGGTTAGGGTTAGGGTTAGGGTTAGGGTTAGGGTTAGGGTTAGGGTTAGGGTTAGGGTTAGGGTTAGGGTTAGGGTTAGGGTTAGGGTTAGGGTTAGGGTTAGGGTTAGGGTTAGGGTTAGGGTTAGGGTTAGGGTTAGGGTTAGGGTTAGGGTTAGGGTTAGGGTTAGGGTTAGGGTTAGGGTTAGGGTTAGGGTTAGGGTTAGGGTTAGGGTTAGGGTTAGGGTTAGGGTTAGGGTTAGGGTTAGGGTTAGGGTTAGGGTTAGGGTTAGGGTTAGGGTTAGGGTTAGGGTTAGGGTTAGGGTTAGGGTTAGGGTTAGGGTTAGGGTTAGGGTTAGGGTTAGGGTTAGGGTTAGGGTTAGGGTTAGGGTTAGGGTTAGGGTTAGGGTTAGGGTTAGGGTTAGGGTTAGGGTTAGGGTTAGGGTTAGGGTTAGGGTTAGGGTTAGGGTTAGGGTTAGGGTTAGGGTTAGGGTTAGGGTTAGGGTTAGGGTTAGGGTTAGGGTTAGGGTTAGGGTTAGGGTTAGGGTTAGGGTTAGGGTTAGGGTTAGGGTTAGGGTTAGGGTTAGGGTTAGGGTTAGGGTTAGGGTTAGGGTTAGGGTTAGGGTTAGGGTTAGGGTTAGGGTTAGGGTTAGGGTTAGGGTTAGGGTTAGGGTTAGGGTTAGGGTTAGGGTTAGGGTTAGGGTTAGGGTTAGGGTTAGGGTTAGGGTTAGGGTTAGGGTTAGGGTTAGGGTTAGGGTTAGGGTTAGGGTTAGGGTTAGGGTTAGGGTTAGGGTTAGGGTTAGGGTTAGGGTTAGGGTTAGGGTTAGGGTTAGGGTTAGGGTTAGGGTTAGGGTTAGGGTTAGGGTTAGGGTTAGGGTTAGGGTTAGGGTTAGGGTTAGGGTTAGGGTTAGGGTTAGGGTTAGGGTTAGGGTTAGGGTTAGGGTTAGGGTTAGGGTTAGGGTTAGGGTTAGGGTTAGGGTTAGGGTTAGGGTTAGGGTTAGGGTTAGGGTTAGGGTTAGGGTTAGGGTTAGGGTTAGGGTTAGGGTTAGGGTTAGGGTTAGGGTTAGGGTTAGGGTTAGGGTTAGGGTTAGGGTTAGGGTTAGGGTTAGGGTTAGGGTTAGGGTTAGGGTTAGGGTTAGGGTTAGGGTTAGGGTTAGGGTTAGGGTTAGGGTTAGGGTTAGGGTTAGGGTTAGGGTTAGGGTTAGGGTTAGGGTTAGGGTTAGGGTTAGGGTTAGGGTTAGGGTTAGGGTTAGGGTTAGGGTTAGGGTTAGGGTTAGGGTTAGGGTTAGGGTTAGGGTTAGGGTTAGGGTTAGGGTTAGGGTTAGGGTTAGGGTTAGGGTTAGGGTTAGGGTTAGGGTTAGGGTTAGGGTTAGGGTTAGGGTTAGGGTTAGGGTTAGGGTTAGGGTTAGGGTTAGGGTTAGGGTTAGGGTTAGGGTTAGGGTTAGGGTTAGGGTTAGGGTTAGGGTTAGGGTTAGGGTTAGGGTTAGGGTTAGGGTTAGGGTTAGGGTTAGGGTTAGGGTTAGGGTTAGGGTTAGGGTTAGGGTTAGGGTTAGGGTTAGGGTTAGGGTTAGGGTTAGGGTTAGGGTTAGGGTTAGGGTTAGGGTTAGGGTTAGGGTTAGGGTTAGGGTTAGGGTTAGGGTTAGGGTTAGGGTTAGGGTTAGGGTTAGGGTTAGGGTTAGGGTTAGGGTTAGGGTTAGGGTTAGGGTTAGGGTTAGGGTCTAGGGTTAGGGTTAGGGTTAGGGTTAGGGTTAGGGTTAGGGTTAGGGTTAGGGTTAGGGTTAGGGTTAGGGTTAGGGTTAGGGTTAGGGTTAGGGTTAGGGTTAGGGTTAGGGTTAGGGTTAGGGTTAGGGTTAGGGTTAGGGTTAGGGTTAGGGTTAGGGTTAGGGTTAGGGTTAGGGTTAGGGTTAGGGTTAGGGTTAGGGTTAGGGTAGGTTAGGGTTAGGGTTAGGGTTAGGGTTAGGGTTAGGGTTAGGGTTAGGGTTAGGGTTAGGGTTAGGGTTAGGGTTAGGGTTAGGGTTAGGGTTAGGGTTTAGGGTTAGGGTTAGGGTTAGGGTTAGGGTTAGGGTTAGGGTTAGGGTTAGGGTTAGGGTTAGGGTTAGGGTTAGGGATCTTAGGGTTAGGGATATAGGGTTCCGGGGTTACGGGTTAGGGTAGGGTCTCGGGTATAGGTTTCTAGGGATAGGGGATAGGGTTCGGGGTCTAGG
>JALMGA010000016.1:2500-7500 GCA_023333525.1 Aspidoscelis tigris stejnegeri
CCTAACCCTAACCCTAACCCTAACCCTAACCCTAACCCTAACCCTAACCCTAACCCTAACCCTAACCCTAACCCTAACCCTAACCCTAACCCTAACCCTAACCCTAACCCTAACCCTAACCCTAACCCTAACCCTAACCCTAACCCTAACCCTAACCCTAACCCTAACCCTAACCCTAACCCTAACCCTAACCCTAACCCTAACCCTAACCCTAACCCTAACCCTAACCCTAACCCTAACCCTAACCCTAACCCTAACCCTAACCCTAACCCTAACCCTAACCCTAACCCTAACCCTAACCCTAACCCTAACCCTAACCCTAACCCTAACCCTAACCCTAACCCTAACCCTAACCCTAACCCTAACCCTAACCCTAACCCTAACCCTAACCCTAACCCTAACCCTAACCCTAACCCTAACCCTAACCCTAACCCTAACCCTAACCCTAACCCTAACCCTAACCCTAACCCTAACCCTAACCCTAACCCTAACCCTAACCCTAACCCTAACCCTAACCCTAACCCTAACCCTAACCCTAACCCTAACCCTAACCCTAACCCTAACCCTAACCCTAACCCTAACCCTAACCCTAACCCTAACCCTAACCCTAACCCTAACCCTAACCCTAACCCTAACCCTAACCCTAACCCTAACCCTAACCCTAACCCTAACCCTAACCCTAACCCTAACCCTAACCCTAACCCTAACCCTAACCCTAACCCTAACCCTAACCCTAACCCTAACCCTAACCCTAACCCTAACCCTAACCCTAACCCTAACCCTAACCCTAACCCTAACCCTAACCCTAACCCTAACCCTAACCCTAACCCTAACCCTAACCCTAACCCTAACCCTAACCCTAACCCTAACCCTAACCCTAACCCTAACCCTAACCCTAACCCTAACCCTAACCCTAACCCTAACCCTAACCCTAACCCTAACCCTAACCCTAACCCTAACCCTAACCCTAACCCTAACCCTAACCCTAACCCTAACCCTAACCCTAACCCTAACCCTAACCCTAACCCTAACCCTAACCCTAACCCTAACCCTAACCCTAACCCTAACCCTAACCCTAACCCTAACCCTAACCCTAACCCTAACCCTAACCCTAACCCTAACCCTAACCCTAACCCTAACCCTAACCCTAACCCTAACCCTAACCCTAACCCTAACCCTAACCCTAACCCTAACCCTAACCCTAACCCTAACCCTAACCCTAACCCTAACCCTAACCCTAACCCTAACCCTAACCCTAACCCTAACCCTAACCCTAACCCTAACCCTAACCCTAACCCTAACCCTAACCCTAACCCTAACCCTAACCCTAACCCTAACCCTAACCCTAACCCTAACCCTAACCCTAACCCTAACCCTAACCCTAACCCTAACCCTAACCCTAACCCTAACCCTAACCCTAACCCTAACCCTAACCCTAACCCTAACCCTAACCCTAACCCTAACCCTAACCCTAACCCTAACCCTAACCCTAACCCTAACCCTAACCCTAACCCTAACCCTAACCCTAACCCTAACCCTAACCCTAACCCTAACCCTAACCCTAACCCTAACCCTAACCCTAACCCTAACCCTAACCCTAACCCTAACCCTAACCCTAACCCTAACCCTAACCCTAACCCTAACCCTAACCCTAACCCTAACCCTAACCCTAACCCTAACCCTAACCCTAACCCTAACCCTAACCCTAACCCTAACCCTAACCCTAACCCTAACCCTAACCCTAACCCTAACCCTAACCCTAACCCTAACCCTAACCCTAACCCTAACCCTAACCCTAACCCTAACCCTAACCCTAACCCTAACCCTAACCCTAACCCTAACCCTAACCCTAACCCTAACCCTAACCCTAACCCTAACCCTAACCCTAACCCTAACCCTAACCCTAACCCTAACCCTAACCCTAACCCTAACCCTAACCCTAACCCTAACCCTAACCCTAACCCTAACCCTAACCCTAACCCTAACCCTAACCCTAACCCTAACCCTAACCCTAACCCTAACCCTAACCCTAACCCTAACCCTAACCCTAACCCTAACCCTAACCCTAACCCTAACCCTAACCCTAACCCTAACCCTAACCCTAACCCTAACCCTAACCCTAACCCTAACCCTAACCCTAACCCTAACCCTAACCCTAACCCTAACCCTAACCCTAACCCTAACCCTAACCCTAACCCTAACCCTAACCCTAACCCTAACCCTAACCCTAACCCTAACCCTAACCCTAACCCTAACCCTAACCCTAACCCTAACCCTAACCCTAACCCTAACCCTAACCCTAACCCTAACCCTAACCCTAACCCTAACCCTAACCCTAACCCTAACCCTAACCCTAACCCTAACCCTAACCCTAACCCTAACCCTAACCCTAACCCTAACCCTAACCCTAACCCTAACCCTAACCCTAACCCTAACCCTAACCCTAACCCTAACCCTAACCCTAACCCTAACCCTAACCCTAACCCTAACCCTAACCCTAACCCTAACCCTAACCCTAACCCTAACCCTAACCCTAACCCTAACCCTAACCCTAACCCTAACCCTAACCCTAACCCTAACCCTAACCCTAACCCTAACCCTAACCCTAACCCTAACCCTAACCCTAACCCTAACCCTAACCCTAACCCTAACCCTAACCCTAACCCTAACCCTAACCCTAACCCTAACCCTAACCCTAACCCTAACCCTAACCCTAACCCTAACCCTAACCCTAACCCTAACCCTAACCCTAACCCTAACCCTAACCCTAACCCTAACCCTAACCCTAACCCTAACCCTAACCCTAACCCTAACCCTAACCCTAACCCTAACCCTAACCCTAACCCTAACCCTAACCCTAACCCTAACCCTAACCCTAACCCTAACCCTAACCCTAACCCTAACCCTAACCCTAACCCTAACCCTAACCCTAACCCTAACCCTAACCCTAACCCTAACCCTAACCCTAACCCTAACCCTAACCCTAACCCTAACCCTAACCCTAACCCTAACCCTAACCCTAACCCTAACCCTAACCCTAACCCTAACCCTAACCCTAACCCTAACCCTAACCCTAACCCTAACCCTAACCCTAACCCTAACCCTAACCCTAACCCTAACCCTAACCCTAACCCTAACCCTAACCCTAACCCTAACCCTAACCCTAACCCTAACCCTAACCCTAACCCTAACCCTAACCCTAACCCTAACCCTAACCCTAACCCTAACCCTAACCCTAACCCTAACCCTAACCCTAACCCTAACCCTAACCCTAACCCTAACCCTAACCCTAACCCTAACCCTAACCCTAACCCTAACCCTAACCCTAACCCTAACCCTAACCCTAACCCTAACCCTAACCCTAACCCTAACCCTAACCCTAACCCTAACCCTAACCCTAACCCTAACCCTAACCCTAACCCTAACCCTAACCCTAACCCTAACCCTAACCCTAACCCTAACCCTAACCCTAACCCTAACCCTAACCCTAACCCTAACCCTAACCCTAACCCTAACCCTAACCCTAACCCTAACCCTAACCCTAACCCTAACCCTAACCCTAACCCTAACCCTAACCCTAACCCTAACCCTAACCCTAACCCTAACCCTAACCCTAACCCTAACCCTAACCCTAACCCTAACCCTAACCCTAACCCTAACCCTAACCCTAACCCTAACCCTAACCCTAACCCTAACCCTAACCCTAACCCTAACCCTAACCCTAACCCTAACCCTAACCCTAACCCTAACCCTAACCCTAACCCTAACCCTAACCCTAACCCTAACCCTAACCCTAACCCTAACCCTAACCCTAACCCTAACCCTAACCCTAACCCTAACCCTAACCCTAACCCTAACCCTAACCCTAACCCTAACCCTAACCCTAACCCTAACCCTAACCCTAACCCTAACCCTAACCCTAACCCTAACCCTAACCCTAACCCTAACCCTAACCCTAACCCTAACCCTAACCCTAACCCTAACCCTAACCCTAACCCTAACCCTAACCCTAACCCTAACCCTAACCCTAACCCTAACCCTAACCCTAACCCTAACCCTAACCCTAACCCTAACCCTAACCCTAACCCTAACCCTAACCCTAACCCTAACCCTAACCCTAACCCTAACCCTAACCCTAACCCTAACCCTAACCCTAACCCTAACCCTAACCCTAACCCTAACCCTAACCCTAACCCTAACCCTAACCCTAACCCTAACCCTAACCCTAACCCTAACCCTAACCCTAACCCTAACCCTAACCCTAACCCTAACCCTAACCCTAACCCTAACCCTAACCCTAACCCTAACCCTAACCCTAACCCTAACCCTAACCCTAACCCTAACCCTAACCCTAACCCTAACCCTAACCCTAACCCTAACCCTAACCCTAACCCTAACCCTAACCCTAACCCTAACCCTAACCCTAACCCTAACCCTAACCCTAACCCTAACCCTAACCCTAACCCTAACCCTAACCCTAACCCTAACCCTAACCCTAACCCTAACCCTAACCCTAACCCTAACCCTAACCCTAACCCTAACCCTAACCCTAACCCTAACCCTAACCCTAACCCTAACCCTAACCCTAACCCTAACCCTAACCCTAACCCTAACCCTAACCCTAACCCTAACCCTAACCCTAACCCTAACCCTAACCCTAACCCTAACCCTAACCCTAACCCTAACCCTAACCCTAACCCTAACCCTAACCCTAACCCTAACCCTAACCCTAACCCTAACCCTAACCCTAACCCTAACCCTAACCCTAACCCTAACCCTAACCCTAACCCTAACCCTAACCCTAACCCTAACCCTAACCCTAACCCTAACCCTAACCCTAACCCTAACCCTAACCCTAACCCTAACCCTAACCCTAACCCTAACCCTAACCCTAACCCTAACCCTAACCCTAACCCTAACCCTAACCCTAACCCTAACCCTAACCCTAACCCTAACCCTAACCCTAACCCTAACCCTAACCCTAACCCTAACCCTAACCC